>CM040245.1:189387910-189987910 GCA_022545495.1 Chrysanthemum lavandulifolium | reverse complement strand
CTTGAATAGTACAAGGACCAATGATGATTATTTTCCATTTTAAATGTCCAAGGACCATTTTGTCATTTTCAAAGTTGAAGGACTAAAGTTGTAATTTTGCAATTTTGATTTCAAGGACTTTTTTGACAACTTTATGAATCCCATGGACCTTAAATGATATTTTTCTTTATTTTGATTTACCAGGACTGTTTTGACAACTTTTTAAACTTGGGGACTAAAGCGCCAATTATGCAAACTTGATAAAACACGTGATTTTCATCATTTTGATTTTGATATGTTTTTTTGCATTTAAAACACATAAAACTTAAAAACTTGTTTGTGATATTTTATCATTTTGATGCATTTTTCAAATCTCATGCTCGATTCTTGTTTGTCACCAAAAGTGTTTCCTTCAAAATATTTTTCCTTCTATTTCGGATGTTTTGGCATTCTGGAATAAATCTCTATATCTCAATCAACAAAATTGATGAGTATTTCAAAAAGACACTCATCAGCAGATGATGATCATTTTAGAAAATGTTAATCAAAGATTGGATCTTTAATTCTTAATCTAAGATTTCAAAGTCCTCTTTCCTCCATGTGCTAAAACAATTTCTAATACTTGAAGCACATGTTGAGGGAGCATTTCTAAAATTATCAAAACAATTAAGGTACAAAACGCTTTGATTTTATATCACAAGTACCTTTATTGAATTTCAAATGGTTTTCAATTGGTTTCGGCGGATTGAACTATACCAAAGACCGACCAATTTATTTTATGCATGGAGATATAAGGATGGTTAGGTTAGGTACTGTTCCCACGATCCCTTGAGCGGAGGATCTACCGAGGACAATCCACTAGATAGTATATAAGTCCTTAGGTATGATGAAAAAAAGAAAAATGAGAATATGGGAAGAGTGCGGACTGAGATAGAGCTAGAACTAGAATCAACCCAACAAGGTTCTAGTTATGAAGTCTCGGTAAGCACTGAAGGGGTTGAAGAATGAAAAATAATTGAATGAGAAAAGGGTGAAAATAAATAGCCCTCCATTTATTCAACCTTAGGGCAGAAACCGAGTTCAATACATATGCTACTGGTGGTTACTAAGGTAACACCGGTATTGAAGACAAGACGTCATGGACCTAGTGACGCACTGCACTAAACTTCCCAAGCTACTCAAGTTCCTCTTTAAAGGGCTTGTTTCATTCTCACGGGGAACCTACATAATCTATCGACTTTCTCTTAGAGATTGTTGATATTGAAGAAGGAGACCCTCTCCCTAGTCTCCGACATAGGAAACCAAATATGCACTATTGAGTCTAGAGCCAAGAGATCATCAATAAATCTCATTAGGACACAATTAATGAAGTCTTGATGTTTCACACAATGTAGAAAGTAAGTATATCTTGAGAGTCCTACGCATTATCCTTGTGGTATTGCCAGAACATCCGAGTGATATTTCAAATATTCACGATGAAGATGGAAGTCCCTCTAGAGCCTACATCAAACAAGCTCTTGGTGGGTGACATGTGAGATCTTTCAAAAGATCAAACTTGACAACTGGATAGAAACAATGGGGCGATTCATTCTTGAATCAACCTTGGTCCAGGAAATAGATTGATGGATACCTTTGAAAAAATGGTTGGTTTGCTCAAACTCTTTTCTATTTGCACATCGACTGTGTATTAATCTTTCAAAATTAAAAGGGTATTTATGATTGAAATTTGATTTTTCTTATAAAACCTTCGTCATATTGCAAAAATCTTTCTTTAAGCAATACACGATTGTTTTTAAATCATTTTTGATCAATTAGTGAATTTCAATTCACTGGTTCACTCACTCCGTGCTGTCTTCTTTGAGACGTTCCGGTTTTAGAACAGCTTGATCAACGGGGAACAGTGGTTCTTGCAACCCTATTCAAAGACACCTTCGTGCTCTTTATTGCTAACTGTTGTTTGAAGGGACACCTGACGGTTGCAGCTGATCAGAACTGAGAAGTCAATCCATTGCCACATGCTCACACATCACATTCATATCTAAAGAAATCATGATAAATGCATATCTTCATCAACGAATCTGATATTTTCACTCCATACTTCTGCTACGCTGCTGCAAATATCATGAATCAACAAAGCTTCCACTACTCTGATGAGAAGATTTCATGATCCAAAATGTGAGCATGTTGGTCCAAAAGTCACAACGTCACATCATGGCGATACTTCATAGGATGAGTCAGAGATTTGATTTGGCTGATAATCACAATGCTGGCTCAAAACTCATTATCACGTGGATCAGTTAAAGACCTCCACTAGAATGAACAAAACATGCAAATCATGAAGAATCAAAGACTACGGGCTACTGAGCAAAGAACTTAATCAAGAATCAAAGAACAATCAAAATGGAATATCTATTTGTATTCAATGTAAATTGAGGTGACCTCCCTTAAGGGGAGATTGTTAGGATTTAGAAAATCCAGTTGTTAAAGAGTCGGTCACCTCAAGTATATGTATTCGTTAGAAAGCTCGTAGTCATAGTCATTTAGTATCAGTAAGTAGTTCAGTAAGTAACAGCGTGGAGGACGGACGGGTCTTTACCCACTGTATGCCTGATCCACAACCCGAAGGAGGGTGGCTATGTTTGTAACTATAAATACCCTTTGCCTCACAAGGCAAAGGGTTGGAGCTTTCAAACATCATTTTTCTTTGTCTCACCAAGTTCCCAACTCTCTTTACTTTCTCTCTCTAAGACTCATTCCATACACTTCACTTTTATATGTGTTGCTGTGTTTATGAAATCCAATATATAACAAAGTGCAACGCTATGCTTATCACTTAGAACTCTATGCTTAGTGATCATGTGAGCGATCTGAATGGTGTTCCCTTGTACGTACAATTTATTTTCAAGTTTGTTCTTCAAAGTTTTTAGGTTGGAAAATTCATTTAAAAGTTTTGATTCCTTAGCATTGAATTCGTGTTTAAGTACTTTCACATTTTCTTGAAGTTCTTGTTTACATTTATGCTTTTGTTAAGCTTTTCTTGTAAGGAATCCAACTCTTGTTTTAACATTTCTTCCCTAAAATTGCTTTTTCTAATAACTGTATGCATTTGGTTAACCATCTCCTGCTCACGGGTAGTCAATTCAAACTGTTACGTAAAAACGTTTATTTACATTTTACTATCTTCTAATGTTTTTTCGATAACAAACGTAAAATCATTTTAACGAAACAAATAAAATACGTAAATGGTTTGAGTTAATAGTTTCCTAACACACTTACGTTCTCACATAAAACACTAAAACAAGTATAAGTGATTTTATGATTTAGATACATATGTACAACAACTAGTGTTTACATAATGGGTTAGCATATACTTAAACTAAGTATACTAAAATGGGTAAAAACATGTATATACTAAAATGGGTAAAAACTAGCAAATGGTATTGACCCATAACCCATGGTTTTATATATACCACTTAACCAAGTTCATTGTATCCTTAAGATACATTGTATCTAGAAAGAAAACCATGGATCAACCCATAACCCATGACCCATGACCCATGACCCATAACCAAAAATACCCATGGACAAAGAGGAGCGTTCCACGGATCCCTGGCTTTGTGCTAGCCGGATCCCTTGTGGTAGGGATCCGTGGGATCCGGAGAACAGTAGAGAATTTTCTCTATAAATAGAGAGCCATTTCTTCCTTTCTACTCATCACTTTACACACATACTTCTCCCAAGTATTATAACCCTCTAACCCCAGATCCAAGTGATCTATGTAGTTTGTCTTTTGTTTTTGTGTGATCTTCTAGGTTCCTCTTAAAGGCAAGATCACCACCTCTTGAAGATGAGCAAGCTCAAGTCCATGAGTTGCCATGGTTTGTGATCATCAAGACAACTAAGGTTCTCTTGTTGATAGTTCTTCCTTTCTCCATAAATGTTGGGTTGAAGGCATTAGTGAAGAATGCCGAAAGTGTCAAGATGAAAGCATTAGTGAAAGATGTTCATCATCCGTGTCAAAGCATTAGTGAAGAATGCTAAAGGTGTCAAGACGAAGGCATTAGTGAAGGGTGCCAAGCGTTGTGTCAAAGGCATTAGTGAAGGATGCCGAAGAATCTAGTCAAGTCGCATTTGGGAAGAATGCGTAGGTCGTATAATCGATGAGGTGCATCGTTATACATATAAGTACTTGTTTATTTACAAGGATGGTGATATCCTTGATGATGTTGTAACAAGGAGTGGATCTCCTTGATATTAGGTGTTGTGTTGTGAAGGGTAGTAGTTCCTCCATAGTAATGGAACTAGGTGCTTAGCCTAGTACCTAATAAAGGGTAGGCAACGTTGTGATAGGATTAGTTCTCCTTGGTGTGAAAGAACTTGGTGGTTAGCCTAGCACCGTATAAAGGGTAAGCGACGTAGTGTTAGGTGTGGTTCGCCTTGGTGTGAAAGAACTCGGTATTTAGCTTTGTACCGGAAAAAGGTTAAGCGACGTTGTGAAGGCTTCTCCGCCATAAGGAGTTGGTGTAGTGCTTACGAACTCTCGAGTAGGTGACTCGTGGAGTGGAGTAGGGCAAGGAAGGTGTCCTTGTAGCCGAACCACTATAAATAACTTGTGTCGTGGTGATGTGCTTCTTACTCTTTATCTTTCATTACATGTTTATATATCTATCTATCATTGTCCAACATAAACAACCAAATAGATTGACATAAGTCGATCTAAATATTTAAAAGGAAGTTTTAAATTAGTAAAACTATTCAACCCCCCCTTTTAGTTTTCCACAATTGGCATCAGAGCGTCGTTACCAAGTTTCTTAAAGTATGTTGTACTTTAAAGACTTGATACGATCCGTGTATGTTTGAAAACTACAAAGAAGGATTTTTTTTAAAGGTCATATTTTATCATTCTAACAACTTTTGTTTTCAAGAAATCTTCATGCTAGAATCTCTCCAAAATCTTCATTCAAAGAATAATGAAGTCAACATTCAAGGAAGGATCTAAAAAGTAATCACAACTTACGTACGCCAAGTACAAAGGATTACTTTAGAAGCTCATGAAGTAATTTTGGTATTATGCCAAACCAAGAAGCATAGAGATATGTTTTAATTTTTATTAGATAGGTTACATGAGTTCAATTTATTTCATAAGTTCTCTTTGTTTAATAATCACTAGCATCGTTAGAAGTCTCTTTCGTCACTTTTTCGTCTTTTTCACCATCGGGAATAGTATTCCTTTTGATTCGTCAAACTAACGCCGTCATCACAAATGAACCCTCGATATGTGATTCATCAAAAGCCGTCATCCAAAACAATCTTCATCTAATACATCCGAACTATTTTTAGTAAGCTAATTTATAAGCCTACTACAAAAATAATGCCAAACAACTCTTTTTTGTCCACGATGGCGGATCCTCTAGTTGTACTAGCCGGATCCCAAATACAAAGGATCCGGGGAACCGTGGAATGTAACTCGCTTATACGCTTTAAAAAATAACCATTGATCTTTTCCTCTACTCACATAACACAAAACGAATACACCATCGATTTCATCCTCATTGGATTCCATTATCTCAAGTATTCCTTCCTAGAACACCATCGTAAGTAATTACATTATCTTGTTCTAATTCTCATCATCCTAATTCTAGGGTTTATGGTTTCACAAATCTCTAATCAATTATTTTAATTAGGGTTTTCAAATTAATCATGAAAAGGGCTTTTAACATAACTAAGATCACATTGTGTTCACAACATTGTTAATACAAATCAAAACCATAAACCCACCACAACTAATTTTACCTAATTTTAAAATTTGTGTTTTTAGGACCAACCATGCCTAAAGCTACTCAACAAGATCATCATGATACCGTTCACTACCTTACTCATCATTATCGTAATGAGGAATTCTCATAAATCGACCGCAAGGTCTTCAAAAAGCTAGAAAAACGACTTATCCACGAAGGTCATGTAATCAAGGAATGTTTCCTTGAAGATACCGACATTCATCAAGTCTTCTCGGCAATCAATTTTGATTGTCTTCTTGACATTGATGAACAAATTTGTCCGGTCTTTATCTTTGAATTTTATAGAAGCATTAGGATCATTCGAAACGTCGATGATAGCATTTCAATCGGGAGCATCATCAATAAACAAAACTTCACTCTTCCTCTCAACACCTTTGCTCAATTTCTTCACATTCCTTGTGAAGGAATTTGTATGTACTCTCAAGATTGGGCAATTAACACTCAAAACCTTGCACTTGATTCTAAACCAATGTACCATACTCCTCTTGATGAACCCGAAACCATCCGAGACACCATTTTCAAAATAAGAGCCGATCAATCCCGTTTCGACCGAAACAAGAAGCTCATTCACCGTAATCCCTTTCAAATGGAACTTTTCAAATCCATCCCATGTTTAGAAAATGGAAGACATCCTTAGGAAAACGTCATAAGCCTAGTTGGAAACAAAGATCATCCAAACGCATGTCTTGTGCAAATGATCTATTGTCTTATCCACCAAAAGCCATTTAATTTCGCCTATTACATGGTAAGAAGAATGGCTGGGGTATTCAAAGCTTCCAACATGGTACTTCCATATGGTATGCTCCTAACACGACTTTGTAAGTATGTTAGTGCATTGCAACCATCCCCTATCAACAATGATCATGTCCTTTCCGATCATGTAATGGTACCTCTTACCAAAATACCCTCTAAACGATTCAAGGTCAATGGAAAGAAACCTAAAGCTCTCTCGGACTCCTCGGCCAGTGAAGAACAAGAAGATGAAGATGAGGAAGATGTCGACCCCATAGCCAACATCAAATTGGAAATCTTTGACTACCACGAACAACTTCCAACCATTCCAAACGAGACCACAGAATTTAAACAATTGAGGGGCATGATTCCAAACCTCACTTACAACCTCACTAAGCCGTCAAAAAGGAAAAGAAAGGATTGACAAAAGAGACAATAGGAATATGCTTATTTTCTGCTATTTTATGTTTGGATGATTACGTTTTAGAACTTTTTGTCTATGGTAATTTGGATATTGTTACTTTATCATGCTTTTATAAGTGGTGATTTGTGTTGACATGCTTGTTCCTATTGTTTTGTTTATAAATTTATTAGTGAGCAAAATCTGCACATCATTTTTGTGAAGATTCTGATCTGCAGATGCCGGATCCCTAGGATTAGCCTAGCCGGATCCCTCCCTTGAGGGAACCATGGGATCCGTGACATCATATCAGGAATACCGCATTCCTTGCATCAAGATAACTTTCTAGATAACATTACATTAGCTAAGCATATGTTTTTAGAATCCAACTAAAACCACTTCAAGGATGAGGAAGGCTTAGACTCACTAAAGGCTTACTTAAGATCTTTATCAAAATGCCTCTTGATTTATCAACACATCAAAACTCACCATATTTCCGCTTCAATACTCACAAACTGTTTCTCATCTTTCAAAACACTTAAGTGGACAAATTAAACATTTTAGGAAATTGTTTCTAATCATTTTTATCTCAAAATGAGACAAAAATTAGTTTTTCAATTCTTGTGATTTTTAAGAATTTTTCAAATTTCACCTCAAGCTTAAATCTGATCACTAGGATCATTTATTATGACTTGACACCACCAAAACTCTTAGTGTTATCCTTGGACATCCATTGGTAGTCATCTTGTCCCATCTCCTTTCCATAAGAAGCAATCATTTGTGTAACACTTATTACCTTTGATCATTCAAGTACCTCTCATCTTAAAAACACTTAGAGAACTGAAAGACTCAAATGAGATAGGTTTAGCTCCTAGAAACCTCATTTCAAACTGTCATAACTATCGAGGCCGGATCCTAGGATTAGTTTAGCGGGATCCCTCCAAGGAGGGAACCGTGGGATCCGGTGACGACTTATGTCAAACATTGCTAAAACAATCATTTCAACTCATCTTCCTAACTCAAACACTCCATCTCATCTTAAATGAGTCCCTAGATCAGTGAAACTGAACTTCAACCTTGTGCATGTTAATCATCACATTTCCAAGAACATTAGTGGATTAAGTCTTAAATACACTTGCCAAGTTCTTCCCTTTATAAGCCATAATGCTAAGAACACTTTAATCATCAAACACAAACACAATTATCAATTGCAACCATCTCCCTTAGTCATTTCATCATGAGAAAGGCTCCTAGTGCTAACTCATCCACTCAAGAACCACCCAAGAAACTTGCTAGAATCATACACGAAGTTTCCTCAACCGAATCATCTCCGGTTAAGTCCACCAATGCTAGGATTTCCCCTACACCAAAGAAACCAATCAAACTAATTCCCAAGAAGAGTGTTCCCACTAGGATTTCATCACCAAACTCTACTAAACCAAACATACCCTCCACAACTCAACCAACATCATTAGTGCCTAGAGCCACATCACAATCATCTCCACATTCTCACAATGTAGAAGACTTACCTCCTTGGCCATCTCACCTTCCACCATTACCAACAAATTCACTTGAAAAGATTGAGCAACAAAATCAAAGTGTTGAGTCAACACTTGATCCAATAGCAAACTCTCTCATTCCCCCCAATAGTCCATTTTGGATTATGAGAAGACATCAAAGTCAACCACCCGACCACATGGAAGTTGATGCTTCTTTACCTTCACCCTCAAACATTGTAGAGCCATCACTTAACGAGCCTCTACCAATTCCTCCTTCATTTGAAGATCCTCAACCTACTTCACTTGAACTTCCACTTAAAGAAATTCAAAACCATGACAAGGATTGCTATCATTGTAAACATGTTGAAAGGTTGATACATGAACTACGTGAAGAGCAATGTTTCATGTTTTATCACCTCCTCGAACGTTTCGAAGAGGTCAACAAACCTAAACTACAATGAGCATCATAGTCACAAGCTCAAACTTAGAACGTTTAGGAAACTTATCTCATCCTTGATCATCATTAAGCTCTTAGTTAAATCTTGAGTTTGGGTAACTCATTAGCATTAGTAGTACTTGTATGGCCTAGATCATTCTCTTAGTTTTAGAGATTTGTTTGATTATCTCTTGTTTTATTGAATGAATACATACATGCCATGATTATTTTATGTGTTGTGCCTATTATATCATATTCATTCTTCACCTCTTCATTAGCATTGTTTGATATATCCTCATTGCTGAAGAAACTGTCACCAGACAGCCGAATCCCTAACAATGGCTTAGACGGATCCCTCCAAGAAGGGAACTGCGGGATCCATGGATCAGAAGCAGAAATTTCTACTAACTTGAGTTTTATTTGCAGGAAATTATGCACTATACTCTTGTTTTCTAACCTTTGCTTTGTAGATTTTCAAAATAACACATGAAGATTTTGACACCATAAAGCTAGGGGGAGCTTTGTGTCAAACGAAATTGCAAAAACATTTGCAACTTAATCTGATTTTTTTTTACTATATTTCATGTCACCCCATTGCAACTTTGCAATCTTCAAGGGGAGCAAGTTTTAAATCATAGACGAACCATTTGCAAACATAATTGCAAACACAATTAGTTTATTTTACGTCATGTCCTTGACGCCTTTCAAAGGGATGGACTCGTCAGGGGAGCTAAGGCAGTACCATTCCCGTCACTTGCTCTATTTACATTTTTACATACTTTTCTTATAAAAATTATGTTAGTTTTTTTTAACTCTTTTGTTTCGACAAAAGGGGAGAAGAAAGTAAAAACTACAAATTCAAACTTTTAAGAATTTTAGCTTTTCTTTAAAATAATTTTATGTTTTGTCATCAACAAAAGGGGAGATTGTTAATACAAATATGCCGTAAAAACGTTTATTTATATTTCACGATCTTCTAATGTTTTGTCGATAATAAACGTAAAATCATTTTAACGAAACAAATAGAATACGTAAATGGTTTGAGTTAATAGTTTCCTAACACACTTACGTTCTCACATAAAACACTAAAACAAGTATAAGTGATTTTATGATTTAGATACATATGTACAACAGCTAGTGTTTACATAATGGGTTAGCATATACTTAAACTAAGTATACTAAAATGGGTAAAAACATGTATATACTAAAATGGGTACAAACTAGAAAATGGTATTGACCCATAACCCATGGTTTTATATATACCACTTAACCAAGTTCATTGTATCCTTAAGATACATTATATCTAGAAAAAAAACCATGGATCAACCCATAACCCGTGACCCATGACCCATAACCAAAAATACCCATGGGCAAAGAGGCGTTCCACGGATCCCGGCTTTGTGCTAGCGGATCCTTGTGGTAGGATCCGTGGGATCCGGAGAACGAGAGAATTTCTCTATAAATAGAGAGCCATTTCTTCCTTTCTACTCATCACTTTACACACATACTTCCCCAAGTATTATAACCTCTCAACCCCGGATCCAAGTGATCTATGTAGTTTGTCTTTTGTTTTTGTGTGATCTTCTAGGTTCCTCTTAAAGGCAAGATCACCACCTCTTGAAGACGAGCAAGCTCAAGTCAATGAGTTGCCATGGTTCGTGATCATCAAGACAACTAAGGTTCTCTTGTTGATAGTTCTTCCTTTCTCCATAAATGTTGGGTTGAAGGCATTAGTGAAGAATGCCGAAAGTGTCAAGATGAAAGCATTAGTGAAAGATGTTCATCATCCGTGTCAAAGCATTAGTGAAGAATGCTAAAGGTGTCAAGACGAAGGCATTAGTGAAGGGTGCCAAGCGTTGTGTCAAAGGCATTTGTGAAGGATACCGAAGAATCTAATCAAGTCACATTTGGGAAGAATGCGTAGGTTGTATAATCGATTGGTGCATCGTTATACATATAAGTACTTGTTTATTTCCAAGGAAGGTGATATCCTTGATGATGTTGTAACAAGGAGTGGATCTCCTTGATATTACGTGTTGTGTTGTGAAGGGTAGTAGTTCCTCCATAGTAATGGAACTAGGTGCTTAGCCTAGTACCTAATAAAGGGTAGGCAACGTTGTGATAGGATTAGTTCTCCTTGGTGTGAAAGAACTCGGTGGTTAGCCTAGCACCGTATAAAGGGTAGGCGACGTAGTGTTAGGTGTGGTTCGCCTTGGTGTGAAAGAACTCGGTATTTAGCTTTGTACCGGAAAAAGGTTAAGCGACGTTGTGAAGGCTTCTCCGCCATAAAGAGTTGGTGTAGTGCTTACGAACTCTCGAGTAGGTGACTCGGGGAGTGGAGTAGGGCAAGGAAGGTGTCCTTGTAGCCGAACCACTATAAATAACTTGTGTCGTGGTGATGTGCTTCTTACTCTTTATCTTGACATAAGTCGATCTAAATATTTAAAAGGAAGTTTTAAATTGGTAAAACTATTCAACCCCCCCTTCTAGTTTTCCACACAAACTTAGCACGTTGTTCATATATAGCAACTTGTTCTTTATAGGCATTTAGTTTAGAAGTAATAGAATCATCAAGGGCACATGCAGTGAATTCATCAAAACATAGTCATCATTGATCAAGAAGATGCATTACTTGGTACAATTTCACTTTCATTTTGTTTCACATATTGATCATATGGGACAACATTGCTATTACCATATTTTCAATATCTCGATTCAATAATTTCGAGTTGATTGTACTTTGTCATGCATCTTTTGCACATCAACCTCATCGTATACTTTTAATACCTCGAAATGATAGATTCCGGAAGGAGTGGCTGTTTTGGTGAAGAAGCCCTTGGAGTTACCACTTGTGAGATATTAGTCATGAAGATGGTCAGGCGTTGGTTCATCATCAACATCTCAATCAAATGCGTCACGATGCGCAACTTGAAATGCATTGGGATTGTTCGACCCATACCTACTCTGGCCGCTCATCCACATCAAGATCATAAGTTACGGCGTTTCCTCAAGAAGAAATAGCAATTCTTCCTCATTCAACATAGCTCCACCTGTCTTGAGCTTGCACCTGCAAACATCTTGTCCCCAAGTACTACGCATTTTGTGGACGTTTTGGAAGAGTGCAATTCCTTGTGATGTGTCCTTCTCCACCACAGTTGTAACATTGAATGGGCTTTACTTGACCCCGAGCCATGTTCCTTCCACGATTCGATTACCCATATCCACCACCACCGCCAAAGATTCCCATATCCAAGACCATCATTCCCATATCCAGCACCAACATTCCCATATCGAGCACCAACATTCCCTTGCTCATTATGTGGAAGGTATGCATTTTGTCTTCCTTGCACATTTTGCACCACTACCTTTTCATCTTTAACCGTAGCATGATTGTGAAGATTGGATGCAATTCTGAGATGATTGTTGGTGTGTGGGGTGAAGTTCAAGTTCTGCTTGACCATTAAAGCCAATTGATTAACAAGATTTTCCATGAATGTGTTCGAGTTCGAGGCTTATACCGGATCCGGAATGAGTTTGTGATTGCCATTTCCAGTTGGTATGACTTGTGATGCTTTGGTGGTAATTCCTACATTTTGTAGAATGCGTTGAATCATTTGATGAGCTTGCATCTCCGAATTGGTATTGAGCTTTTCCAAAATCATTCGCTCAAACACAACATGTTTCTCATTTTGGAGCAAATATGCATACAATTGTTCATAGTTGGTGTTCCTCAAACCTTTGTTAAGCTTGACTCAGTGACAAATTTGTGCCATTCGGATTCATTTTATTCACAAACTTTGAATTGAAAGTGAATATTTGGCAATGTCATTTTGATATTCCTCATATCATTCACAAGTTTGTGGAATCTTACATGATATTCAAAGACACTTTCCCGGATTCATCTTAAAGTTCTCAAAGTCATCATACAATTGAGACTTCGCCTTCTTTAGTCAATTCGAACCGAGAGAAGCATTTTAACATTGTCCCATAACGCCTTGGCTTCAGTGTTGTGATTGATCGACTTGTAAATGTCCTTAGGTAAACCCCAGTATGATGCTTGAAGCCCGATGTCGCATCGTATCTCTTCTTCTCCTTATCGAAGTTCATCATATGTCTTTGGTCTATCCAATCCTAATATCAACGAACCATCGCCAGCTTTCAAGAATGTCTCGGTAGTCTCAACTTGATAAGGTCATTCATCAATTGACTTAAGTATGTTAACCCCATTTTCTTTTCCTAAGCAATATACCGATTCTTTGAGCCCAAGAGTCATAGTCGGTTCTGTCCAGCATGGGAGGACGAGTATTAGATCCTGCAGCTTGAACGTCATCCGCAACATAAGAAGTGATTGTAGACATGATTGCAGATTCTATGGGATTTTACTATTCTTTGATTAAACCGGGAAATAGATTCCCTCACGGGATTTTACTAAATCAAAAGAAAAACCGTAAAATGTATCACGACGAAATGACAAGTCTCAATAGACAAGTTGTATACTTGACAAGTCGCACCTAAGACAACTCGCACCCAAGTAAACTCGCACACAGGACAACTAGCGCCCTAGTCAACTCGCTTTGATTACAACTCGCTTAATAGACAAGTCGCATGAAACACAACTCGCATAAACAGACAACTCGCTTAATAGTTAAGTCGCATAAAACATAACTCTCATAAATAGACATTTCAAGCTTAACAATCAAGTCGCATACAACACAACTCGCATAAATTGACAACTCGCTTCCAAGGCAACTCGCACTCTAGACAACTCGCTTAAACGACAACTCGCTTAAGGCACTACTCGCATAAGACAACTCGCTTCAATAAGCAAGAGACTCAACTCACATAGAGGACAACTCGCTTCACAAATTAGGACAACTCGCATACAAGAAATGTACTACGAGACTCAACTCGCATCCAATCCAATATTAAAAAACCACCACTTTTCAATCCAAAAACAACTCAACCACAATGATTCAAGCCTTCCAAATCAAAAACTAAGTACTTATAATGATTCTAAACACAAAAGTACAATCAAAATGCAAACTTTAACACAAGAAATGATCCAAATGATGTAAACTACTCTTAACTCATTCAAACCCAAAAATCTTATGAAAACCACTAGAAATCCAAGAACATGAAAGATGAGTGATCAAACCATGGCTCTGATACCATTTGTAGCATATTGGATTTCATAAACACATCAAATCATATTAAAATGAGGCGTATGAATTGAGTTTTAGAGTGAGAAAGTAAAGAGAGTTGGGAACTTGGTGAGACAAAGAAAAATGATATTATGAAGCTCCAACCCTCTACCTTGGGAGGTAGAGGGTATTTATAGTTTCTTACAAGACACGCCTCCTACGGGCTATGGATCAGGCATACAGTGGGTAAAGACATGTCCGTACTTCATGGTGTTACTTAACTAACAACTTATTAACATAACTTAACTATGACTACGAGCTTTAACGAATACATATACTTAAGGTGACCGACTCTTTAACTAACGGATTTTCTAAATTCTAACATTCTTATAGAACTTCTTCATTCTGATAGCAATCATTGCTATCTTCCAGTTTATGCCCATCTCTTCAATGTCCACATCATTAATTTGATCTAGGTCCTTATTAAGTAGGTCAATGTCTTCTGATTGCCTTGCAAAGAGAAAATATATTACTTCATCAGCAGAACCAGCAGGAACTTCTCTATCTTGCACATTGGATGAAGATTTACTATAGCTACCAGACTTACCCTTGTTAGTACTGCTCTTTCTTTGAGAGACAAAAGCAACATTATGAGCAATTGAAGATGTTTTTGAAACACCTTTGATTTCTTGTTCAAAAACCCTAAGGTTGTTGTATAAGTCATCAATTGACAAGGTATCAACATTTTCTTTGGTTCTCCTAGTCATTGCCAGATTTGAACATTCTGAAGGCAAAGACCTGAGAAACTTTTGATTAGCATCCTCAGTGGACACTTCATCACTATGAGCTTCCAACTGTGAAAGAAGTTTTTGGAATCTATCATATCCTTTTTCTAACCCTTCTAAACTGGATACAATAAATGCTTCAAACTGTTGTTTTAGAACAAACTTATGCATCTTCTTTGAGTTTGCATTCCCTCCAAACCCCAGTTCTGATAGCTTCCCAGATTTCTTTAGCATCATCCATTCCATGAAATCTTCTTAGATGTTCCTTGGGAATAACCATCAGTAAGATGGTTCTGGCCTTCCTTTCTTTTTCAACAACATGAATCTCTGCAGCAGAGACTAGTGGAAGCACCCTAACAACACCATCTTTTCTAACTAAAATCCTCTTCTTAGAATTTCCATTCTGAATTACCTTCCAGACATCATTGTCAATGTACTCAAGGTAATGTTCCATCTCTATAACCCATATATCATACTCCTCCTTCTTCAGAATTGGGAGTTTGATGTTTGAGATAGTGGTTGTTGCAGGCATGAGTTGTTGTTGTTGTTTTGTTCGACTAGTGTCTGACACATCTTCATGGTTTGACACTTCCTCATCACTAAGATGTTGAGAGAACACATCATTATGGGGTTCAGACATTTTTTCAGGATTTATGAGTGAATAAGTGTTTGTAGTTTTGTGTTTCTTCTAACTCAGAGTCCCTCTATAGGCTCTGATACCACTTGTAGGTCCAAAGTAATGGATCTAAGTAGCCTTTATAAGACAATAGCTAACTTGAGTAAATCCAAATCAACTATATGAGAGACACTAACATTGAATGCTTAATGTTAATGCGGAATCTTAAAAAAAGCAATAAGAAAAACACAATTACTAACTTTGTATTTACTATTAAACTTTAATAAACTTCTATTACGTATATCTAACATAATGCAGTAGAGTTCCTTTTATACCCCAAGAAAACCATAGCATCTTAAAAAAACATGTGAAAGGATAATGCATATCTTCTCCTAAGATATCTATATACATGTGTATATCCTTTCCTAAGATATCTCTACTATTATGTTTCAAGAACAGACTTAACTAGCTAGCTTTACTATAAACCTATGAACTTAACATCCTTATAGCTGACCTATTTAACATTTTTTCTCAGGTATTTGATTCTGAAGTGTGACGATATCAATGCAGGGTTTGGCATGGCATGGTCATAGACTACACTGAAGTATTTGGGACCACATTTTGTTAATAGGCCATATTTCCGCAACAATTAAACTTTTGTAAACTTCATTATTTTATTAATAAAAGATCTTAAACGGGTTTTATAAACCATTCTTTATTACCTGTGTTATGATGCGAATTGAGTAGCGCCCTCGGTTTTTTTGGGGGGTGTTACAACTGCATAACTTAGCTCTCGAAGATTATCTACTATAGTTGGAGAAGACGATGACGATACGTGCACTTTTTTCTTAATAGTTACAAACCAAATTTTTTATCATATCATTGACATATTACTTATTATTCATTTTAAAAATTAATGATACCTATTTATAATCATTGTTTTTTGTGAATTTATTCACAGACGCAACTCTTTAATTAATAATGTTTATCAAGATACCCGTGATTTCACAGGTCTATAAGCTATGATTATATAAATTAAAGATGCACCAAATTATAAAAGAGAAATGATAGAGGGACCTAAACTTAAGCATAATTTTAGACCTAAAACCAGTGTCATCATCCTGATGGATTGTAAAGTAAGTGGGTCCATGTCTGTAGCCATCATTGTCTATAAAGAAGTATTTTTTTGGGCATTAAAGTGAAGGTTATTATCAAAACATTTTTTATCAATAAGGTAAGGTTGGTTTACGGTCATGCGAAACAAAATAAGATATTTCATGCAGACAACACCATATTCGTTTCTCACTTTTCATGCGGACACCACTAAAATATTTCATACTCATTACTTTATACACCCGATCTACTAAAGCATTATCCAATGAAGGGAAGAGTTAGATAAGTCATATGAAACAAGATATGTGGCAACTGTATATAGGCTTTTAGGTAATCCACGTGACTTCTATTCAAGCACAAATCATTAATGGGACTCATTTTAGAAATAAGGTTATCATACCACGATCGAGAATTACTCCATCTGATAAACATTTACCTCTAAAGATCATGAGGAAACAATATCCCAATTCGGTTTCATTCGCAATGACGATAAACAAGAGCCAAGGGCAATCGCTTTCAAAAGTCAGATTGTATCTGCCACGTCCTATTTTCACACTTGGATAGTTATATGTTGCTCTTTTACGTGTCAAGCAAAAAAAAGGTTTGAAGGTTGTTGTTTCAGATGCGGATGGTAACTTATCAAAAACTACTATAAATGTGGTATATGAAAAAGTTCTTCAAGGTCTATGATCAAACGGTCAATAAGTATGTACGATATACATATTACATATTTTATGCATTTTTCTTATTTACACGTATTATAAATCCTAAACTTCTTTTACTTACATATTTTTAAACTTATTAGGTGTTCACGTAATGGACCTTTGTTGAAGTGTTAGAATAGTCACTACATACAAGAAATGTACTACGAGACTCAACTCGCATCCAATCCAATATTAAAAAACCACCACTTTTCAATCCAAAAACAACTCAACCACAATGATTCAAGCCTTCCAAATCAGAAACTAAGTACTTATAATGATTATAAACACAAAAGTACAATCAAAATGCAAACTTTAACACAAGAAATGATCCAAATGATGTAAACTACTCTTAACTCATTCAAACCCAAAATCTTATGAAAACCACTAGAAATCCAAGAACATGAAAGATGAGTGATCAAACCATGGCTCGATACCATTTGTAGCATATTGATTTCATAAACACATCAAATCATATTAAAATGAGGCGTATGAATTGAGTTTTAGAGTGAGAAAGTAAAGAGAGTTGGGAACTTGGTGAGACAAAGAAAAATGATATTATGAAGCTCCAACCCTCTGCCTTGGGAGGTAGAGGGTATTTATAGTTTCTTACAAGACACGCCTCCTACGGGCTATGGATCAGGCATACAGTGGGTAAAGACAATATTTGTAAAGATACACATGAAAAACCTTCAAAGCAAATAAGATCACCACATGGACAACTATACGTTGTTGTGTCAAGAGTCAAAAGCAAAAGATGTTTGAAGGTTGACGTTTGTGGCAAAAATTGCAATATCTAAAAGAATGCTCCAAACATTGTCTATAAAGAAGTATTTTTTTGGGCATTAAAGTGAAGGTTATTATCAAAACATTTTTATCAATAAGGTAAGGTTGGTTTACGGTCATGCGAAACAAAATAAGATATTTCATGCACAACACCATATTCGCTTTCTCACTTTTCATGCGGACACCACTAAAATATTTCATACTCATTACTTTATACACCGATCTACTAAAGCATTATCCAATGAAGGAAGAGTTAGATAAGTCATATGAAACAAGATATGTAACAATCAGATATAGGCTTTTAGGTAATCCGTGACTTCTATTCAAGCACAAATCATTAATGGACTCATTTTAGAAATAAGGTTATCATACCACGATCGAGAATTACTCCATCCGATAAACATTTACCTCTAAAGATCATGAGGAAACAATATCCCAATTCGGTTTCATTCGCAATGACGATAAACAAGAGCCAAGGGCAATCGCTTTCAAAAGTCGATTGTATCTCGCCACGCCCTATTTTCACACTTGGATAGTTATATGTTGCTCTTTTACGTGTCAAAGCAAAAAAAAGGTTTGAAGGTTGTTGTTTCAGATGCGGATGGTAACTTATCAAAAACTACTATAAATGTGGTATATGAAAAAGTTCTTCAAGGTCTATGATCAAACGGTCAATAAGTATGTACGATATACATATTACATATTTTGCGGCATTTTTCTTATTTACACGTATTATAAATCCTAAACTTCTTTTACTTACATATTTTTTAAACTTATTAGGTGTTCACGTAATGGACCTTTGTTGAAGTGTTAGAATAGTCACTACATACAAGAAATGTACTACGAGACTCAACTCGCATCCAATCCAATATTAAAAAACCACCACTTTTCAATCCAAAAACAACTCAACCACAATGATTCAAGCCTTCCAAATCAGAAACTAAGTACTTATAATGATTCTAAACACAAAAGTACAATCAAAATGCAAACTTTAACACAAGAAATGATCCAAATGATGTAAACTACTCTTAACTCATTCAAACCCAAAAATCTTATGAAAACCACTAGAAATCCAAGAACATGAAAGATGAGTGATCAAACCATGGCTCTGATACCATTTGTAGCATATTGGATTTCATAAACACATCAAATCATATTAAAATGAGGCGTATGAATTGAGTTTTAGAGAGAAAGTAAAGAGAGTTGGGAACTTGGTGAGACAAAGAAAAATGATATTATGAGCTCCAACCCTCGCTTGGGAGGTAGAGGTATTTATAGTTTCTTACAAGACACGCCTCCTACGGGCTATGGATCAGGCATACAGTGGGTAAAGACAATATTTGTAAAGATACACATGAAAAACCTTCAAAGCAAATAAGATCACCACATGGACAACTATACGTTGTTGTGTCAAGAGTCAAAAGCAAAAGATGTTTGAAGGTTGACGTTTGTGGCAAAAATTGCAATATCTAAAAGAATGCTCCAAACATTGTCTATAAAGAAGTATTTTTTTGGGCATTAAAGTGAAGGTTATTATCAAAACATTTTTTATCAATAAGGTAAGGTTGGTTTACGGTCATGCGAAACAAAATAAGATATTTCATGCAGACAACACCATATTCGCTTCTCACTTTTCATGGACACCACTAAAATATTTCATACTCATTACTTTATACACCGATCTACTAAAGCATTATCCAATGAAGGAAGAGTTAGATAAGTCATATGAAACAAGATATGTGGCAACTCAGATATAGGCTTTTAGGTAATCCACGTGACTTCTATTCAAGCACAAATCATTAATGGGACTCATTTTAGAAATAAGGTTATCATACCACGATCGAGAATTACTCCATCTGATAAACATTTACCTCTAAAGATCATGAGGAAACAATATCCCAATTCGGTTTCATTCGCAATGACGATAAACAAGAGCCAAGGGCAATCGCTTTCAAAAGTCAGATTGTATCTGCCACGTCCTATTTTCACACTTGGATAGTTATATGTTGCTCTTTTACGTGTCAAAGCAAAAAAAAGGTTTGAAGGTTGTTGTTTCAGATGCGGATGGTAACTTATCAAAAACTACTATAAATGTGGTATATGAAAAAGTTCTTCAAGGTCTATGATCAAACGGTCAATAAGTATGTACGATATACATATTACATATTTTGCGGCATGGCATTTTCTTATTTACACGTATTATAAATCCTAAACTTCTTTACTTACATATTTTTTAAACTTATTAGGTGTTCACGTAATGGACCTTTGTTGAAGTGTTAGAATAGTCACTACATACAAGAAATGTACTACGAGACTCAACTCGATCCAATCCAATATTAAAAACCACCACTTTTCAATCCAAAACAACTCAACCACAATGATTCAAGCCTTCCAAATCGAAACTAAGTACTTATAATGATTCTAAACACAAAAGTACAATCAAAATGCAAACTTTAACACAAGAAATGATCCAAATGATGTAAACTACTCTTAACTCATTCAAACCCAAAATCTTATGAAAACCACTAGAAATCCAAGAACATGAAAGATGAGTGATCAAACCATGGCTCGATACCATTTGTAGCATATTGATTTCATAAACACATCAAATCATATTAAAATGAGGCGTATGAATTGAGTTTTAGAGTGAGAAAGTAAAGAGAGTTGGGAACTTGGTGAGACAAAGAAAATGATATTATGAGCTCCAACCCTCGCCTTGGGAGGTAGAGGGTATTTATAGTTTTTACAAGACACGCCTCCTACGGGCTATGGATCGTGCATACGATGGGTAAAGACAATATTTGTAAAGATACACATGAAAACCTTCAAAGCAAATAAGATCACCACATGGACAACTATACGTTGTTGTGTCAAGAGTCAAAAGCAAAAGATGTTTGAAGGTTGACGTTTGTGGCAAAAATTGCAATATCTAAAAGAATGCTCCAAACATTGTCTATAAAGAAGTATTTTTTTGGGCATTAAAGTGAAGGTTATTATCAAAACATTTTTTATCAATAAGGTAAGGTTGGTTTACGGTCATGCGAAACAAAATAAGATATTTCATGCAGACAACACCATATTCGTTTCTCACTTTTCATGCGGACACCACTAAAATATTTCATACTCATTACTTTATACACCCGATCTACTAAAGCATTATCCAATGAAGGGAAGAGTTAGATAAGTCATATGAAACAAGATATGCAACTGTATATAGGCTTTTAGGTAATCCATGACTCTATTCAAGCACAAATCATTAATGGGACTCATTTTAGAAATAAGGTTATCATACCACGATCGAGAATTACTCCATCCGATAAACATTTACCTCTAAAGATCATGAGGAAACAATATCCCAATTCGGTTTCATTCGAATGACGATAAACAAGAGCCAAGGGCAATCGCTTTCAAAAGTCAGATTGTATCTGCCACGTCCTATTTTCACACTTGGATAGTTATATGTTGCTCTTTTACGTGTCAAAGCAAAAAAAAGGTTTGAAGGTTGTTGTTTCAGATGCGGATGGTAACTTATCAAAAACTACTATAAATGTGGTATATGAAAAAGTTCTTCAAGGTCTATGATCAAACGGTCAATAAGTATGTACGATATACATATTACATATTTTGCGGCATTTTTCTTATTTACACGTATTATAAATCCTAAACTTCTTTTACTTATATATTTTTTAAACTTATTAGGTGTTCACGTAAAGGACGTTTGTTGAAGTGTTAGAATAGTCACTACATACATTTGCTTCTAAAGATAAACATATTGGAGATCACGAGGCAATGAATGTTTATTATACTGATATTCACAAGCATTGCATTTTATATTATTAGTGACTTATAACTTATTATTCCGTTAGAAGAAAATTTCATAGCTGTTGGGTTCTATAAATACCCAAACCCCTTAAATCTAGGATTTGAATAGAAAATACCCTAAGTGTTTAGACCGTTAAACACTAACAGTCACCGAGTGCATAGTCTCTCGGTGAGCCATCTTCGAGATACCAAGAAGAGGCGAAGAAGAAGTCTCTTCACCTCGAAGGCGGAACTTAAAGGGTGAAGGCGAGTCAAGAGGAGATGGTGGATTCGGTGAGTGATGACAATAACTCATCAATTCCTAAACTCCTCACCAACTACTTACACTAAAGACAAACCAAGTAGAAGATCAAGACAATGAAGATCAAGAATGAGCGGGATAAGGCGGGATAAGTTCGAATCGAGATAAGACGAAGTCCAGTATCAACCAAAGTCAACTTTCCCGAATGGCAAACTATCGTGCTCGGTGTCATCACCGACTTATGGAAAGCTGCCTTGTCTCTTACTTGATATAGTCTTTGTAAACAGAGACAAAATACATCAGTATTTTGTCTTCTGCAAAATATCTATTTTTCCCTTAGAATAGATTTAAAACTCATACTTGTATAAATAGCATAAGAGATGGAGTGAAAGATTAAGCTTGTGAATTGTAAAACACACACACACAAGCCATCTTTCACTCCTCCAAATACAACTCAGTCCCTGGGATAGCTCAGTGGTTCCATAGTAGTTGTGTTCAGACTTAGCCTAAACTTTGTGAGGAGTACCAACCCTTTGTCATTTCAATCCCATGTACTATTCCGCAAGTACTTGTGTAATGTATTCTTTTTTATTGATTACTAATAAAGAATATTATGTTGAAAATTTATCAGTGTGTTTTGCTTACATCTTTCTTCAGTCATTGATTCACTATTATCTGTTTTTAATACTTAACTGTTTTTACGATAGTGAATAGGGAACAACAAGTGGTATCGAGCAAGGCGATTATAAAACCTTTTTAGCCGCTCAAAAACATTTTTAAATCGGGATCCTTATGGTCGAAATTGATGTACCCCAACTAGTCGACAAAAGGGTGGAGCCTATTCAATTTGTTGCCCTAGACTTGAAGTTGGTAACTTTAACAAATGGAAAAAGTGTATGCTTTGCTATTTGATTGGGATGGAACCTTATTATATCAAGTGTATAAATGAAGGTCCATTTATCCTAAAGACTCAAGGTTTGCCTAAACCTTAAGCTCGATGGACTCGAGGATGAGAGGAGAGTGGTCAACCAGACCAAAGACTCAAAAGTATCATCATATCATGTCTTCCGATGCTATTATGGAGTCGGTTATAAGTCGTAGTACGCCTAAACAAACTGGGATGACTTAGTCCACGATCATGAAGGCCCATCGATACCAAGAAAACATGATAATGGACACGAAACACAGTATAACACCTTGTGGTTAAGGACTCAAAAACTGTCTTAAACTTACACCCGTACAAAACTCTCTTAAATGAACTGCCTAATGATGGTGTTAAGTTGTCCAAAATGAAATCAATGTTGGTTTTGTCAATAGTCTCTCCGAGAAGTGGTGAATTTCTCTCAAGGACTTAGGAATGCTAATCATATCCGTAATCTTTAACTTTCTCGAAATTTATGGAAATTTGTCTATGAGGAAAACTTCATCAACAGACGATACCCGACTTAAAGAAGTCTCGAAGTCAAGAAGTCCCCGACCACCACTTCAACACCAATATCAACCGCTTTTTATTCTAACAATGTGGTTCAAGATTTCCGTGAAAATTCGGATGATGAGCGATGAGAGATCAAGTGAGGAGTACCTAAATGACCGAACGTTGAGTTTCGGAAAGGGCCCTCCTTGCTAACTCTCGAGGTTTATAAAAAGAAACAAAGGTTTTCAAATGCTAAAGCAAATAAGGACATTTGAATGCTTTAAGTGTCACAAAAGAGGTCATTTTGCAAAAGACTATTTTTCAAAACAATTTCGAACCTCTTATAAACCATCGTGGTCAAATCGGTCCTCGTGCTTTAGCAAATTTCAACCAAATCAAATCGGTCCTCGGGCTTTAGCAAATTTCAACCAAAATCTATCGGCCTCATCAAAATTTTCAAAACAAATGATCAAAACAAAACCGTTGATTTTGAAGCTAAGTACAGGAAAGTCAAAGCTAGTCGGCATTGCTTGAGGCCATCCTCGAAACAACAAAAGCAGTGTTAAATCATGCGGGGTAAAACAAAGGTCTTGTTCTTTGAAACCTTCACCGGGATGAAGAGCCGATCTCTCGATGATAAATGGTGCATGTCAATGCACCGATGGCCCTCTCGAGAAGAGGACAAGCTAGCTGTTGGGAAGAATCATGGCAGGAATGGAGAGTGGGTCAACATCACAATGAAGAAGGTAAATATTTTACTTTCTATGGAGGACGACTCTGATTGGTAGTCTTATATGAACTATATCAATATTGACCTTAAGCTTGTAGAAGAGCAACGATTAAATCTTTTTTCAAAATATAACAAGCTAAGTTTTGAACTAAACAAGTGTAGGGATGAACTGCTTCTTTTAAAACAAAATAAGCTTGAGGCTATCACTTTGCAAATTCAAAACACTGAATTAGTTAAAAGAAATCAGGCTCTTCAAGATGAACTTAAGAAAGAAAAGGATATCATTGCTAGTTGGACTGCTAAGAATCCAAGAGTCTTTGATGTTGTGGGAGCCCCAAGAGCATAAAAGAGAGTCATAGGTGAAGATCATCTCACGACTCTCACAACAAAGACCGATCTCCCAAACCATTTGTGTCGGTGGCATGATTACCAATGTGTTGACTATTCCCAAGCGTTGTGATTGGATTGAATGGGTTAATCCGAGAGTAAGCTTCCAAATTTCGATTCGGAAGAATTCTAGAGCACGAAAGTCAAGCTCTAAAGAGCATGCTTGGACTCCCTAATGTGCCCAGAGTACCGAACACATCTCGAGTCTAAAGCGTAATCTCAAGCACCACTTCTACCCACGGAACCTCGTCGTGGTGCCGCTCCTAGCTCGAGCTTACTCCATTACAATTCAATCCACACTCACCAAATGAAATGTCCGGACTTGGTAGAACCATCCCGAAAAGACCATCAAAACCAATTCTACAAGAATCTACCCCACCGAGACTTCCACATCCTCTGTCCCCACCAAGTCGACCAAATTCAAAGAATCGGTCGAACTTGTGAGGAAGCTAACCGATAAGATGGAATCCATCGAAAAGTCCCTAAATCAATCAAGGAAACAAAGTCAGCCTCCTCTAGTTCCTCAAAGTCAAAAGCCACCACCAAACCCAAGCAGAAGTGTGATCTATGCTACTATACCAGTCATACCACTGACAACTGTTATAGAATCCTTTTTTGTATGATTTGCCAAAAGGATGATCACATAACTTCTGATCACTTACAATATGTAAGTTCACTCAGCAAAGCAAACTATACCAAAGTTGGTCATCAGTATGCTTCAACCTCCAAATCTACACAAAAGTTTAGAGCAAAACCCTTTCCTCCTTTGCCCACACTATTGCTTTAATGATCATCATCCTGATGATTGTCTCATGAACACATGATGTGATATTTGTGGAAATCCAGCTCATGAGACATCCCATCATGACAATGTCATCCAAGCAAGGAGAAGTTCCAAGCAACCCAGAATCACTGAGTCATCCTCAATCTCCAAATGCAAAACCTGTGGTAGCACAATGCACTCAACCACTGACCATGAGTCAATTGCCAAATTCAAACAGACCTTTAGGCCCAAGCCCACTAGTATGTGGGTCAACAGGAGAAACTAATCCGGTTTACTATTTGTGTAGACACGCCAGGAGCCTATTTGGCATCTAGATAGTGGATGCTCAAGAAGCATATTTGGTGTTAAGGAGTATCTGCACAAATATGTAAAGGAACCAGGACCTAAGGTAGTATTTGGTGATAACTCATCATGTCCCATCAAGGTTATGGTTCAAGATAACGCAATGGAATAGTTTTCTAGAATAGCTTATGTCGGTGGTCTCAAATACAATCTCATCGTTGTCACCAACTCGGTGATGCAAAGTACATTGTGCAATTCAATGACAAACAAGGCACCATTTTCAATGCCAACAAAAAAGTTGTTTTGATAGCTCCTAGAAGAGATGATGTTTATGTCTTAGACATGTCAACACTCTCTCAAAATGGAACTTGTCTCTTTGCCAAAGCCACTGAAACTATCAACTGGCTGTGGCACAAGAGACTCTCGCACTTAAATTTCAAAAACATCAACAACTTGGCAAAACAAAACAAGGTCCTTGGCTTACCATCACTGGTTTTTGAAAAAGATAAACCATGCTCAGCCTATGAAAATGGCAAACACCAAAGAGCATCTTTCAAAACAAAACAAAATTTCTCAATCAAAGTCGCCTTCACCTCCTCGTGATATGGATCTCTTTGGACCATCGGTCCTAGATCAATCCAAAGATGAGAAGTATATACTTGTCATTGTTGATGAGTTTTCAAGATACACTTGGGTATACTTTCTTACCAAAAGAGTCAGCAAATGATACTATAATGTCATTCATCGGGAACATTGAAAACCGTAATGACATTATTGTTAAACAAATCGAATCGACAATGGTACCGAGTTCGAAATGAAGAGCTTGAGAATTTCGTAATGAAAAGGAATCTCCCAAAATTTTCATCTCCTTACACCTCCGAACAAAATGGGGTGGTGAAAGGAAAAACATAACTCTCATTGAGGTTGCTAGAAGTATGTTAAATGGCTCACTCTATCAAAACATTTCGGACTAAAGCGGTCAAAACAAACTGTTACACTCAAACAGTCAATCATTGTCAAAAGACATAACAAAACCCCATATGAGATATTCAAAGATAGACTTTCTTATATCGCTACTTTCATGTGTTTGGATCACTGTGTTTATTCATTACCACAAGGATCATCTAGGCAAGTTTGATGCTAAAGGCGATGATGGATACTTTCTAGGTTACTCACCGATCTCCAAAGCCTTGTGGTATTTAACATAAGGAGAAAACAAGTTGAGAAACCTTTCATGTCACCTTTGATGAGAGTTCAAAGCATCGGGTTCACCAACACCTCGATGAAGGAAATAGGAATTGATAACTCATCAAGATATCCTCCCGATGAGTATAACATCAAATCAATTCCTCATACCAAGTCGATGCCGACATCTCATATTATGTCTTACCTCACAACGCCCCAACCAACTATCGGTGAATTCATTGATAATCAATCGGTCCTCACTGGGATAGGTAACATCGAACCAAATGTTCGTGAACCCGTGATTCAAGAACCCTACGAACAAGACATCTCAACAGATGATATTAATGATTATGTGGCTCCACACCGAACTCACCCGAGTTTCTAGTGACCTCTTCAAGCTCGGATCCTAGACCACAAAGTAAGTGGACAAAATCTCGGGACATTGAGCTTGTAAACATCATTGGTGAACCCATCGAGGCATGCTTACAAGAAGCATGGCTGCTAAACTAACTGCAGCTTTAGCAAATGAATGTCTATATGCTGATTACCTATCAGAAATAGAACCCAAAAGTGTCACTGAGGCTCTAAAACACCCAAGTTGGGTTCAAGCCATGCAAGAAGAACTTCAACAGTTTGATAAAAACAATGTCATGACCTTGATCAAATGTCCTTAGGATGTCATTGTCATAGGAATGAAGTGGGTTTTCAGAAACAAAACTGATGAAAACGGCATTGTCATTAAAAACAAAGCCAGACTTGTAGCCAAAGGTTACAGTCAACAAGAAGGCATTGACTATGATGAGACATTTGCTCATATTGCAAGAATGGAAGACATCAGGATCTTCCTTGCATATGCTACCTACATGAATTTCAAAGTTTACCAAATGGATGTAAAAGTGCATTCCTAAATGGTGAACTCAAGGAAGATGTGTATGTTCAAGAACCTCCGGCTTTGAGAGTAGTGAATTACGACTATGTCCATGAAGCTTGACAAAGCCCTTTATGGACTTAAACAAGCTCCTGTGGCATGGTATGAAACTCTCACGATTCAAAACAAGTTTGTCGAGGAAAGATAGACAACACATTGTTTATCTACAGGACAAAACAAGATGATACTAGTCCAAGTATATGTTGATGGCATCATCTTTGGCTCAACAAACTACACACTTTGCAAACAGTTTGAAAAACAGATGACAAAGAAGTTTGAAATGAGCATGATGAGTGAACTCACATACTTCCTTGACTACAAATCAGAAAAGCGATAAAGGAATCTCCATCACCAAGAGAAGTACACAAGAAATCTCTTGAAGAAATATGAGATATCGATCGTGCCTCGGTGAAGACACCAATGGTCCCTCCTAACAACCTTGGACCCGATCTCACTGGAAAATTAGTCAATCAAACCCATTTCGTAGGGAT
Organism: Chrysanthemum lavandulifolium; assembly: GCA_022545495.1. NCBI lineage: Eukaryota > Viridiplantae > Streptophyta > Magnoliopsida > Asterales > Asteraceae > Chrysanthemum > Chrysanthemum lavandulifolium. Next base: position 189,959,660 of record CM040245.1, on the reverse strand, counting down.
TGTTGGCTCACCGATGTATCTAATCGCTTCCGGACGGACATACAATTCTCGATCTGTCTAATAGCAAGATATCGGTCCAATCCCAAAGAATCCCATCTTCGCAGCCAAAAGAATACTCGGATACGAAGGGAACTCCAAGCCTTGGACTCTACTATCCAAAGTGCTCGTGGTTTGATCTCAAATGATATTCGACTGACGATTATGCTAGTCGCAACATGGATGAAAAAGTACCTGTGGTCCTATCAATTTCTTGGAGGAAAACGGTTTGTTGGAGTCCTAAAAGCAACAATCGCTGGCTATGTCTTCGAGATGAAGTCGAGTATGTGGTCTTTGCAGGTGTTGTGGCAATATCTTATGGATGAAAAGTCAACTCGGTGACTATGACATCCATTCCAAAATGGTGCCCATCTTATGTGATAACACGGTGCCATTGCAATATCCAACAACCCCGTCCTTCACCAAAGAACCAAACACATTGATATCGATATCACTTCATCGTGGACAACATAATGAAAGGAGACATAGAGCTTCATTTCATCCCTCATCAATATCAACTTGCGATATCTTCACCAAGCCCTTAGATGAACCTACCTTCGTGAGACGAAAATTTGAATTGGGAATGTTAGACATTGAAAGTCGGCACAGATGAAAATCAATCCCAATCTCGGTAAGTTTTCTCCGAAATGGTTCATCCTCCCGAACAAGACCCCAAAACAACCTCTCCTTTGAATGAGTAAGACTCATTCGGGGACCCCGACTTTAGACATTGAGCATTGAATGAGTAACTAAATTCACCAAGTATCAGTTACTTAAATGTCCTAGGTTGGTAACCATGCCAATTTAATATAGGAATATATGTCTCTTTATCTTACTGTCATCCAAGTCAAGGGTCTCTTAACACCTTACCTCACCCCACTTGGCATTAAATGCCTCCTCTCACATGAAATATCCTAATGATATTTTATTACTGCAGAATGCACTTTACTGCGTAATCGCAATTGTTCCTTGAAAACCGGATTTTATGCGGGTAGTGGAGTGGTGGCATTAAATGTGGAAATTCGAAACGTTTTCAAAAATGACTTTACAAATCCACATTTATGCATAAACTACCCATCTCATCACTCTATAAATACCCTCAAAAAATCATAAAAACACACACAAAGTATTTCTGCAACACAACGCTGTCAAAATACTCTTTCAAACCCAGAAATCTTTGTGTTCTTCAAACCTTTTTCAGAAAAATCTTCTCTGTAAACATTTACAAAAGTTTTTCATCACAAACTTAAGAAATTTAAAACTCTTTGACTGTTCTAGTTCAAGATATTTTTTCAAAACCCTAAAATCTTTAAATGGTAATGGCTAGAACACAATCTCTTCAGTTTGCATCTCAGTGGGTAGGGGATCTCGGTAGTGTTGAATTTAAAACAAACAATGTTATAGGAAATTTTGAATACCCCCCAAATGTCCCAGCCTATAAGGACATAATGAAATTTTTATTCAACTACCCAATGAAAAAAGTCCTTTATTCAGTCCCCATCTATTATGTACCAAAACCTCCTCAGGGAGTTTTGGGCTACAGCAGTGGCCTATGGCCCCACACCCTCTACAAATGAGACAGACCTACGACCACTCGTGGAGTATCTCATTAAGTTAGGTCTTTTTAATGGGGAACAACAACACCGTGGATTATAAAACTTTTGTACCGCAGCAGGTTAGACTACAACTCAGAGTCTATGTTGCCCATCCCGAACCCTCCACGATTAAGGATGGGTTAAAACAAATTGTTTTGGATCCAAAATTTTGGACGAACCCAGCCACCATGAACTCATTTCCGTGGCTTGGAAGATCCTGTTCACATTTGTTATTCGTGTTCTCGCGTGGAACCACTCATCCACCGAACAAGTTAATTCTATTCATAGATGGTGGCATACCGCTTGATGAATGGGGTCAATGTCGACATTGGGAGATCATTTACAATGATCTCAGAACCAAGCTATCGAGAAAAACTAGGACGAAATACATTTCGTACCCTAGGTTTGTCTCATGTGCTTTACAAGTGTTACTGGTTGCAATTACCCTCAGGAATACAAATACTTTGCTTTACCTAGTATCCTGAGTCCTTCAAATTTTCAAAAAGACCCATCCCAAGTCACTGAAATTGTATTGACGGCCCATATGATTGCTGTAAACAATCAGGGGGACTCTGTGTCTCAGACTAAGACCAAACCCAAGTCTCAGGGGCCTGAGGCTTCAGGAACACAGCCTAAAAGGCAAAGAAAGCCCAAGACTGATCTGCCACCCACTGGAGACAAATCATCATCCACCCCTGTGACAACGAAGGACACTGATACATCACAGTCAGTGCCCTTGGTCACAACTACTACTCACCAAGATCCAGAGGGAAACATACATCCCGCTAGTAGGGAAGCGCCTTTCACACAGCCCAAGGAGGACATTCTCCAATCCAAGCTTTTGTCTGAGGGCCAACTGATGATCCCAAAGACTCAGGGGGAAACAAACAACCCACTGATAGGGATAACACTGCCACTGCTTCTAAGGATGGCACTGGGAAACACCCACCAGTGCTTGAAAAGGCACTGAGGGACAAAGACTCGGAGGGAATGAAAAAACCCGCCGATACGGAACTCATCACCAATCTCGACTCCAACAAGGCACTGGGAAAACCCATTAGTGTCCGAGGGTCAAAGGGGCAAAGACTCGGAGGATTAATACCACCACGATACGGAACCCAACACCACCACTTTGTTAACTCATGGTCGAGGTCACCGATATCTTATTTTCGATGAAGAACTTGTCGACAATGACGATGAAATACTTTCGGAAGGGGAAGACATGGACGAGATTCAACCACATGAACAAGAATCTCACCGATCCAACGGTTTAAGGAGTCACCTTTTCAAGTCGATGATAACTCTTCTGCTTCCCCAGACTCTTCATCATCTGATGAATTCAAAGGGTTTGACAATGTTCTTCCACTGACTGAAAGACAGCTGGTTAAGTGGATCACAAAGGCTTCAAGGAAGCTATATTCTGGAGTCACTGAAACATTATGGGATCAACACACATAAGCTGCTGCCAGCTATGCTGATCTAAAGTCTTATGTGCTCACTTTCAATGCCAACACTGATGAACACAGGGATCTCATGTACCAACATCTTCATAGACTGGATGAAAACCTGGTTAAGTTTCTAAAGCATCTTCAGACTTGTAGCGTTACAATTGATGAAATCGGTATCTTTGTCAAAGAAGACCCATCACTCAACTCTAAAGTTTGGAGGCTATCGAGGCTTACTTGAAGAATTTCTCGGACCTCACCGAACTAATCAATATGATAAAGTCCGCCAATGTTCGTGGTCTTCGTCTTGATTCATCTCTTGAGCAACACTGGGTTCTTTGGATGCTTAGGTAACCACTTTGGCTAAGGCATCATCTTCAATGGCTTGGAATCTTGGGCCAAGAATGACTGCCTTGGAACTCTCTCAGGCTACTCTGGCAGAAAAGGTCGTTGGTCTTCAGAAGGATACATCTGACATCAAGGCTATGGTCACGGAGACCTACCAAGCCTTCATAGGTCAAGCCACCCAAACTCCCCTAGTGTCTGAGGCAACTCTTGCTCTCACTAAAGTTGCCGCAACAGTTGAGGGGGAGAAGACGACCACTCAAGAGACTTCCTCTCACATCGAGGGGAGCCTCGCTCAACCGCCTCGCAACACCTATTTCATCACTCCCACCGCCAAAGAACACCCATCTCATCGGTCCCACCACCAACAACAACAACAACACCGACGGTTACACCTATCATGACAACAACACCACCATTGGTAGCATCATCTTCCTCGTGCCGGGACAAAGGAAAGGCAATAATGCAAACACCGAGCACTCGAAGATCCCCTATATGATCGGCAACACCGAGTACTGCCACCCACAACTAAGTGCCTATCTCGCTAAGGAAGAAAGGAGAAGGAAACTAGTGAGGAAGAAAGAAAGAGCAATGAAGCACTTGGTACAAGTTGTTGCCGAGGAAGCCGAGAACATACGAATTGATCCTAAGAAGCTTGAAAAGGGTCAGCAGATGTAAGTTCAAGGATGCTCAGCCGCTAAAATGGTCAAATGAAAAGAGATTGGAAGAAAAGAACAAGAAAGCTGCACCATCGGGCAAGAAAGAATTGACCACTACAACCGGTCAATGACAAGTAGAAGGATGCCTAAGAAAATCATTGATGTCGAATCATCCCCAAGTCCAAACCATCGGAAATGAACGCTCTGTGGGGATGATAAAAGACACTTCGAGGTTCATGATCCCCGAAATTCACCGACTTTAGGATCACCGAACTAGATGAACTTGGTCCTATTATTGAAAAGAAGCGTATCACGGTGGTTAAGGAGGCGATGAAAATACTCAAAAAGGTATGAAAGATCGAGGAAGCACCAAAGAATATGGGCATTCACCGCCTTAATAAAGACCTCAACGATCTCAACCTCAAGCATCACGGGGTAAATGAAAGAGGTTGAGTTCCACCGAGATCAAAGTTCCTGACCGGAATGTAATAGGAGCTACCGAAGGGTGAAGTTTGTCAAGCGTCTTGTGATTGAAAAGCCCGAAGAGGACCGTTCTTCATTGATGTCTATGGAAACCCAACGCTTCAAAGGTGGAGTGACATTGATCGTGCAGTGTGGCTACAATGTTGAGCTACATACCGGTGGCCTCTCAAATTCGCACTACGTGACAATTGTATTTCGTGTCATTCTCAAAACATTACTCATGCTTCATTATTTATCATTTATCGTGAACTAGGTTTATTGAGCATCAAATTCACGTAACCGTGATGGTTTAGCTGTGAATTCATGATCATATCATCGAGGTCATTTCATATAGACTAAGTTTAGTCTACATTTCATTAACATCATTGTCATCATATTAGTTCATGCATGGTTTTGCATTTTTCATTAAACGTTTATTTTCCTATTAAATAAACGCTATCGCGTAATCATTTATTTTGAACATTTGATCCGTTACTTCCAAAAATATTCCTAATATATTTTTATACTCATTTTAAGACTATAAAAATTATATTATTAATTTACCCGATGTTTTCAATTTATTTCGTATATAAATTGTTATATTTATATAATTACGACGGTTTTCTTAAAAACTACTCGATAAATATTTATTTCACTCAACTCATGTAAGAAATGTATTTTTATAATTTTTATGACTTCATTATATTTTAATTTGATCCGTTAAAATTTATTTTTAGCCAACGCTACCCTAAATACTCAAATATGTATACAAGTTACCACTTATCTTCAATTAACTTTACATTATATTACATTATACATTTTTTTTTTAAAAAATAATAAAAGTAAATGATTTTACCCCCTTGTCGACACAAGGGGGGGTGAATCATCTCAAGGCTCCTAAATATCTTTCATATATATTATAGTATACTCATAATACACACATTCTTACCATTATCTTCAAGTGAAAAAAAAATCAAAAGGTGCTCTCTTTCTCTCCTCTCTACAAACCGGCAACCACAAGGTGCAAGAAGGAAGCTTCAAAATTTTAATAGACAAGATTTTTAAACTCTAGTATCACTTGTTGTATAGGTTTTGCAATAAAAACCACAAGTGATTAGGAAAAACCCTTTGTCCTTAAACCTCATCATATTTCTTGTAAGCATTCATATTCATGTTGTTATTTCACATTCATTGTTATGGTCATATCATTTTATTTGAGAAGCATGCAAGTTATGTGATGTTTATACCACTTTTTAAGTTTTTTTTTTTAGTGTTATATATATATAATCCATCCTATAAATTACTCCTTGTTATATATTAGTTTTAGTGATGTCTAGGAAACCATGACACCCTAAGAAGGTGTATGGTAGGATTAGAATAGCTTCGGAGTTGTTTTGAATGGGTTAGAATAGGTTTGGCGCGAGAAAAACTCATTTCGACAAGTTTGGAAAAGGGTCTGTCCTTATTTTTAAAATCTGGAAAATCCGACAGTAGATAAAAATTTTGGCCTAGATATTTAGAAAATATACTTTAAAACGAAACCGTGGCCGCTTGAACGGATTAAAACGGAGTTATAACGAAGGAGATATGAATTTTTCAAGTTGGCGACGAAAAATATAAATTTCTGGAAATTTCAGCAAGCAATATTTATTTTGTACGAGTCAAAAATGAAGCTTGGGCGTTGTAAATTATGTCGACTTGTTAAAAATATGTTAGTATACTTTGATACAAAGCTAAGGATCTTTAAAATGTAGAAAACGGATTTGTAACGACTAAATTATACACGTTTACAAAAGTTGCCGTAACTTTTATCATATAAGAAAAACTATCTTTATTTCTAATAGACAAGTTTTGCGGCAAAAACTAGTTACCAAGTTAAAGGTTGTTTTTAACATTGATTTAGAACTTTTCATAAAGTGAAGTCTTCTAGTAAAAGTGAAATCGCCAAGTATACTTTCCAAAATGTCCAATCGTTTGATTAGCGGAGTTGTAATGAATTAATTACGGTCGCTTAAACTTTGCCGAAAAACCATCCTTAAACTATATTTTGGACTAAAAGTACTATACTTAACCTCTAATTTTCTTTATATTCAAGACCTCTAGGATGGAAACTCATGTACTAAAACTTTGAGATAATCATACAAGCTTCCCAAAATCGTTGAGTTTGTTTCCTAACGCTCGACGTGCACCATTTTACGACTAGCTTTTAGAGGCCGTTTTTGTCACTTTCATGGAAATTTCAATAACACTATTTTACGACGTAAAGTTATAATTTCACAATAAATCACTAAATGATTATCGTCGGATATCATTTCAACGTAAATACATGTGAAGTAATTTAAAAGTGGTCAAGACGTTAAAAGATTATATTTTCGACGAAAAGTATTGTTTTCAAAAATTCATAAGTGGTATAAATATCATCCGAATTGCATGCATAACATTACATCATAACTTATTATGTATTATATCATTCATAATAGGTCAAGTTTAGTGATTCACGCTACATTTCGGTGTTCTCACTTTTGTCATCGCATCATTTTACCAAGTGAGTTTTCATAGCCCCTACTCTTTTAATGCTTTTATTAAACTCTTTGGGGGAGATACATGCTCAATAACTTTTATGGCAAACATGATTATTTGCAAACTATATGTTTATCTGAATCGAATGTTAGTCATATAAGTAACAAGATCGCCATACTTAGAATTTCTATATCATGAATCATTGAGCTAACTGACTTGGTATGATCACGATCTAACGGACTTGGATAATGTTGAACTAACGGACTTGGTATAGTCATGTACTAACGGACTTGGTACAATCATGGTCTAATGGTCTTGGTATAACATTGAACTAATGGTCTTGGTACAATCCTGAACTAATGGTCATGGAACAATTTGAAACCGTACGAATTATGTGTTATATTAAGTAACTATGGATACATTAAGTTATGCACTATTTTGTGAATTCATTTGACGTCATGCATTTGAACATAAACTATACACATTTCGGCAGTGGGTTGTAAACACACAGGTTGCAAGTTTTGTATGGGCGGAACTTGGAACTGAGTGGATTTACAATGCCTTTGCTGCATAAACGATTTTGAAAGGCTTTACATTTCAACGCAAACTCTATGAACTCACTCAACCTTTGTGTTGACACTTTTTAGCATGTTTTATCTCAGGTATCTAAGGCATTCACTTCATGGCATGCATGTGGACATATCATAGAGTCGTAGTGACGACGTTTCACTTGGGTTTCATATACTTTAAAACATCGTTTGAATTGTAACAAATGTATTTTCCGCACAACTTGATTTCATTTGGGACCTATACTTTGTAAACTCGATTGTTTTATTAAATCAAACGATGTATTTTTCCAAACGACACTTTAGGTCGTTCAATATAATTGTGATTGTGATGCTATGACGAACAACCCCGTGAATTCCATTCACGCAAAACATGTAATTTGGGGTGTGACAGACTCAAGAAACGCCGTGTTCTGTTCGACTTAAATGCCAAGATAAATGAGCACCACGAAAAGAAACACTCATCACAAAGAAAGTCAAGCTTGAAGCACTGGGGATCCATCTTAAATGACATCATTATCTTTTAATCTTTTGGACTTGTGATAGGAACCATGTAATTGATCAATAAACGATGTATGTTTTGTTAAAATATTCAGTGTTCCTTATTATGTTCATTAGTACATTCAGTGTAAGAAGAAGCCAATTACTCACTTACACTGATCAAACATTTAGGCTATTTGTATATCCAAATAGGGGAAGACTGTTGGGTTCAGTAACTACCCAAACCCCTTAAATCTAGGATTTGAATAGAAAATACCCTAAGTGTTTAGACCGTTAAACACTAACAGGTCACTGAGTGCATAGTCTCTCAGTGAGGCATCTTCGGATACTCATGAAGAGGCTAAGAAGAAGTCTCTCCACTCAGTAAGGCGGAACTTAAAGGGTGATGACAATAACTCACTGAATTCCTAAACTCCTCACCAACTACTTACACTAAAGACAAACTGAAGTAAAAGATTGAAGACAATGAAGACTGAAGAATGAGCGGGATAAGTTCGAATGAGATAAGACGAAGTCCGTATGAACCAAAGTCAACTTTCTCATAATGGCAAACTATCAGGCTCAGTATCATTAAGAGACAAAATACATCAGTATTTTGTCTTCTGCAAAATGTCAGTTTGTCACTTATGATAGAGTTAAAACTCATACTTGTATAAATAGCATAAGATATGTAGTGAAAGATTAAGCTTGTGAATTGTAAAACACACACACACACACAAGCCATCTTTCACTCTTCCAAATACAACTCAGTCCCTGAGATAGCTCAGTGGTTCCATAGTAGTTGTGTTCAGACTTAGCCTGAACTTAGTGAGGAGTACCAACCCTTTTTCATTTCAATCCCAAGTACTATTCCGCAAGTACTTGGGTAATGTATTATTTTTATTGATTTCTAATAAAAATATTATGTTGAAAATTTATCAGTGTGTTCTGCTTACATCTTACTTCAGTCATTGATTCAATATTATATGTTTTTAATACTTAACTGTTTTTACGATAATGAATAGGGAACAACAATAGCATTTGCGTTTGTTGTTCTTTCTTACTTAATTCAAGTAATTACTTTTTTTAATCAAAAACCTTCTAAAATGTCGTAGATTCCACGAGTCTATAAGTTAGTATTGAATATACTCAATCTTTCTACATCACAGCGTAGCATTTGGAGTGAACTGTCAATATTAGGTATCATTCTCGACTGATTTTTGTAGACAACAAACAATCGAGGATCAAGTTAGCTTAAGTTCTTTATTATTAAAGTTTTTAATTAAACGTTACTTGTTATTATCTAAACCATACAAGCATTGGAGTTAACAAAATTATATAAGATTTTGGCAAACTTTTATACTTACTAAGTCATATTTTCTTGAAAATGATGTTTGAAATGTCCATAAGCCGAATTAAATACCAAAACATTCAAAATTCAACTTCGAATCTTTAATACATGCAACCTTTTCACTTTAAACCTAATTGTATGGAGAGACCAAACACCCAATTAGCTAAAAGGCCGAAAGCCAAAAGGTGGACATTTGCAAAGACACAAAAGTGAAAAAGAATCAAAAATTGCTTTGGTTTACAGAAGTTTACAATAAAACTGTAACATGTTCAAAAAAGTTCACCCAAAAATAAGAAAAATGATCAAAGTTGCTAAATTCCAAAGAATGCACTTTAGCTAGTCATTCATAAGCCTTCTAAAGTTTGTTCAATGATACTTGTGGAGATTTTAAGTTTAGGTACTTTTACATTACAAAAGTGAATTGCCATCATGTTACACTAGTATACACTACCCTAGTTGTCATGTTTCTTAGATCGTAAGGAACCACAAAAAGGTTTAGGATTTGCATTTTTATCAGATATTAACGTGTTTTTCTAAACTCCTCAATTACAAAAATAAAAAATGTAAAACAAAATAAAGCTCTATCCACACCACAGAGTAAAGTACAAAATACATCCATGTAGTTTGTCCAGCGTCTCGCTTTACATCCTCGTTATTTTTTTAGCACAAAACTATCACTCCGTTAGTAAAGTTGGCACAAAATCATCCCTCCATTAGTAAAGTCAGTCAATGAGGACTAACGGTGCAAATTATATCTCCGTTATCTCCTAACGCAAGTTAAAATATTTGCATCGTTAGTCCTCATTGACTATTTTACTAACAAAAGGATGCATTTTGGACTTTTCTTCGGACTTTTAGTATATTAACCCATTTAAGTTTCGGCCGGCCTTGTCATGGTGGAATAATACCACCCCACCACCCACCACTCGCCACCACTCGCCACCACAACTCCCACTACCACCTCCACCCACCACCACCACCACCCGCCACCGCGACCACCACCCACTGCCACCACCACCACCCACCTTCACCGCCGCCACTCACTACCACCACTACCACCCACCACAACAACCACCACCACCTCCACCTAGCACCACCCACCACCACCACCTCCGTGACCACCCACCGCCGCCACCACCCACCACAATAACCACCACCTCTACCCACTACCCACCACCACCATGGCCACCACCCACCACCCGCCACCGCCACCACCCACCATAACCACCACCACCGCCGCCACCCACCACCATCCACGGACACCACCGCCACCGCAACCACCACCACCAGTGGCGGTAGTGGCAAAGGGTTGGTGTTGGGTGGAGGTGGTGGAGGTTGTAGCTTCAGATGCGTTTCAGGGGGCAACCGGTATCACAAACACAGAGACAGCACCATTGTCCTTAAATAGTTGTGGTAGTTCTTCGTTTCAATATTCGGTGGGTAAGCGTTTGTTTGATGGTATCATTGGTTAGTTTTGAAGGTTGATGGTTGTTGCATTGAGTGCTAATCTAACAACTCCTTTGTCATTCTATCCGGTGTCATAGGTATTAACAGCTCTCCAGTCACTCTGGATTTCGCCTCTGGGACGCAGTTTATGTACAACCGCACCCTGTGGGTTCTTCACAATATTCTACCAAAGATTTACCTGGAGATAACGTATGTGGAAGGGATGTTGCGCAAGATATTTTTAACAGCCGTACAGATCCCAATGCTGTTGGTACTCAAGGTTATGCCTGTAGTCATCGTAGCATACCCACTGAGAGTCATGATGAGGGTACAGGAGGGTCAATGAATCGGACCTCTAAAAGGCGGAGATTAACAACAGGCGGTGCTTCTCAACCCGTTGACGTGGCTTCTAGAAATCCTGCTGCTGCCAGCCCTCCCGTTATACGTGATGCACCAATGTGTCCAAACTTGCCATCTTCGGTGCAGCCTAGCGATGCAACAGTTTGTCAGGATTTTGCGCCTACAGGTGGTTTCTTTTTTTCATGATCTCTATTAATGTTATGTTTTATTTGTATGCCTTCCTTGACTGGTGTTTGTTGTATATTTTGTTATAGTCTCGGAGGCTCCACCTGTTCGTTTAGATGTTTTGTCAGGGACTACAGAAAACATTCGATCAAATACTACGAGCCGTGTCGGCTCTTCTAGGCGAACCTGCATTTCACCGCCCATGCTCAAAACTCGACGCCTACAAGCGATATCACGAATTACGGTAGCGTGCGCTGAAGCGCTCATAGAACGGTATAGTATTTGGTTTCATTGTTTTTTAACAGTTACTATATCGCTGTGATTATTCATTGTGTGCCTTTCGTATAACAATGTCATTTTCTAACAAGCCCTCCTATTGACTATAAACAATTTGGCCCTTGCAATCGTGTATGTCATCATTGTAGAGCAGTGTTTTGGGGTGAGGAGAAACTAGCATGCTCAACTAATGCAAGTGGTCTGATATATAATACTTGCTGTTTGGAAGGAAGAGTGAAGTTGCACACCGTTATAGAATACCCGCCAGTCGTACATGAATTGTTTTCTAACAGTCATTTTTTAGAAAACATACGCGCTTACAATCAAATGTTTGCGATGACCTCCTTGGGTTCAAATATTGATGAATTAGTGAATATTGGTAGAGGTCCGTATGTTTTTAAGGTGTCTGGTCAAATATATCATCGCATAGGTAGGTTGTGCCCGGTGCCTGAAACGCGTCCACGGTTTCTTCAACTATACATTTATGACACTGAACATGAGGTTCAAAATAAGCTTGCTCTTTTTACGGAAGGTCTAACAAATCTTTTGAGACAAGAAATTGTGCAGGCACTCATTGCATTCCTCGATCAAAATAATGCATTAGTGCAGCTTTTTAGAACTGCAAGACACAAGTTGCAGGAACATGATGTTCCGCCTTTCAAAGTTTAGCTTTTCAGCAAGGGTAAAGCAGCGCAGTATGAACTTCCAACTGCAGATGCAATAGGTGCTTTGGTGTTTGACGATACAGAGGAAACAGAAAGTGATTTCGATGTGATATTGGAGCCTCATTCAGGCGAGGCGCAAAGGATAAAAAAACTGCACGCCACTTACATGGCGAGTCAGTTTCCATTGCTTTTTCTCTTTCGAGAGCATGGTTACCATTTGGACCTTTGGTATCAGAATGTTGAAAGGCCTACGCAGAGGGGGAAAATAATGTCTATGAAAGAATTCTATTGTTATTAGTTGCACGATAGGTTGGGTTATTATAACTTGTTAAGTAGAGGAGGCCGACTGTTCCAACAGTATGTAGTAACAGCCTATTGTAGCATAGAGCAAGACAGGATGGATTATGTGCGGAAAAATCAATTGAATATACGAGGCGATTATCAGGCTGGATTATATGATGCAGTCGCAAGGGGGGTCTCGATGGTTCAGATGTGGGTTCACGAATAATCTTGCCATCGTCGTTCACTGGAGGTCCTCAGTACATGTATAGCCACTATCTAGATGCTTTAGCTATCTGCAGGGTTCATGGCAACCCAGCGTTTTTCATTACATTTACATGTAATACAAAGTGGCTAGAAATACAGGATTACATGATGGCCTATCTGCATCTAACTGCAATCGATAGGCTAGATGTCGTAGATCAGATCTTTGAGCGCAAAATCCATTCCCTGATAAAATATCTCTATGATTTTCGACCTTTTGGAACTTTAAATGCAGGTTTACCATCTTAACAAACGCATTCATTATTTAATTTTTCGTATTTCTAACTGTTGTTTTAATTCACTTGTCTGACTACAAAACCTTTTTTTCAGTGTTGTATACCGTTGAGTTTCAGATAAGGGGATTACCAAACTGGCACATCCTGTTGTGGGCGTTAAGACGCGCTGAATCCATACAGCCTTAAGATGTAGATAGATACATTAGTGCGGAGTTACCCGATCAATATGGTGATCCAAAAGGGTTCCGGGTTATACCATAGTTTATGATTCATTGTCCATGTGGAGCCGCTTTTCCAAAAGCAGTGTGTATGCAAAACAGGATAAAGTGTAAGAAGTGTTTCTCAAAAGAATATTGTGACACAACGTTCACAAATAAAGCTGGGTATGTACATTATAGGTGCAGAGATATAGAGATTGATGCAGTGCGAAACAGTGTTAGGCTGGACAATGCATTTTTGGTGCCATATAGCCGGCGGTTGTGTATGGCGTTCTATGCACACATAAATGTAGATTATTGTGGTTGGTGGATGCTCATAAAGTATTTATTCAAGTATATCTCAAAGGGTACGGATAGGATTATAGCTCGGGTTAGCAAGCATATTGGGGAGGCACCACAAGGGTTCATTAATGCTTTGATGCCAAGCAACAATGCGAGCGCGCAGATAGACGAAATTAAAAACTTTGTTGATGCGCGTTATATTGGTCCTCATGAGGCTTGCTGGAGGATTTTTAGCTTTGACATCCATGCTCGACAACCAATTGTTCAGATTTTAGCCGTTCATTTAGAGAACATGCAGCATGTTTCCTTCCGTGCAAGGCAGACAGTTCAATCTGTGCTTGATAACCCGAATGCACGTAAGACAACTCTTACTGAGTGGTTAGCATACAATGAGTCAATGGCATCAGGTAGACATCTCACGTACTTGCAGTTTCCATCAAAGTTCGTTTGGTGTAAAGGGGACATAACATGGTCTCCTAGGCGGGGTCTCAATAAACCATCGATTGGCCGCTTGACTTACGTGCACCCTTACGTAGGAGACCTATTCTACCAGCGTATGTTGTTGTGTCACCAGAAAGGATGCACGTCGTTTGCAAGCATTCGAACTGTGGATGGTTTTACGTACAACACAAGAAGGTAAGCATGTGAGGCAATGGTTCTATTATAGAATGATCAGGAATGGGTAACGGCTATGCAAGAAAGTTGTGCAACCGCTACTGCTTCATAGTTACGAGCATTGTTTGCGCAGATTCTGCTGTTCATAGATATCACAAGCCCAATAAATCTTTGGCAAATGTTTTGGAGGCAGATGTCTGACGACGACCCGCTCATATTAGCAAACCTATTGGATCTTCGACCCCTCTTTATTAACGACCGAGAACTAGAAGGTGGTGTTTTGTATGAACTACATGCGCTCTTAGCCATTCATGGAAAGTCACTGAGAGATTTTGGCTTACCAGATCCACCGCCGGGTTTGCTAGATTTATTTAGCAATCGAACATGTTATAATAGAGATGAAATGGCAGCGGAAAGCAGAAGGCTAATTCTGCAGCTGAATCGAGAACAATGCTAGGTGTTTGACACAATTATAGATGCTATTCGCAACCACAAGCAACAATTGATGTTTGTATATGGGCATGGAGGTAAAGGTAAGACATTCTTATGGAAGACCGTTATCACGACGCTCAGAGCCGAGGCTAGGATAGTCTTAGCAGTTGGGTCTTCTGGCGTCATTATTGCCAGCAGGTCGAACTGCGCATTCAAGATTTAAAATTCCGTTAAACCTAACCGATGAGTCGGTCTGTACAATAAAAAAGAACACACAGTTAGGCGAGTTGCTAATATTGAAGGAATTAGTTATATGGGATGAAGCGCCAATGAATGAAAAAAGGTGTTTTGAAGCGCTTGACAGAACTTTGCGCGATGTTCTTTACAGGTCGCACTCGCTTTTTGGCAGAAATCGATAATGCTAGGCGGCAATTTTCGTCAGATGCTTCCAGTAAAAAAGGGGGCTTCCAGAAATGCAATCATTGTTACGTCCATAGCAGAGTCTAGATTGTGGAACCATTTCAAAGTGTTTTTCTTACTCGAGAATATGAGGTTGCAGAAACCAGGTATGACGAATGAAGAAAATATAGAATGCAGTTCGTTCTCTGAATGGCTCCTAAATATAGGAGATGGAAACATTGGTGTAGATGATCTCGAAGATCCAAAAAATACCTCTTGGATACGCATCCCAGATGTTCATTGTTTTGAACCGGGCAACAACGGAGTGGAACAACTTATTGAGCTTATATATGTAGGATCGTATATTTTATGTTGTTTGATGATTCGGGTGGTCTAGGGAGATGATTATACAAGTATGCCATTGTTAGAGAGTGAAAGAGATGAGAGGGAATTCTAGAGAGATAAACAAAAATGTGAAATGTTAGATTAGAAGTTCCACCCCTTCCAAGGATGGAAGGGGTATTTATACTACAATCGATACGTCCTCCCGACGATTTGTGGATCGTGCATCTGATGGGTAAAGACCCGTCCTTCCTCCACGGTGTTACTCTAAACTAATCTACGCTACTAACTAACTAATTAACTACTAAATGACGCAAATAATGACAAGTCTACGAGCTAACATATGCTAGACTATAATTGGGGTGACCGACACTTCCTTATGGAATTTCCAATTCCTAACAATCTCCCCCTAAGGGAGGTCACCCCATGATTTACATTTTTGTTAATACAAATAAACCGTAAAAACTATTATTAATATTTTGCGATCTCTTTGTGTTTTGTTGATAACAAATATAATATTATCTTAAGTACAATTATAAGGATACATGTTATTTTTGTAAAGCATTTACATATAGCCATCTAATACAAAATTGTTGTAATTAATCATTTGTTGTAATAGTTTATTAGGATGGGTAAAAATCACAACCCATGGATCATATCCATAACCCATGGTATTGACCCATACCCACTAGACTAGATACAATGTACTCATTAGATACATTGAATCTAAAAGAATACCCATTGACCAACCCATAACCCATGACCCATAACCAAAAAACCCATGGGCAAAGAGGAGCGTCCCACGGATCCCTAGGATTACACTAGACGGATCCCTTGTGGGAGGGATCCGTGGGATCCGGGGAACAGTGATAGATTTTGCCTATAAATAGAGAGCCATTTCTTCATTCCAACTCACCCCTCTTCTTACTAGTTCTCTCATATACTCTCATTCTCTTCTAACAAAAGATCATTTGATATAGAGAGTACTTCTTTCTTTCTTTCTTTAGTCATTCTCATATAGGTCCTTCTCTAAGGCGAGATCACGAGCATTCTACAAGTCATCCAAGCAAGGGGTCCTTGATTGATTTGTTCCTCCGCAAGATTTCTGTAGCGAAGATCTTGTATTTGATATTTCACATAGTTGTTGTGTAATAGTCGTGTTGGTTTGGTCCACCGTGTTACGGACTCGGTATTTAGCTTTGTACCAGAAAAAGATGTAAGCAACGTTGTGAAGGCTTCTTTGCCAAGTTGAAGGAGTTTGTTGACATAGTGCTTGAACTCTCGAGTAGGTGACTCGGGGAGTGGAGTCGGGCAAGGAAGGTGTCCTTGTAGCCGAAGCACTATAAATCGGTTGTGTCATTTCTATCCCTTTGCTTTACTTTATTTACTTGCTTTATCATTAGATCTATACTTTCTCTACATCCATATGCTCTCACATATTATCGAATCTAAAGTTTTTGAAACTAACTTAAAATCGGCAAAACTATTCAAACCCCCTTCTAGTTTCCCACAATTGATATCAGAGCTAAGTTTATAAATTTTTTAAAGTAAACCGTATTTTAAAAACTTTTCGATCACTATGGGTTCTGAAAACTACAAGGAAGGGCAATCTATGCAATGACCACCACTACTTGAAACTAATGGTTTTATATATTGGAAAAATAGATTCGAAACGTATGTGAAGTCTAAAGATATTGATCTTTGGTACATTATTGTTGAAGGCGATTTTGAGGCTACCTTAAAAGATGATAAGGGAAATTTGGTTAACATACCTCATGATAAACTAAACGATGAAATGAAGAAAAAGCTTTCTAAAAATAGTGAAGCTAAAATAGTTTTGTATTTTACCCAAAAAGGAATTCGAAAGAATTTCTATGCTTACAACCTCTAAAGAAATTTGAAATTCTTTAGTTGTAACTCATCAAGGTAATCAACAAGTTAAAAATAATAAAATTGATTTATTTGTTCAACAATATGAACAGTTTTAATACTATTATTACATCTTTACAAGCACTTGATGAATCTTTTTCTAGCCGTAACCATGTTAGGAGATATCTAAGGGCACTTCCATCCAAGTGGAGATCCAAGGTGACGGCGATCGAAGAGTCAAAAGATTTGACAATCCTCACCCTTGATGAACTCATAGGCAACTTAAAAGTCTATGAGCTTGTCCTTGCTAAAGACTCCAAGCCTCAAAGGTGAAAGAGAAACACAAATCTATTGCCTTAAAGCCAAAAAGGCTTCAAGCGATGAAGAGAACTCCTCTTCGGATAGTGACGACGAGGAGTATGCTATGGCGGTGAGGACTTTAAAAAGTTCTTTAGAAGGAAGGGAAGATACGTCAAACAACCGTATGACGACAAGAAAGGATTCCGGAAAAGAAAAGAGGACGAGAAACCAAGGGATGATCGTGCTTGCTTTAAATGTGGGGACCCAAACCACTTTATTAGTAAGTGTCCCAAATGGGATGATCAAAAGGCGTTCTTGAGCGGCATGTGGGGAATGAGCGACGAGGAGGACGAAGAAATTTGTCTCATGCAAATGACGAGGTATGTCACGAATACTATAGTAGCTTATCACTAGACGATGACTCATTGCATAATGAATATGACAAACTTTGCAACATTAGCTTAAAACTAATTTACAAAAACAAGCTTTTAAAAGTCAAAACCAACGTTTAGATAGAAGTCATAGAATTAAAAGCAAAATTGAAACGCCTAGAAAAGGGTAAAATAGCAAGTGGTGAATGTGAACTTTATGTTCAACTTCAAACACTAGTTGATCAACTAGATTCTAAAATTGCTAGAATGAGTACTAATACTCTAGATATGAATTAGATAGTGTTAAAGCAGAAACAACCAAAAGGTTTAGGTATTCAAAGAACTTGATGCGTCAACTAGTGAAAACAAATAAACACAATTCGTAAAAGCAATAGAAAAACAAGCCTTTGTTGTGGCGGATCCCACAGTTCCACAAAAGGGAACTGCTAGTGTCTGACCAGGATCCGTGGGTCTGTCAGAGGAAACGATTGGTAATAACATAGCTTCTTCATCTAGAACTGATTTTGTTATCGTTAATAAGAAGAAACCAACTCATTTTACCACTAGACAACCACTCCAAAATATAATCTCATTTTGCAAGAAACAAGGCTCCATCTTTTCAACACCTAATCCATCTAGGAGACCTAATAATGTTTACCCAGAAGTAACCATCAAATGGGATGGAACCCAAATATGCAAAATGGTTTTCCTTTTCAAAACTTTTCACCATGGAATGCATACTCACCTTATCCATACATGTCTAACATGAATGGAATGTTTAACACTAATGGACCTATGAACAAATGGGGACCAAACTTTTGAGTTAATTGTTTTCTTAGGTGTGCTTAAAGGTCGACCTAGACCTGGATGAATGGGTCAAGGATAGCGGTTGCACGAGGCACATGACCGGCAATAAAGATCTATTCTCCACATAAGAATCCTTCAATGGAGGTAATGTGGTGTTTGGAAATAGCAAAAGTAAAATCATCGGTAAAGGTACGGTTTCTAACAAATCTCTAACCATTAACGATGTGTGTCACGTAGAAAACCTAAACTTTAACCTCTTAAGTATAGGACAAATATGTGATAAAAAGTGCAATGTACTTTTACCGAAACCGTAGTAAGATATTAAAAATGGCATAACCATAGGAAGAGAAATTAGGAAACATGGAGTCTATGTCATTAAAATTGGTAATGAACCTAAAGAAAAACTTTGTCTTACCTCTATGGATGATACTTGACCTTATGGCATCAAGATTGGGTCATGCCAATATGCGACTTCTTCAATCGCTATCATCCAAAGATCTAGTAAGAGATCTACCTAAGTTAAAATATGAAAATCACTTTTGTGATGCTTGTAAGGTAGGAAAACAAGTTCATTCTAGTCATAAAGCTAAAAACATGGTGTCTACAATTAAGTGTCTAGAATTACTACACATGGATTTATTTGGTCCATCCGTTTATAAAAGTTTTAAACTAAACCGTATTTTAAAAACTTTTCGATCACTATGGGTTCTGAAAATTTCAAGGAAGGGCAATCTATGCAACGACCACCACTAGTTGAAACTAATGGTTTTATATATTGGAAAAATAGATTCGAAACGTATGTGAAGTCTAAAGATATTGATCTTTGGTACATTATTGTTGAAGGCGATTTTGAGGCTACCTTAAAAGATGATAAGGGAAATTTAGTTAACATACCTCATGATAAACTAAACGATGAAATGAAGAAAAAGCTTTCTAGAAATAGTGAAGCTAAAATGGTTTTGTATTTTACCCAAAAAGGAATTCGAAAGAATTTCTATGCTTAAAACCTCTAAAGAAATTTGGAATTCTTTAGTTGTAACTCATCAAGGTAATCAACAATTAAAAAATAATAAAATTGATTTATTTGTTCAACAATATGAACAATTTTCAATATCGGATGAGGAAACTATAGATCATTCATTTGCTAATTTTAATACTATTATTACATCTTTACAAGCACTTGATGAATCGTTTTCTAGCCGTAACCATGTTAGGAGATATCTAAGGCACTTCCATCCAAGTGGAGATCCAAGGTGACGGCGATCGAAGAGTCAAAAGATTTGACAATCCTCACCCTTGATGAACTCATAGGCAACTTAAAAGTCTACGAGCTTGTCCTTGCTAAAGACTCAAGCCTCAAAGGTGAAAGAGAAACACAAATCTCTTGCCCTTAAAGCCAAAAAGGCTTCAAGCGATGAAGAGAACTCCTCTTCGGATAGTGACGAGGAGTATGCTATTATGATGAGGACTTTAAAAAGTTCTTTAGAAGGAAGGGAAGATACGACAAAAAACCGTATGACGACAAGAAAGGATTCCGGAAAAGAAAAGAGGACGAGAAACCAAGGGATGATCGTGCTTGCTTTAAATGTGGTGACCCAAACCACTTTATTAGTAAGTGTCCCAAACGGGATGATCAAAAGGCGTTCGTGAGCGGCATGTGGGGAATGAGCGACGAGGAGGACGAAGAAATTTGTCTCATGCAAATGACGAGGTATGTCACGAATACTATAGTAGCTTATCACTAGACGATGACTCATTGCATAATGAATATGACAAACTTTGCAACATTAGCTTAAAACTAATTAACGAAAACAAGCTTTTAAAAGTCAAAACCAACGTTTAGATAAAGAAGTCATAGAATTAAAAGCAAAATTGAAACGTCTAGAAAAGGGTAAAATAGCAAGTGGTGAATGTGAACTTTATGCTCAACTTCAAACACTAGTTGATCAACTAGATTCTAAAATTGCTAGAATGAGTACGAATACTTTAGATATGATATTAGATAGTGTTAAAACCGAAACAACCAAAAGGTTTAGGTATTCAACAACTTGATCCATATACTAGTGAAAACAAAGGTTTAGATAGTGTTAAAACCGGAAACACAATTTGTTAAGGCACTAGAAAAACATGCCACCGATGTGGCGGATCCCACGGATCCCATAAAAGGGAACCGACTAGTGTACGACCCAGGATCCGTGGGTCTCAGAAAGCAACAAAGGTAATAACATAGCTTATTCATCTAGAACTGATTTTGTTATCGTTAATAAGAAGAAACCAACTCATTTTACCACTAGACAACCACCTCCAAAATATAATCTCATTTTTGCAAGAAACAAGGCTCCATCTTTTTCAACACCTAATCCATCTAGGAGACCTAATAATGTTTACCCGAGAAGTAACCATCAAATGGGATGGAACCCAAATATGCAAAATGGTTTTCCTTTTTAAAACTTTACACCATGGAATGCATACTCACCTTATCCATACATGTCTAACATGAATGGAATGTTTAACACTAATGGACCCATGAACAAATGGGGACCAAACTTTTGAGTTAATTGTTTTCTTAGGTGGGCTTAAAGGTCGACCTAGACCTGGATGAATGGGTCAAGGATAGCGGGTGCACGAGGCACATGACCGGCAATAAAGATCTATTCTCCACATATGAATCCTTCAATGGAGGTAATGTGGTGTTTGGAAATAGCAAAAGTAAAATCATCGGTAAAGGTACGATTTCTAACAAATCTCTAACCATTAACGATGTGTGTCACGAGAAAACCTAAACTTTAACCTCTTAAGTATAGGACAAATATGTGCTAAAAAGTGCAATGTACTTTTATCGAAACCGTAGTAAGATATTAAAAATGGCATAACCATAGGAAGAGGAATTAGGAAACATGGAGTCTATGTCATTAAAATTGGTAATGAACCTAAAGAAAACTTTGTCTTACCTCTATGGATGATACTTCGACCTTATGGCATCGAAGATTGGGTCATGCCAATATGCGACTTCTTCAATCGCTATCATCCAAAGATCTAGTAAGAGATCTACCTAAGTTAAAATATGAAAATCACTTTTGTGATGCTTGTAATGTAGGAAAACAAGTTCATTCTAGTCATAAAGCTAAAAACATGGTGTCTACAACTAAGTGTCTAGAATTACTACACATGGATTTATTTGGTCTATCCGCTATCCAAAGTTATGGAGGCAACTACTACACTATGGTCATAGTGGATGATTACTCTAGGTACACATGGACAAAATTCTTAAAGAACAAAACGGAAACGAATAATTATTTTGAAATATTAAGCAAGAAAATTCAAAGACAAATTGGTAGTCCTATAGTGTCTATTAGAAAGGATCATGGTAGGGAATTCGATAATGAAGTGCAATTTGGAGATTTTTGTGACGCTAATGGTATTTCTCACAACTTCTCGGCTCCGCGCACTCCACAATCGAATGGGGTAGTTGAAAGAAAGAATAGAACCCTACAAGAAATGAGTCGCACCATGCTTAATGAGCAATCCATACCTCAAAAGTTTTGGTGCAATGCCGTTGATACTTCAACGTACATACTCAATCGAGTCTTAATTAGACCAATCTTAGGTAAAACTCCATACGAGTTACTCCGAGGCAAAAAGCCTACGTTAGATCACTTTAGAGTTTTTGGTAGAAAATGTTTTCTTCTTAACACTAAAGATTACCTTACAAAATTTGATCCTAAATTAACCGAAGGTATCTTTCTAGGTTACTCTCCAAATAGCAAAGCTTACGTCATATTAAACAAAGAAACAATTAAGTTAGAAGAGTCATTATTTGTAAAATTTGATGAAAGTCCACCCAAACCCTCTCCACCTCTTGTCGATGACGAGATTGTAGATAGTCAAGCTATAGTATTAAAGAAAAAGATAAATGAAGAAGAAGAACCTTTAAATGATGAAGTCATAAATATTAAAGAGTCCAAAGATCACCCCGTAGATATGGTCATAGGAAAGCTAAACGAAAGAACATTAAGGTCTCAAGTTCAAAACCAAAGTAGCTTATTTTGTTTTGTTTCAACCATAGAACCTAAGAATACATAAGAAGCTATAAAAGATGAAAGTTGGGTAATGGCTATGCAAGAAGAATTAAATCAATTTGTTTCTAATGATGTTTGGACACTTGTCCCTCCACCTAGTAATCAAACCATAATAGGAACCAAATGGGTTTATAATCAAACCATAATAGATGCAAACGGAGTAGAGTCTAGAAACAAGGCTAGACTCGTTGCCCAAGGGTATAACCAACAAGAAGGAATAGACTTTGATGAGACCTATGCCCCCGTGGCTAGATTAGAGTCTACAAGAATGCTTCTTGCTTATGCTTGTGCTAATGGTCTAAAGCTTTATCAAATGGATGTCAAAAGTGCTTTTCTAAATGGTTTTATTAATGAAGAAGTATATATAGCTCAACCTCCGGGCTTCATCGATTTTGAAAAACCTAAACATGTGTATAAGTTAAAGAAAGCCCTTTACGGTCTTAAACAAGCTCCAAAAGCTTGGTATGATAGACTCAAGTCATTCTTAATCAAACACGGCTATACCATGGGGTTAGTTGACAACACACTTTTTACTAAGAAAAGAGAGTCACATATAATCATAGTTCAAATATATGTAGATGATATTATATTCGGATCCACTTGTCAAGACATGTGTGATGATTTCTCTAAAATCATGCATGACGAGTTCGAGATGAGTATGATGGGAGAACTTAGTTTCTTTCTTGGTCTACAAATCAAACAAGTATAAGATGGTATCTTCTTTAATCAATCTAAATACATAAAAGAAATGTTAAAGAAATTCGGCTTAGAAGAGTCAAAACCAATTAGGGCACCAATGTCATCCGACACCAAACTCACTAAAGATGAAGACGGTGAATCCGTTGATAATACTAAATATCGTGGCATGATTGGTAGTCTTCTCTACCTCACGGCTAGTAGGCCGGATATCATGTTTAGTGTTTGCTTATGTGCTAGGTTTCAAGACGACCCTAAAACATCACACCTAGAAGCCGTAAAAAGAATATTTAGATATATTAAGGGTACAACACAATTAGGATTATGGTATCCTAAGGGCATGGGAGTAGAAACAATTGTATATGCGATTCGACCATGCGGTGATTATGTTGACCGAAAAAGTACAAGTGGGTATGTACTTTTATGGGATGTTGTTTAACATCTTGGTTTTCAAAGAAACAAACAAAGATTAGCAATATCAATAACCGGCCGAATACGTCTCCACGACAAAGCATGCCAACAAGCACTATGGATGAAACAAGCGTTAGTTGACTACGACATTCATCTAAGTGACATAGCAATTCTATGTGACAACAAGGGTGCCATAGATTTAAGCAAGAATCCGGTATTACATTCTCGCACAAAGCATATAGAGATTTGTCATCACTTCTTAAGAGACAATGTTCAAAAGGGGAACATCTCTATTGAGAAGGTAGCGTTCGAAGAAAACATTGCCGACGTCCTCACCAAACCGTTGAAGCGAGAACAATTCAACCTACTTCGTCTTGGTCTTGGTCTCATGGAACAAACTTCGTAATTTATTTTTTGACTCTACAATGTATGTAAACACTAGCCTTCCTCTTTCTGAGTCTAGGATCTCTATTTCACGCATAATTCACAAACAATACGGGAATTTTCAAAACCCAAGATAAGTTCTTTTTTACTTATAACTCATAGTTTCTCTTATTTTCCTTCAAAATATGTACAAGTTGCAAACTTATAATTACATACACATCTTCTTTTCAAAGGATAAAACGATTTTTATTCGCATATAGAAACCTCTTTTTAAAACGTTTTCTAAAAATGATACCTCTTCCCGTATCAATATCACAAAAGCAATTTCTCACGTCTAGGACAAATCGCTTTTTCATTATTAATACAAAGTAAAAACCCGTTTTCATTGCATCTCAAGTCTTTTGAATGCTAAAGGAGATACATAACTAATATGTATTTTCGGGTACATTCATTTAAGCAACAATGAATTAGGAGCATTCGGGTTATCTCACATAATAGTATGCTTTTTCACTTCTAGTTTATTTTTCTTTTCTTCTTAGGAGTCGAGATAACCGCAACTCCAAATAGTTTGCATATAGGCACACTAGGCAAAAATGTTTCCAAAGGAAAATTTTGTCCGCTCGAATCACCAGACCCACGGATCCCAAGCCTTAATCGCCGGACGGATCCCTCAAGGAAGGATCCATGGGATCCGTGAGACGTGTCGGTTTTATCTTCTATTTTCTCACTTTGGATGAAAACTCCAACATTTTTTCACTTTTTGAGTATGTTCTTTAATGCTTGTGTTCTCATGATCACATGCCTTAAATTCATATCTAATCATTAGATTTTAATCTACATTTGGGTCAAGCATTCATTACAATGCATTGTTTTTCTATATATAGAACTCCCAAAATGCTTGCATAATTCATCTCATCTTCACAAACAAACAACACCATGTCATTCACAAGCTCTTACAACTTAGATGAATCACCTAGTACAAACAATCCTCTTCATGAAACCCAAACTTTTGTACTACCACATTCCAAAATACCACAATCAAACTCTAGGATATCTACAAGGATTAGCATCCGATCTTGTTGCTTTGCAAAACCATCATCAAATGGCTCATCACCATCAAATAACTCACCACAAGATGCTTCCATTATAGCACCTCCTTCATCACCAACAAGTACACCACCTTAATCACCTAAAGTCACTCTTTTGGAACTCCTTACGACTCCAACAAGATCTCAACAACCAAAACGAAAAGAAATAGCCTTTTTGACACCTCCCACTTCTCCAAACACAATATTTAATGACCTTGAAACATCACCACTGATATGTGCTAAAACACATATCATTTCTTTATCAAATCAGACCCAAAATAACCAAGAAAGAGCCGTTTATTGCTAATATCTATTGGTTTCTTGAGTTTATGCATGCAGTACTGATATGACAAAATGTATAAAGAAAGCCCAAACCCAAGAAACCGAGCACGAGAGAAAGAAGAATGCAAAAAGTCGAGGTGGGAAAGGAATTTGCTAGTTTGGACAATCAATTCTCAAAATGGCAATTTTAGTCCTTGAAGATTCGTAATTGTCATGTTGGTCCTTGGAATTTTCAAAGTTGGCAAAATGGTCCTTGCTTTATTGAAGATTGTCAAGAATGGTCCTTGGAGTACATTTTAGAATTATACTATTGGTCCTCGAAATTGGATTTGACAATCAGAATAATCTCAACCCGAAGGGTAAAGATATCACAAATACAGTTTCATATCGAACTTTAAGTACTATACAAAAGCGAAGTCTTTACAAAATTTTCAAAAGAAAACATAAATAACTTAATAACCAAAATAATTCTAAGATCTCTATGGTCAAATCTTTGCTCTCACTCTACTCTCAAACCCAGATCGCCTATCCCAAAGCTCATCTTGAAATACCTAAAAACCGCCGCAGAAAAGGAATGCGGTCGAGTTTACAAAGCCCAAAGTGAATGATATAACAGTAACAAAACTAAACAAAAATAGAAATACGAAATTTAAACAAAGAAACGATCAACAAAGTCGTAGCGGAAATGAGAATGATGAATCATTGAGAATTCTGCGGAAACACAAATACACAGAAATTCGGAAGAACAATTAACAAATAAGAACAAACACATAGCATATTGATGACACGAACTAAAGCACATCATAATCAACAGGCAATTAATGAATCATGCAATTTAAGTACATATAAGTCAACGGAAAGTCTAAAGGCTAACGGAACAATTCCTAGAAAGTAAACATGGCATTCATACAAGTCAATTAATCTACATTCAACACACTTAATTCAACATTGTAGCAGCGGAAATAGCAGTCAAATCATGGCAGTCACACATACAAATAGAAAACACAGTAGACCAACTATAACTGAATAGACAAAGACATAACATAGCCATTAGCAATTATCAGAACATATATCATAAGCTAAACCAGTTCTCAGATCAAATCTTCACATCAGCAGAGTTTTAACATGGCAGATCAAACATAAGCAGATAGATACCCTAACGTATAGGCAAAGTTCACCAGAATAATTGAACAATCATACTTACTAAACTTCAGGATACTTA
The DNA here is from genome assembly GCA_022545495.1 of Chrysanthemum lavandulifolium. Classification (NCBI taxonomy): domain Eukaryota; kingdom Viridiplantae; phylum Streptophyta; class Magnoliopsida; order Asterales; family Asteraceae; genus Chrysanthemum; species Chrysanthemum lavandulifolium. The sequence continues at coordinate 189,932,713 of CM040245.1, read as the reverse complement.
CCTTCATACTAGCACATTCATCTCACAGATCAACGAATTCACATAACGATAAACTAACATAACATCGGATGACAGCATGTGAATCATATTTAAACATGTTAATCATAACCTAGCATAATAGACGGTAGTCACATAACATACCAAAACATAAACACATATAATAACATATAATAAGACTAGCACATAATCATAAACACTTGAACATACCGAATCATAATCAGAATACTTAACATACAAATAATGATAAAGATTTAGTTAACTACCACGAGCCCGAACATATCATATCGAAGTAACTTTCTTATTCGGAGGGTGACCTCGAATACCTTATATAATATGAGGAGACCTCAATAACAAATGGAGTAACTAGCTCCTGAATTTGTGAAGACGCCAGATTGTACACCTACATCATTCACCGCACAAATCATATCGAGCAATGATCGATCTAGGATGCATCCATACTCCCAACAGACGAGATAGTGGCCATACTATCAATAAATGATAATGAGAAAGGGACGTGGCGAACATCACTCTATCGCCTAGAGTCATGTCGAGGTGCATCATCGACACGGACATGGAACCCCATGACTAGTGAAATATTGGCTCGGGTGTCAAACTAACTTAGGTCAAGCAGATTGTCATAAATGACACGATCATAATTCATCATAAAGGTCGAGCAGTTTACAAATCGAGTTTTCATATCATAAGTTCAAATCGATGTTTCATGGTTCAATAAATGAGATTTCGGATAAGCAACGGATCAAACAAATCGAAAGGGTTCATATCAAATATTCGTGAGGTCAAAGGTTCATATCACGTCATATATCATACGTTCATAATCGAAGTTCATAATCAAATGTTCATAATCGAAGTTCATAATCTTAAGTTCAAATCGATCTGAAGAAGATTCAACATGAGAGGTTTAGACAAACAGAGATTCACATAAACAGAAGGGGATCATAGCAATGGCATAGGAAATCCTAATAAGCATAAGAGATATGACAAAGGAAATAAATCATGAGAAACCTTTACTAAAAAGGTCAGAATATCTGTACCTTAACGCAAAAGCAAAATAACCAAAAGCAGAAAACACGGAAAGCAAAGGATCACTCCTTCTTCGCAGAACCTATACAAATTAATGATTGTACATATTATTTATCATTTCATAATTGTCGAAATGGTCTTTTAATATTCGGCGTTCATACTTAGTATATTTTAACGTCTTATGTTATACAATAATAACATGCTTATTAAACGATATTTGAAGTAATACTTTGTCAAATGACGTCGCGGATTACTTTTCAAAAATTTATATAACGTACACATTACTCTTTATATGTATATGATTTGTTATTTACATGCTTTATTATATATCATGCCTATTCTCTATTACGCACATCCATACATAAACACATGCCCTACAACTTATTTTAGCCACGATGTACTCATACACCTAACGTTATTACGCATACAATTTACGATATCTACCCCATGCATTATATCCAAGTTTTACGTGAAGAAGACAAAGCAGCAAATCACCACATAAAATCATACGAAACCCTAGCCTTTTAAACCCTAATTGACTCATATTATAACCTAGGGTTTTCCAGATTTTTAGTACCATATTAATGAGTATCTAATATTTGACGTGCTACGGATTTTAATTGACCAAACTCATGCATGCGTATACACAAACAACTCACCACATCGACCCATTCGTAATTTGGTTAACGAGACCAAGATTTACCCTTTTTTCCCCTTGCTTCGATATTACGCGCAACTCAACCGGAAATCACAGCTTGACGACATGTTTCCCGACTCACAAACCATTTGACACACACCATCAATCACATATTAATAACACATAATGTGTATTTTTATTCACACAGGCTGAGATCCAAAATCAGGTTCAATACCAATATTTTATACACATATAGTTGACACCAAAGACCCATGCACAATTACAATGTTTAACTCGTTTAATTTGATGACAACTAAAGGACATTTGCATGGATTTGTACTAATGTATACCGTACATAAGATGGGTTCAAATCAGGTTTTCCAAGGTTTTACCATACGAACCATATTAGTGTGGTGACAACATGCTTTAAGTGACCAAGTTATAATTTCATGCATCCATGTTTTAGTATCATTTAGGTACGATAATAACCAACGAAAAATACATGTCGAGATGGTTCAAAGTCAGATTCAATATCAAGTTATATGCATTCATTATACGATACACACACAACCACATATAGCACGATTTTATGGTCCATTTACGCATGATAATATCCAAAAACATAGGTATGTCGAGGGGTATACACAAACAGAATTAAGGGACCAGATTTTGTACACTTTAGTCGACACATAATAAGTGTTATCCCATGATTTTATGCAACATAATACTAGGTCTTTATATCTTTGTTTTAACATTTAAATGAAGCATGATTTAATGTTCAAAAGGTGTGCGTGGGGTGGTCATAAACCACGACCAGATTCAGAACGAATAAGAAAACATGAGGTCTTGATGGTACCTTGTAACGTGACACAAAGGAAAGGAACAAGGACAAAACCAAGCGATTCAAGGCACCCCTTTGAGCTTGCTGACCCACGACCAGCAACCAAGGATCACCCACAACAAGGCCACGCAACACTTGTAACCAACACGTAATTTCAGCAGCCTTACAATCACCTTTGAACCCGTCTCTTGCAGTCCTTAAACGAAGCCTCGAACCCTTTTGCTTGGAGCCATCCACGTTGACAGAAAATAATGGAGATGGAGTAATATTTTTGTGCCGTGACTTTTTAGAAACTAGGGTTTGCATGTGGAGGTATTGTGATGTATATATACATGTCGATCCATGTGTTTTTGTGGAGATCGATTCACAAAAAAAACGACCCATGGGCCAAAATCTTGGGCTTGGCCGAAACATTTGTATAAGTCTTTTAATATTTTCTTGTGCAAGTCGACCCACATTGTTTTATAAGCGTGGCTTTTATTTATTTGTTGTCGTAGCAAATGTTGATTTATTTATTTTGCCACGTTAGGTCCTACGATTATTTATAAGTTAGATTTTATTTCATTTAATGAGTGATGACATATTTTACGTATTTTAAAACTTTGAATTTAGAGGGCAAAATAGTCTTATTATGCGTTTATATTTTTAGGGTTTTACAACTCTCCCCTTCTAAAAAGAAAATTTCGTCCTCGAAATTGGACAAGACGGAACAGAATAGAAACAAATCGGATTTCAGAATTTCAAGGAACATAGTGAACGCGAAACTTATCCTAGGGCAAACGGATTCTCATCAGAATATTCAAACTCATACTTCTCAGAAATCAAATTAATAGTCAGATACTTATAACAGATAATCATATACTTATCAAAGTAATGGCAGAAAACAGATGAGACGCAGACAATCAAACAACACGCTCTAACTTATTCAGACATCTAAGAATGAGAACGAACATGTACATAGACAGAATGAATTCTAACGGTCTTACTAGTCACAGATAATCAAACTAAAAGGATCTAATGTTCCTCAAACACTTCACGAAATATCCAATGATCACAATAAGGGTACACGGAGACGTACACATTTAGAGCAAACATAGCAATCCATAGTTCACACAAATCATAACAATTTCGGTCCAACGCGCACAAAACTTACACGTAACAGATATCGACGAAATCTAACAAATAGGTACAAAATTTCAAGCGAACATGAGGGTGCCAAATAATGATACAAGTCAAAGTCCATTCACGCATCAACCACGGGCACTTCCCGGACATCATATAATTTTAATAAGTTCAAATTATATGATCTCGATGATATCACGTTGATCAGCGTCATAATACTTGCATCGCATAACAAGTTCTTATTGTCATCATATTACGTCGGTTCATGGCAAACCACATAACCGATTCACAACGAAACATATCACATCGGATAACATCTGAGATAGCAAGTAACATACTATAATAGACCGAGGTTCACGTACAAGCGACATATAATGCATCAAATCAACTTACCATATCACAATGAAAGGAGGCCACCAACTAGCATAAAGCGGTTCGCGTGACTCATTCTCGACGATCAAAAGAAAGCGGGATATTAACAAAATGCCGACGATAAACTTCATGATTCAAACCGAGTTCGAGCGAATCGAGAGAAAAACAATACGGATCGAATCATAACGAGAATATCAAACCGTCTCAAAACGCATGACAAGCGAATCGAGTGACCTAAGTCGCGCCCAAATCATATGAAGTAGATGAACCTTCTCGACTACCGATTGAATCTTGTCTCCGTCTTTTGCGCCCTGGTTGGTCCGTTCAACTTCCTCCAAGACATCTCGATGCCTCCAAGACCGGCGATCGGGGTGGCTTCGCTTCACGAACCTCTCCACTCGGGGACCGTTGCGATGCGGTCGACACCATCAACCCGGCTCCACGGGTAGTCTCCATCTAACGGTCGACAAATGGTTGTACGAAGGCAAAATAACAAAGTTCGGACGAAGAGAAAGGCCAAAGCGGTGAAGACAAGCGAATATCGAGTCAAATCAGAACGACAACCAAAAGGAATCGAAAGAGATCGAGCAGACGGAAGCCTAATGTCTACCCAGTCCTCACGGGTCATAGCCTAAGCTCTAAGGGTCCTAAAACCTAGAGCTCTGATACCATAAATTGTAACACCCCAACCCGACAAGGGTAAAGATATCACAAATACAGTTTCATATCAGAACTTTAAGTACTATACAAAAGCGGAAGTCTTTACAAAATTTTCAAAAGAAAACATAAATAACTTAATAACCAAAATAATTCTAAGATCTCTATGGTCAAATCTTTGCTCTCAGCTCTACTCTCAAACCCAGATCAACTATCCCAAAAGCTCATCTTGAAATACCTAAAAACCTGCCGCAGGAAAAGGAATGCGGCTGAGTTTACAAAGCCCAGTGAACAGATATAACAGAACAAAAACTAAACAAAAATAGAAATACGAAATTTAAACAAAGAAACGATCAACAAAGTCGTAGCGGAAATGAGAATGATGAATCATTGAGAATTCTGCGGAAACACAAATACACAGAAATTCGGAAGAACAATTAACAAATAAGAACAAACACATAGCATATTGATGACACGAACTGAAGCACGTCATAATCAACAGGCAATTAATGAATCATGCAATTTAAGTACATATAAGTCAACGGAAAGTCTAAAGGCTAACGGAACAATTCCTAGAAAGTAAACATGGCATTCATACAAGTCAATTAATCTACATTCAACACACTTAATTCAACATTGTAGCGGTGAAATAGCGGTCAAATCATGGCGATCACACATACAAATAGAAAACACGGTAGACCAACTATAACCGAATAGACAAAGACATAACATAGCCATTAGCAATTATCGTAAGCAGATATCATAAGCTAAACCGGTTCTCGGATCAAATCTTAACATCGCAGAGTTTTAACATGGCGGATCAAACATAAGCGAGATAGATACCCTAACGTATAGGCAAAGTTCACCAGAATAACTGAACAATCATACTTACTAAACTTCAGGATACTTACCTTCATACTAGCACATTCATCTCACAGATCAACGAATTCACATAACGATAAACTAACATAACATCGGATGACAGCATGTGAATCATATTTAAACATGTTAATCATAACCTAGCATAATAGAAGGTAGTCACATAACATACCAAAGCATAAACACATATAATAACATATAATAAGCCTAGCACATAATCATAAACACTTGAACATACCGAATCATAATCAGAATACTTAACATACAAATAAAGAGATAAAGATTTAGTTAACTACCACGAGCCCGAACATATCATATCGAAGTAACTTTCTTATTCGGAGGGGTGACCTCGGAATACCTTATATAATATGAGGGGAGACCTCAATAACAAATGGAGTAACTAGTCCTTATGTTAATTTTGGATCACAATATATGTCCTAAGTCCAAAACAGCCAAAGGCCCAACATAAGCCCAACTCATCCAAAGCCTGGTCAAACTATTTCTAACCGGTCAACTCAGATAATCCTTTGAACCTTCACATGATTTTGCACCTTGTCAAAAATACAATTGAACCCTTCCACTTATTGATAGTCAAACACCGGTCAAAGAGAGTAAAAATATATTTTAACATTTACCGCTATATATGTTCTTCCCCAATTCACAAATTACCGGTCTTATAAACCCTAAAATACCCCAATCCAATTAAGCAATCCACTATCATTAAGGGCAAATTAGTACTTTATTCGACACTCTCGACACGTGCTCGGCCCAAGTCGACAATCGTGTGTCACACCTCAAAGCTCTCCTCGATTGGTCGGTGATGCGTGGAAGTGTTAATCCAAGGGTCAAGATGAGATGGGATTTGATCAGCGGTGATAAACGACTCAAAAGTAACACACATTTGCCTTTCGGATCCTTCCTCGACTGAGCTCGTGTATAAATACCCCTCCGATTCACATTGTAAGGGAAGTAGTGTAGGAATAGATTAGGAAGTAGTTTACAGTATTTTTCAATGGTTTTCTATAAATTAGCTTAAATCCGATTATTGTAATCTCTTTTGTACTCAAATTTTATTAATACAAGTCTTTATTTTAGCTTTAATTCTCATCGATTTAAATCAATTGCTTTTATTGTTTAATCTCGACATTAATATTTCTACTAATTACTTGAGCTTATTCCAAATATATTTTAGTTGTTTACTCGAATTTACTCTCACAATTCATCTTTGGTCAATAAAAGTCAATCAGTGATTCTTATGTTGATTGTTACGGTTATTGGTATGAAGATGGATATGGTTTGGTTTGTATGTCGATTTGGGTTAATTTCGGTTTAGGATAGTGGTTAAAATCTCAATTGAGCATGTCATGTTAGGAATTAGAAATTCCATAGTGAAGTGTCGGTCACCCCATATATAATCTAGCATAATTTAGCTCGTAGACATTACGTTATTTACTAGTTATTTAGGTAGCTATTTAGTTTAGAGCAACACCGTGGAGGAAGGACGGTCTTTACCCACTCAGACACCGATCCACATGCCGATAGGAGGTCGTTATGTTTGTAACTATAAATACCCTCTACCTCCCAAGGTGAGGGTTGGACCTTCATTCATCTTAATCTAACCTTCTATGTTTTCTTTCACTTTTCTCTCTAGAAAGGCTCCCTTTTCTCTCTAAAACCTCTAAATAATTCGACCATATTATTGTTTGTTATGTGTTTATGAAATCCAATATCCAACAATTGGTATCAAGAGCCATGGTTAGATCATCTCTTACATATCTTTGGATTTCTAGTGGTTTTAGGTGGTTTTGAGTTTGAGAAAGTTTTGTGGTTTTGCATCATTTGGTTGATTTCTAGTGTTAAAGTTTGGATTTTGATTGTACTTTTGTGTTTAGGATCATCATAAGTGTTTAGGTGGTGATTTGAAGGCTTGAATCATCGTGGTTGGGTTGTTTTGGATTGAAAAGTGTGTTTTGGAAGTTTTTCAAGTTAGCGACTTGGCTCACGGTATAACTTTCTTGCTAGCGATTTGCTTGAAATAATTAGCGAGTTGTGGTGTTGTTTGGTGGCGAGTTGACCCTAGCGACTTGCCTTTAGAGACAAGCCGACAAAAGTACACTTAGTGGATTCTCCACTACGGGTAGCGACTTGGGTAGCGACTTGGGTAGCGACTTGGGTAGCGATTTGGTGCTTAGCGAGTTGCTCTTTAGCGACTTGGAGCTTAGCGACTTGCTGTCAAAATTTTCCTAGCGACTTGGTTCTTAGCGAGTTGCTCTTTAGCGACTTAGCTGTTTAGCGACTTAGTGCTTAGCGACTTGGTGCTTAGCGACTTGGTTCAAGTGTTATAGCGATTTGGTTGATTTTTTCGAAGAAGAGGTTTGACCAAAGTTGACTTTTTACGTCAAAACTTCAAACGGCCATAACTTTTGATCCGTAACTCCGTTTCGTGAAATACTGTCAAAGCGACCGGAACAGCTGAATATTGTGAGGTTTCACCACGATGTCGTGAAACGAATTTTCGAGGCCCAAATCCTCCGAAAGGAAGTTATTGAGGTTTAAGTTTTAGACCCAAAATTCTCCGTAAGCGTGCATCAACCAATCCAAATCTCAACCAATCAACATTTCGACTTTTCCTACGAACAATCTAAAGCCCTATCACACAATCGTCTTTCATTGTATCGATCCATCAGTCATCTTAACACATCCATTGGTCATTACTTAACGGTTTGGTCTTGATTTTAGTAAAATCCCGCGAAGATTTTATTTCTCGGTTTGAATCATAGACTTGTAAAATCCCGTGCATTCTACCACATCATGTCCTACTCTGACCCGGTGATTTCGAAGTACTCAAAGCGTATGATGTGTAGACAACCATGAGAATACTAGCTATTACGATCGAATACGATGATGGAATCAATCAATGATGACTTGAGTTCTTCATGCTCGAGTCCAATGAAAAGAATTGCACTGCTTGGACTACGTAATGCCATGCAAAAGGAAAGTAGCATTGAATCTTATCAACAACTTCACTCACACCTTATGTTACTCACACCGATTGGAATGGAGCGAACATGTATTGCCCTTTTCGTCAAGACTTATCCACATTAACGGAACAAGACTATTGAACTTAGAACAATTGGAACAACAACTTGATAAAGAGAAGGTTCAAGAGGTTAGTTCCGGTCTACTTCAAGTGATCCACAACCAATTTCTCATCATTCATCGTGGGGAATTTACATCGATTATGATCAAGACATGGTGAAATGTCTTTCAAGAGACACACGGAATGGAAATTAGCGTGTTCATTGAGACATTCATACAACTCATGGATAATGTGGAGAAGTACATTGAGGAAGTTACACATAAAAATGAAAAAGTGAATGAGTGTCGGGTGCGGTTGAGAGATAGTTGTGATAAGTTGGGTAATGTATCATTGAAGAATCGGTGTTCTTGAATGCGAATGTCGAGTCAACATATAATGATGAGTCGGGTAAAGCACCGGATGATGGATCGGTTGGCCTTGAATACGAGGCTCGAGATTGATAATCTTGACACATCCAATGTCCGATGACTCATGTTACACATGATGTGGATGCGAGATATCGGACCGTAAATTGAGCGGTGTCATGTAATGAGGTACCCTTTCCTGCTCAATATAGTGCATCTGCTAAAGTACTTAAACAACCGATCATGATGTTGAACATGACTTTGTTAAATCTTACATGGCGAGGTGAGTGCGAGATTAAGTGTTTCAAAACAAACAATAAGGTTGATAAAAGGCTTTTGATGAACTTTCAAACAAATTCTCAAATATTGAAAAACATTGCATTTCACTTGAAATTGCGATACAAAGTAAAGAAGAAAGTTTCCAAATTAACAAACCATGTAAAAATGGAACTTCCGAATTCGTGAACTTTTGAAATGAACACTTTGAAAGCTCACTTCAAGACAAAGAATCAACCATCAACAATTTGAAGAAACATATTTACGGTATGCATGTGAAAAGTAATTTGGTTACAAGTAATTACGATGTTAATGCTATTGATGATATTCAAATGAGAAATGATGAATTATTTGTTTGTGTGGCCAAATTACTAAAGGAAAATGAGTCTTTGAGAAAGAATCACATAGAACTAAGTGACTCTGTCAAAGAAGCTAGAACTAAGTCAATGAAACAAACTCTTTGATAGCAAAATTGATGATCTCAAAGCTCATCTTCGAGGAAAAGAGTTTCGCTATTGTTGCTTTAAAAATGAGCTCGAGAAAAACAACAGGAATAGTGTGAACACTAAGTTTTCAAAACCATCAAACTTGGGAAACCGGTTATTAGACAACCGAATGCGTTTAGATCCGAGCGACCAAAATTTTCAAAAGCGGTTTGCCTCCCAAGTTGATGCGAAACAAGTTTTGACAAAACCACCACTTCACCTCACTTGCCTAGGAAAATTGATATGAATGACTTGTATAAGAACTCTTATCTTGAAATGGCTAGAAAGAAGGCACATAATCGTAAAGATGGAATTTTAGGTGCAAGACCTAGGATGATGAATTCTTCAAAATTTCAAGGCACCGCTAGTAGTTCTAAACCATTACCTAGGAACACTAATCTAAATACTAGGGATTGGCGTACATCTAAGAGTAGTTGCGTTTCGATTAAAGCTATTCCATAGCGATCACTCTATGAAATCTAGATCTATTTCGAATCCAAACAATTTGTTTGCTCAAAGTGTCTGAAATGTATCTTTAATGCTAATCATGATAAATGTTTCACAAAATCACGATGAATGTAAATGCTCATGCAATGGTACAACTGTTAAGTCTAGGATTCACACTAAGTCATCCACAAGTGCATATGAAGCAAATGAAACCAAAAGCCTCACCTAGATGGTTACCAACTGCTAAATCTTTGGAAACTAGGAATAAGGATAAGTCTCTCACTATGCATAAGATGCCTAACAATCATAGACCTTGCCATAAGTGGATACCATCCGGTAGAATTTTTAAGGATGCTAGACCTAGGTGGATACCTACAGGAAAGATGTTTACCAATAGCATTCTCAATGTTGACGGTGAAACCCCAAAGGGTTTGGATCTTGATGTCACTAACCATAATATATGCAATCAAGTGTGTAATATTAGTGCGGTAGTCCTTACTCGATTGCGCATACTTGATCCTTCAATACATGGATGGCTTAAAGTATGGATAACAAAAGGATTGATATCTCATAATTCACGGGTTCTAGTTACTCAACATTGATATTCAATCGGCTATGGCGATACGCTCACATCGATTCGAGGCCTCGTACTTCATCATTATGGCGTCTGCAGATAACACTTGAGCCCCGTTCCTCAAAGAAAAGAAAGGTATGCGCTTGATGCGCTTTATCTTCTTAAGAGAAATCTTCATGTTTATGACCATTCTCATCGACATTCTTCATCAACATGCTTCATGTTTTTCCATGCGCTTGGTCATCAAGTGAACCGGACTACCGATAATTACTCTTATTCCTCTTGCTCAATATAATGAAGATGGCGACATCATGTGCTAATTTTGTGGGGAGAAGTGTGAATATAATACATTTGGATGATAATCACTTGGTTAATCAAGAATGGCATCTCGTATGCAATTCTTGAGGGGAGAAGAAGTGTGAATTTTTTGCATGGTTGGTGATATTTGAGAATATATGGTCAAACGGCTCCTAACCCATGTAAGAACCGAGATTCTTCTTATCGGATCATCTTCACATGTAGTTTCTTCTAAGAGCCGTTGGTTGACATCTTCACACGGGCTGTTATGATTAAATGACAAAGTGCTTCTAGTTCTTTGGTGATTTCTTTGATGAACATCTTTCTGTTCTTGTTTGATTGGGAGGATTTTAATTAAGGGATTTGCTATTTACAAGTTAACGGAATGCCTTTGGTGTGAAGAAGATGTTAACTATCTATTCCCAATTGAACAATCTTGAAGAAGGTCGAGTCTGATCTGTTTCTACATTTTACGCTACATGTTAGAAGACTAAAGGCGAGTTGCATTTAACGATCTAAAGACTTCTTCTTAATATGGGCATTTATCAAGCAGATTGTCGGTTTAGGGAGAGCACTAATTGGGAGTGTGGTATAAGTCGATTCAATCCCAATTAGACTTGCTCATATTCTCGTGTGATGACTCCTCGAGGCGTTGTTATTGACTAATTTCGTATTGGACATTTGACTCAAGTTGATTACTTCGAGTTAATCATTTATCACTTATTTGAGATTGAAGTTGATTTTCACAAAGGCGTGTTCTTATTTGATAGCTTGCTCGGGCTTAATAATTTGAGTTGAAGACTTGGTTTATCTAGTTACCGGCAATGAGGTGGATGGTTGAAGACCGTTAACTATCACTATTAGGAGTTACTTTGTTTTACTCGATGTCACACATATGACGGTGTGGATAATCTCAAGAGGTGTTAATGTCTCATACTTTGTTTGGGTAGTGAGTACTTAGAGATTTGCTTGAAGCATAAATTCGACACCGTTCTTCCATCATTAGGTGCAAGCTTAAGACACAAATGTGAGGAAGTTGACTTGGTTTCAAGTATGGTATATCGGGTTTTATTCTTGATCGTCACTCAAATTGTCTACATAAGGGTTGATAAAATGGTCGAGAGAGTCTTGACAAGTTGATTCTCACAAGATTACATGTGTTCTTCTCAACAAATTTCTAGTATACGGGTTTACAATGAGTTCTTGATTACAAGTGTCAAAACCAAGAAGGAGAAAGGAGACTCACATATAAACACAAAGCGAGTAAACTTGATGAACTTAATTCTTCTAAGTGATTGAAGATATCCGGGAAGACAAATGTTATTACCGAGAGAAACTCAAGGTTTGACTCATGACGAGTAAACTTGATGAACTTAACTCTTCTAAGTGATTGAAGATATCCGGTAAAACAAATGTCATGACCGCAGAGAAACTCAAGGTTTTACTCATGAAGGCTTTTGTGTTATTATTCCAACGGCGTGGGGAAGAGATGGAAGAGTTAGTTTCGAAGATGAAAGAGGTACACAAGTGTGTGATGATTTTGATTTTATCACAATCATCGGGGATAGAGATTGTGTACATTGGGGATGCTCATTTGTTTTACATGAGGGCTTAATCGTGATTGAGATATAATCACTTATTCGGTGTTGACATCCGCAGAGATTGTCACCCAGAGATAATCGATGATTCGGCCCGCTTCTTCAATGTTATCGGTTATTCTCTCTTTGGGCATTCGGTGCCGGGTTCTTGAGCTTCATACACTTTCTTCGGAGAGAAAAGTATACATCGGGTTATTCTTTGGCTATTGGACTTAACTGCTACTTGATGGTATAAGTTTCTTTGTCTTGGTATGTGTATTCGGGTTCGTGAGCTCTAGTCTAAGAGACCGATCGCATCAATTCAACTACGTGGGGAAGTGTTCTCTTGACACCTTTTGGAATGGATCGCTTCAAACTTCAAATGAAAAAGAAATTTGAGAAGATTATTTATGTGTGGGATGATACGTTCTTTGTTCTTATGGATGATATAACCCCGAATGGAGATCCTCGATCATCATTCTTAAATGGAGCAAGCGGATTTATGATTATGGTGTGCATCTCTATGCACTGGCTAAAACAAGCTTGAAATATAGCTCGAATCGCTCAACATAAGGATTTTCGGTTTGGGGAAGTCGCCAAAGTCTCACTTTCAAGTGGCTCAATTTCTCTCTTCGATTCAAGAGTCTTGGAAGCTTTGGTGGTGAAAGTTTTAGGATGATGACTTCTATCTTCTACAACGGGTTGTTCGATATCCTTATCTCGGTACTGTATCATCATCTTCTTTAACTATATCATCTACTCTATCTTTGTATATATTTATCGAAAAACCAAATACAAAAATATAAAACCGACAAAACAAAATAGAAAATATAAAACCAAGAAAAAGAAAATAGAAAATATAAAACCAACAAAACCCATAAAAATCGAGAAAATTTCAAAATACCAAAATATGTTTTTCTCAAGACATGTCTTCGGTATCGATAACATCTACGGTCTTAGAAATGTCATTCAATAATGGCACGGGACCATAGATGAAGTTCGGCGAGGAGGTGTAAATATTTCTTTCAAAACATGTCTCTAAAATGGCTTCTGATTATTTTGATTGTAACTTGGGCTTAAATGATGGCTTGCTATTACTTGATAGCAACCCGTTTTTCAAGAAAGGAAAGTGCTACGCTTAAAGCGTTTTCACAAAATCGTGCACTTTTCCTAAAAACTAAATGAGGAAAGTATGTCGAAGGGCTCATTGTTCCTACTCAAATATTTTTCCGTCTAAAATTCTTCAGAAAAATATTTGTTTTAACAAATTGGTGGTAAATGAGTTGCTTGAAAATCAATCAGTTTCAGAGTTTTATAAAAATTTGAAAACTCAATCAATGACTTCTGCGCTTTTAAACTTTTCAAAAAAATGAGTCATTGATTGAGGGGGATAATGTTTTTTTTTTTTCAAATCTACATCATCTAACGGGCTTTCTTAATTATCCTAATATGCTTAATTAAAAATGATGTTAACCTATGTTGAAGGACTAGGTGCCTAGGATATGATTGCTAGGATTAGATGATTAGAGTTTGATAAACACATTATTCATATGAACCGGTTGTATGTTGAATTGACTTTTATTAGTCGATTCTTTGTTTGGTGATGTCGACCACCATATATACGTATGTGTGTTCACTAACGTATGCGGTATATTGGTATATAAGAATGTTCCCGATCCGGATCCCACAATTGAAGATGATTGGATGCGAAAGGAAAGGGTAACTATTTCTTGGGTTGACAAATGAAGAAAGCGGAGCTTAATTGGACTTATATGGAGAGTTGGCATAAATGCAGCGTAAGAGGTCTCACTTGCATCGCAGATGGTTTTCTTCTAAGTGATTGAAGAAAGCGGAGCTTAATTTGACCTCGGTTGGCATTCAAAATGCAACGTAAGAAGAAGTCTCACTGCATCTGCAGACGGTTTTCTTCCAAACCCTACGGCAACAACAATGTAAGCTTCTCAACCACCTAACATATCTTTGTGCGGGATAATCGTGATGATACCATTTTCTAAAAACTTTGAAAATATTGTTTTTGAAAATGGAAAATATTGGTTTGAAAATACATTGGACTAAATTTTGAAAATCACCGGACTTCATTTTATCAAAACTTAAGTCACTCAATCATTGACTCTGTCATGGTTTGAGGGGGAGAGTGATTTTGAATAAAATATTTTCAAACAATATTGCTTCATAAAAGTCCGTTTATACGCTAAAATGTGGTGATCTAAAGATTTAATGTTATGTCATGGTATGATTTTCTTTAAAACTCAAAGATCTGTCAAAATGAAATTTTTACATTCTTGTTTGATTGTGAAATTGTTTTATTTTACTTAAAGATCTCTTAAAAACTATCATACGACACTAACAATCTTTAATGTCTAAATCTGGTCCTTATCTATCATTTTCAAAATTAAATCTTGCCACGTCTTTCCCAAATTTTTCTAAATGACTTAATCGGTTGGGATCACAAATCTCAAATGGTTTGATATTCGATCGGGGTTGAGATCGTGTTTTAAATCTCAAATCTGTTTTAAATGGAATTGGTTTTAGTCCTTTAAAGGCACTCCCGCCTCCATGTGCCAAACGATTTCAATATACATAATGCACATGTTGAGGAGGAGGATTTATCAAAAACCGGATGAGTATTTAAACAAGGCCACATTTTCTCCCATGTTTTCTAAACCTAATTAAATCACTTGGGATCCAAAATCTCAAAGGGTTTGATATTTTGATCGGGGAGAATTTGTGATTTAATAATGAAATTTGATAAAAGTTGATCGTTTTGATTCGGTTGTGCGGTTGCTCTCTCATATGTGCTAAACGCTTTCGAATCTCGAAGCACATATTGAGGGGAACAAAACCATCAGTACAAAAGTTTTTAAAAGAGATTATAAAGTACCTTGATTGTGTTTTCAAATGGTTTTCTTAATGGATTTTGTGATTGTGGATGTGCTTCAAAAGAACTCTTGCCTCTATGTGATAAAATGTTTTAAAATATCCTATGCACACATTGAGGGGGAGAATTTTACCAAGAAAATCAAATGGCTTTTTCATATGAAAATTGTGATCAAAGAAAATATTTCAAAGTCCTCTTGCCTCCATGTGCCAAACAATTTCTAAATCACACGCGCATGTTGAGGGAGGTTTTCTAAATGATCAAAACTATTAAGGTACAAAATGCTTTGATCTCGTATCACAAGTACCTTGATTGGTTTTCAAATGATTTTCAATTGGTTTCGAGAAGGAATGAACAATACCAAATGACCGACCAAATTTACTTTATGCATGGTGTTATAAGGATGGTTAGGTTAGGTATTTGTTCCCACGATCCGCGAGCCGGAGGGATCTACCGAGGACAATCCACTAGATAGTGTAGAGTTCTTAGGTATATTGAAAAAGGAGAAAAATGAGAAATGGGAAGAGTGCGGATGAGGCAGAGCTAGTCTTGGAATAAACCCAACAAGGTTCTAGTTATGAAGTCTCGGTAAGCCTTGAAGGGTTGAAGAATGAAAAAGAAATGAATGAGAAAAGGGTGAAAAGAAATAGCCCTCCATCAATTCAACCTTAAAGCGAAACCGGGTTCAATTCATATGCTAACGATGGTAACATCGGTATTGAAGACAAGGCGTCATGGACCCGATGACGACTTGCACTTCAACTTTCCAAACCACTCAAGTTCCTCTTAAAAGGACTTGTTTCATTCTCACGGGAACCGACATAATCTATCGACTTTCTCTTAGAGATTGTTGATATTGAAGAAGAGACCCTCTCCTAGTCTCCGACACGAGAACCAAATATGCACTATTGAGTCTAGAGCCAAGAGATCATCCACAATATCTCATTAGGACACTAAATTAATGAAGACTTGCTGTTTCACACAATGTGGAAAGTAAGAATATATTAAGAGTCCTCGCATTATCCTTGTGGTATTGCGGAACATCCGAGTGATATGCTAACATATTCACAATGAAGATGGAAAGCCTTCGGAGCCAACATCAAACAAGCTCTCGGTAGGTGGCATGTGAGATCTATTCTATAGATCAACCATGTGACAACCGGATAGAAACAATGGGAGATTCATTCTTGAATCAACCTTGGTCCGAGAATGGAATTAGCGAATACTTTTGGAAAAACCGTTCGATGTGCAAACCTTCTTTTCTCTAGCACGTCGAATGTGTATTCATATTTCAAATACAAAAGTATCTCGATTGAAAAAAATACTTTTGGAAAACCGTTCGATGTGCGAATCTCTTCTTTCGCTAGCACGTCGAATGTGTACTCTTTCAAATATAAAAGTATTTTTGATTAAAATTGATATTTCTCATAAAACCTTCGTATTTCAAAACTCTTTCGTCTAAGTAATCTGCGATTGTTTTCAAATCATTTTCATCAATCGGTGAATCTCAATTCATTGGTTCACTCACTCCGTGTTGTCTTCTTTGAGGCGTTCGGTTTGAGAACGGCTAGAACATTGCGAAACCCTGTCAAGGAGATTCTTAGGAATCCTACACGATCACGGCGTAAGACTTGTCTTGATCAGCGGGAACCGTGGGCGTGTACCTCAATTCAACGAAAGTGATCAAAGACACTTTCGTGCGCTTTATTGCTAAGCTGTCATATGCGGTACACCCGGCGATTGCGGTGATCGAATTGAGGAGTCAATCAAAGCCGCATGTTCACAAAGAACCACACTTAATTGAAGAAATCATGGTGGTGCATATCTACATAACACGGTTACGATATTTTTATACTATGTTTACGCTACTGTTGCTACAAATATCATGAACCAAGAAGGCTTCCGCTACTCGATGGAAAGATGTCATGATTCAAAGTGTGAGCATGTCGGTCCGAAAGTCACAACTTCACATCGGCAACCAACTAAGGGTGATCCGGAGAATTATCGTGGTGATGATCTCAAAGAAAGCTCGAAGATCATCAAGATGTGGATCGATTAAAGGCCTCCACTAAAAGTACAAATCAATGCGGACTTTGAAGTTGCACTACAAAAGCACAAAGATTGCGAATTGAAGAATTGAAGTCTGAGCTCAAGAACAAAGTCAAGAATAGAATGCTAGGATTCAAAATGTAAAATACGGGTGACCTCCTTAGGGAGATTGTTAGAATTAGAAATTCCATAGTGAAGTGTCGGTCACCCCATATATAATCTAGCATAATTTAGCTCGTAGACATTCGTTATTTACTAGTTATTTAGGTAGCTATTTAGTTTAGAGCAACACCGTGGAGGAAGGACGGGTCTTTACCCACTGTATACACGATCCACGGCCGATAGGAGGTCGTTATGTTTGTAACTATAAATACCCTCTACCTCCCAAGGTAGAGGTTGGACCTTCATTCATCTTAATCTAACCTTCTATGTTTTCTTTCACTTTCTCTCTAGAAAGGCTCCCACTTTCTCTCTCTAAAACCTCTAAATAATTCGACCATATTATTGTTTGTTATGTGTTTATGAAATCCAATATCCAACATGTCATTGTGACAGGACAATTGTAAGTCCATTTCTAAATTTCTGAATCTTAAATTTACACTTTATAGCAATTTTAGTTGCTTGTGATTGTTTAAAATAGTTTAGAAGAGTATATCATGCTTGTTTAGATTAGTGGTTTATTTGTGAGTTTGAATTTGTTGTTACCTGCATTGTTACTGTTTTCAATTGAGCAGTTATATTAAATAAGATTAAGTGAGTTTTAGGTGTGTAGATCATCTTACTCAGTAGTATAACTGAATTCTGAATCAAGATATAGCATGATTATGGGTTAGTTCATTAGTTTAGAGTGTTAAGCTTCAAATCTGCTGCAAAACCAGTGTTTGGCATAAGTTGGAATTTGGAGTTTAATAGCTTTTCAGTAGTTAAATTCAGTCAATATAGTTTCATTTAGGATAACTAAACTTAAATCAGTCTTTATTTTGAGTCTGCTTGCATTCATAGTCAAAATTCAGTTTTATCTGCCCTAAGTATTCATTACAGTTAACATTAGTTTGTCACCATTAGCATATTAGTTGATTAGTAGTTAAGCTAGCTTTTTATAGGATCATTATAGCATTATACATCAGTTTTATGCCAATTCATAAGCTCTAAATTTCATAAAAGTCAAAACATCAAATTTCTGAAAAAGTCAAAAATCCAGCTTTACTTGCAAATTGCTTCCACTTTTATATTTTTAATTCACTTAATTTTAGTCCAATTAAGCTGTAATTCTGAACTCAAGCACTTGGGTTGGTGATTGGTAACAAGGTGATTTTAGTTTATTTTTGGAATTTTTATAAGCTAGTTAGATTAGTGCTTAAAGTAGGTGATTAAGGGCCGTTTGGCAAAGTAGCTTAAAACTTGAATTTGTGCTTAGTTGCTTTCTGCTTGTGCTTATTGGACTCGAATCAGTTGCTGTAGGTTTATTTCAGTTAGTCTTAGTTAGTTTTAGGCTGTAGTAGCTTATTGTAGCTTTTAGAGGCTTTTAGCTTATTTCAGTCTTATTTTAATTAGATTCATGCCCAAATCATAGTTCCTGTGATCTTTAGTTGTTTCTATTATTTTACTGGATTCTAAGTTTTATTTTATAGTTTTCGGAAGTTTTCATATTTTTCCCTTTTCATTTGCTATTTTTCTACATTTAATTTCAATTTTAAGGTTTTTTAATTAGCTTTTATTGCAAATAATTCAGAAAAAGGTCTAAAAAATAAAATTTCAATTTTCTTAGTTTTAGAATATTCAAAAAGTCATAAAAAGTATTTTTCCTGAATTTTCTTAGTTAAAATAGATTTTCTAGCAATTTAATTAGTTTTAAATAGTATTAAATTCATAATAAATTGAGAAAAAGTCAAAAAAATGTGATTCCAGTTTTTAAAATTCTTTTTAGTTATTTAAGATTTTTGAAAAATAGTTTTGTAATTTTCTAGCTTATTTTCCTCATTTTTAGTATTTCAAGTCTATTTTAAATGTCTTAAATTAGTTTTTAATTCTAAATAAATCAAGAAAAACCCAAAAAATTAGTTTTGAATTTCAAATAATTTTAAAATATCATTTTTAGCTGTAGAAAAATAGTAGTTCATTTTTAGAGATTAAAATTAGAGTAGTTGCATTTTATTCGCGTTTCATTAATTACGTTATTTACGTTTTTAGTTTATTAATTGCGTACTTAGTTGTATTTCCTTGTTTTTATCATATATCCAGTAGTTTTATTTGCTTTCCTTTATAATTACTTGCCTTGTAGTTTAGAAATCATCAAATTCCCTTTTTACCCATTCGAATCCCGAATCACGCGACGTGAGTTGTTAAACTCCATTCATCCCTCGTTGGGAAAACGACCCGGGGAAAATACATACCTTTGTATTTCTTCGGAAAATATCTATTCTTGTACTGAAAACGACAAATATCAAAATGGCGCATTTTTAGAATTATACTATTGGTCCCTGCAAATGCTTCGTCATATAATCTCAAGTCTCGCATTTTTAAAGTCACTTATTAGAAACTAGCAAATTCTTGTTTAAGCTTCGCATATTTAAAATCACTTAGGAGACTTACAAATTCTTGGCCTTGTGAGCTAGAATCGCATTTTATAGCCTCTTGTCTAAGCAATTAGCAAAGGCTATTTCAAGAAAACGATATTTAAAGAAACTTCTAAGAGACTAGCAAGAACTTTTCAATCATAAAACTAGCAAAAGCTTACAAAAATTTAAATTTTCACTTTTTGCACAATTGTTTTCATTTTCTAAGGAAAAGCGGGTTCTGAGAAACACGTCAAAAAAATAATAATAAGCAAGTGCGGTCAAATCAAATCAAGATTACCCACCCCAGACTAAAACGAAACATTGTCCTCAATGTTTAAAAGCAAGGTATCAACGAAAATCTAAAAGCCGTTTATTAAGTATGCTAAAAGATAAGCGTTAGTCGATAAGATTTCGGATATCGGATTTCCATCAACATCGATCATGAAACTCGAGTGGAGAAAAGACAAACTTGAGCACGAGAGTCTTCATATCGGGAAAATCTACACACAACATCACAAACAACCAAACACGAGAAATCAAGAGGCTAACCCTTCACGTCACTTATTAGAAAATAGAAAGAAGATAGAGATAAGCATGAGGTGCCTCCCACGAAGCGCTCATGTTTTTCTTCACCGAGTCGCTAGCTTTGACTCGTCCCCGGTCGATTGTCCTTGGGAAGAAAGTGGTAGAAATACCGGGGTCAAAACGGTGTCCTCATTCAGGAGAGAAAGAGAATGGGTGGGTTGGGAGGGAAAGAAAATGTCGGGCTCAAGCACATAAGGAATAACATCTCCCGAACTCACATAAAGTGTATCAAGAAAGAATGATCCATCATCCGGTGGTTTTGCGGGCGGACGTCGGGATGACGGATCAAAGTGAAACGACCCCATAGAAGAAGGGAGTCCATGGTATAGAGAAGTGTTTCTTAAAGGCTCAAACATGAAGGCATCCAAGAGAGGATCCTGAATAACTTTGGTGATAAGAATGTCCTCTTCGATGAGTATCCCAGGGTTAAAAATCTTGTCCTCGGAGAGGAACGAAATCAACGTATCATCTTCGTGAAAATCCTCACGAGGAGAGGAATCAGTCTCGGATAAAAAATAATATTGGACCTCAGGATCAACACGTTCATCTGTCGAAGTCTTCACTTCCTTTTCTTTCTTCGGGAAAAATGGATCATCGTATTCTTCTTCGCCCTCAGAAAAAATTGAGTCAGTGGGATCAAGTTCATCGGTGAACTCCTCACTTTCTTCGTCAAAGAGTTGATTGTCAAAATTTAGAGTATATTCAGAATCGAATTCGAACAAGGGATTCGTGAAGGTCATTTTGAAAGTCTCGGAAGAAGGTTCCATAATTTCAGAAGAAGAAGTGGGATTGCCACTCAAAGGAAGGTCAATTTTTTTAGAAATCGGATGTGGGACAAGTGGTGTGCTCTTAGAGCTAGCAGTTTCCACCACTACCGTTGTAGACTCCTTTTCTTGTTTCTCTTTCCGTTCAGCTCGTATTGTCGACATACTCTTAATCGTAAACCGTGAAAGATCAATTCGAGTCGGTTTAGGTTCAACTTTCTTCACATCATCCGGATCGTCCGGAAGGGGGTAAGAAGACGGCTCATTATATAACAACTTTTCAAGAAAAAGAATGTCCCCCTCCGGGTCAAAAGTAGCATCATCAATCTCAACGGGAACTGAATCATCATTAAGAAAGGCCTCGATCTCTTCCCATATAGGGTCACTTTTCGTAGTGAGAGACGGGAAAGAGTCAGTCATAATTGGATTAGACGGTAAAATGGGATCACCACTTTCTTGAGAAAAATCAATCACACCGATGCTATGGATAGAATGATCATCGGGTGGAGGTTTTGAAGTTTGTTCGGCATAAAACACAATCTTTTCATTTCCTTTTACGATCGTCAACGTTCCTTGGTAATGATCCACAAGGACTTTTGCGGTTCTCAAGAATGGTCTTCCAAGAGTGAGAGGGACTCGGGCGTCAACCTCTATATCAACGACGGCGAAATCCACGGGAAAATGGAATTTATCCACTCGTACCATAACATCGTTGACTACACCAACCGTGTGAGCAATTGTTCGATTAGCTAATTCAATAGTCATACGAGTCGGTATAAGAGTCTTCAATCCAAGCTCATGATATATCGCAAGAGGCATGAGACTTTTGCTTGCACCCGAATCGGTTAGGGCATTACATTCCTCAATATCATTCAAAGAGCAAGGAAGGAGAAATTTCCCGGGATCACCAAGCTTCTCGGGAGCTTGGTTCGAGGAAGAATTAGACGGTGTAGGCTCAATTGATATCTTTGAAATTTGTTCCAATTTCTTTTCATAAATTATGTCAGCAGCTTTGATCATATCAGTCGTAAGTTTAAACTTTGTTCCAGAAACAACTTTCATTTTGTCGAATCGTGATTGAATAGATTTGCACGGTGATAGGTTAGAACTCGGCATTATGACGGAGATAGAAGGAACTTGGGCAACCAGAGGGTGGACGTGTTTGGCTTTTCCATTATCAAGAGGAATCACAGGGTCTTTTGTCACCTCGGTCTCTTGTACTACACTCCTCACCGGAGAGGAAGTAGTCATCGGGGGCCCATCATCTCGAATGGTTATGGATTTCATTTCTCCTTCGGGTTTGGAATCGTGTTACTTGAAGAGAACCGGAACCCGAGGGTTGACTTATTTGGCACAAAAGCAGTTCAACATGTTCTCAAGTTTGTTCTCACAAGCATCCATCTTGTTGTTCAAGTCGAATTTCGTTCTTAAACTCATTGCTTTGTCTAGTTAACGAAGATTGGAATTCATTTCTCAAACTTGAAATCTGGGTTTTCATGGTTTGGATGGTAGCATTATTATGCTGAACATAATTTGTGAATTCATTAGAAGGCAAAGGCGGAGCTTGATAGCTTGGATTTTGATATCCTTGATTGTAATTGACTCCTTGATTCGGGTATTGATTTGGTGGGGCTTTGAATTGGTTTTGAACATTTGGTCCACGAACTTGATTCGATTAAAGCGAGTCGATTGTTCGATTGAGAAAATCCGGAGGTCCCATTTGATTACTAACACGAGGATTCGTTTCAACTTGAGGACGGTATTGGTTACCTCCGGTTACGGTATTAGCTTCGAAAGGATTTCCATCGGTGGCGGTACAATTGTAGTAAGCATGCCGGCCACCACAAGTAGTACAAGTCGATTCCACCGCTTTGACTTGAGCGGGTGGAGAAGAATTAACCTTAGCCATCTTAATCTTAACTAAAGCCTGAATCATATCCGTAAGCTTATCAATCTTAGCATCGGTGCTAGACGTATTTTCGTAAGACGAGGATGATGGTGAAACACTCACTCAGGCAGACAACCGATTTGCTACGTGAGGTACGAACTTTAGATTTGTTCTCAATAATCGACAAGGCATCTCACGTTGATCGGGTCAACAAATTACCACCAGCGGCATTGAGAGAGTCTTGATCGGTCTCATTCAAACCATTATAAAGCGTATCAAGTTGGTGCAACTCGGAAAAACCATGATGGGGACATTGCCTAAGCAAATCTTTAAAACGGTCCCATGCCTCACTAAATGATTCATCAAATCTTTGTGTGAATTTTGTTATTTCATTTTTTAAGCTTGTTGTTTTAGACGGTGGGAAGAATTCGTTCACGAATTTTGACACTAAATTCTCCCATGTGGTTATCGATCGAGGGGGTAGTTTTTCGAGCCAAATCCGGGCGGCCCCCTCGAGTGAAAACGGGAAGAGTAGTAGCTTGATAGCCTCTTCCGGAACGTTACGGTACTTGATCGTGGACGTGAGCTTGTTAAACCGTCGGATATGAGAGTGAGGATCGTCTCTCTCAAATCCGTAAAATTAGCTCGACGATACCAAGTTGATCAATCCGTGCTTAAGTTCGAAATTATCGGCAACGATTGTCGGGAGGACGATAGCTTCTCCATAACCCTCGGTGGGTGCTTGTAGTTTTTCTAGCATAGATCGGTTGTCCTCGCCATTTCGACGATGGGCGGAGTCGGATTAGTTCGAATCTCGGTTCGACTAATGGAGCACGTCTATTTCGCCTTCTTGGAATTGTAGCGGTTTCACGTATCGATGCAGTAGTTATTAGAGCAGTGCGCATGCACTTTCAAAACCCAAGGCAATTAAATGAGAACGGTATTCGAAAACAACGGTGAACTTAAACCAATAATCCCAAGTGAATAAATCACCTCTATAAGACAAACGCATAAGCGGCGGAGAAGCTTTTTAGGTCGTGTGAAGCTTATTAAAACCCGCTTCTTTTCACCACAATTTAATGTCGGGCCGTCCTTATACCCACCACAGGTTTGTTTATCCGATAGAAATAAATCGATTCACAATCGACACAAAGGCAAGTTTTGATCTTTGGTTCGGGAACTTACTAATGATAACACCTCCGTTGAGAATGTTATATAATTGATGTATTCTATTTAAGCTCAAAACACAAGGAAAATCTTTTTGTATTTTTAATATGATATATATATATATAAAAGAAAAAGGAAAATATTTTTTACTTTTTTGATTTATAGAAAAATAGTAACTTCACGAAGGAAGGATCTCGAGTCACTAATCGTCAAACCTTTAACGATATTGTCGCGACACAACCTCCCCGGCAGCGGCGCCAAAATTTGATTCGTTCGATGTAGTTTTAGGGGTGTGTGTGTATGGATAAAACCACAATATCTATATCAAAAATAACCAAAGGAATGATTTAAAATCCCTTTAGGAAAAAGGATAGTGAATCAAATCCCGTGAGTGATAGTGATACGGATTAGGAAATTCGAGTCGTGTCCTGTTGGGTCTATTATAGATTTGATGATACAAAACAAGAAGAATGAAACATGAAGGACTAAAAGTGACAAGAAGGGAAACTACAAAAAGATGGAGGATTTGGAAGATTCTAGAAGATATGCTTAAAAGAATATTTAGTTTCCTAATTGTATTGTTTCCTAATTATATTATGATTCCTCTTGTAAACCCTAGATGTCTCTAGTATATAAAGAGACATAGGATCATTAGTTTTAGCACGGACGTACAAGATGTAGACGTCTAAAGGTGTGTGTGTGTGGGAACCTAGGCGTAGGGATTGGAAGCGCTAGGGTTTAGTGGTTTAGTTAGTTAGTGTTAAAGATCAAGTCTTTGATCTTTATTATTGTTTAGTTAGTTTATGATAATGAAAACCTTGTTCATTATAACGTTAATTCTTATTGAATATTCCGCTTTCGTTATTATGTGTTCCTAGATATAATATTAGACCTCGTCTAAGAGCTTACAACGATCTTCACAAGTGGTATCAGAGCCTGGGGCTCGTGATATCTAGGTTTATTCAAGGTTTTATGTCGTTAAATTGGAGCAGTAAAAGTTGTCGAAGAAAGCAGTTTTTGAAGCCGTTTGATGAGAAACAGATTCTGGTCTACGCAATTATTTATCCAATGTTGGTGTTCGTAAAATAAATTCGTTTATTGAGCTATCTTTCTTTCACCCTTAGATCACACGGGTCCCACAAGGAATTGATCAACGTGTAGGTTCCACTGGTCGGTCCAAAGTACTGCTATTTGTTTGAAGCTTTTTATCACGTGGGTCCATGTATGAAAAGTATAATTGGTGCGTTAATTGTAACATGGGACGGTGGGGCTACTTCTTCAATTTGTATGAATATTATTTGCTGCCAAACATGTTTTTTGTTGTCTTCTGGCTTTGAGGGTTCACGTGGAAGATAAATTGGAGATGAACATATTCGTATTTAATTGTTGCTGTTCACGTGACTTGTTAAAGTGGTCCCCACACGTTTGTGATGAAGCATATTGTACTGGTTCTTTATTGGTTTACGTGGGTCAAATATCGTTTTTCTTTAACGATATTATATTGGGGGATTCAATGATGGGTCGGCATAATTAAGTGATGGTGACGTTTTTAAAGATTCGGACTAGCAAACATATTGTCGTTTACTGGATGGTTGTTGATACAGTTCATGCATCAGTTATTATTGGTCCTCATGATATTATACGGCGGCATTTAATTGTGATCGGATGGAGGAAATTTATTGATTGGTTTTGATCCTCTACAACGCATTCATGGATAATATTATACTCATTCGATTGGCTGTGATCACGTGGGACAGGGGTATATACTTGTTTATTTGATCAGTTGAATTGATTTAAGGTACTGTGTTTACTCTGAATCAGCAAAGTATTGCTTGGATTTTTTAACGTACTGCTGATTGATTTTTAAAGTACTGCTTGCACATACAAATCTTGCTTGGTGTTTTGAAATCTTCTTGGCGATTGATTTTCAAAGTCATGTTGTTCGCTTGATCAAAGTATTGCTTATGATTTTTTAAAGTACTGGTGTTTGACGAAAGTCTGCTGATTGGATGAAAGTACTGCTTCTCATATGGTTTTTGATTTAAAGGGAAGTCGAGCATGACGATTGTGATTGATTTTGGACGACACACACACAGGTTATTGTTCACACACACAAGGAGTTTGGTTTTTGGTTATTTGTTCTTAAAGGATTTAAAAGGCTCGTATTTGATTTATTAAAGAATTGATTACGAAGAGGATTATTTATCACTTATTTGAAGGTGAAGTGGAATTACTTGGTTTGTGTTCTTATCATCTAGTTTGATGAATCTAGCAATGTGTGATTTTTCTTATGATGCTCTATGCACACATTGGCTATCACTTGAAGGAGTTACATTGTAGTGCTCAGTGTCTCATACTAGTTGAGGATTTTTGTCAAGGGATTGCGGTCTACTTATATTTGTTCGTATAAGTATGGAGTTCCGTGGATAGTAAAAGATTTAAGACACAAGTTTGGGAAATTTTACTTCTTCATCAAGTTCGTTATATTTGCTTTTCTTCACAAAGTGATCATTACAAGGAGCCTACAGATTTTGAAGAATCAAGAAGATGGTTAACATATGGTTTTTAGGAGAAGCTTATTGTTAAATGTTTAACCATCTACATGCATCACTCAAGGGAAGTTTTGATTTTTACTAGCTGTTGATCATTATTACTACGCTAGTTGAAGTTTTCTATTGTTTTGGATCCATTTTTCTTATGATGCGTAATGGTGGGCGATTTGAAGCATTGAAGTCTTAGATTGGAAGTACGATATTGGTTCGTGGTGGTCAAGATCATTATTTGCATCGTTCCCTATTTAGATAATAACAAAAGGGAAGAGATGTTTGAGTGACATGTTTAAGTCAAGGGAAGATTGTTTCATTCATGGTGAGATTTAATTAACTCAACTTCGCTACTTCGTCTAGGGAAGTTCGTACAAGAATCGTGTTTGTTTTGTCATCATCAAATAGGGAAGATTGTTGGGTCTATTATAGATTTGATGATACAAAACAAGAAGAATAAAACATGAAGGACTAAAAGTGACAAGAAGGAAACTACAAAAGATGGAGGATTTGGAAGATTCTAGAAGATATGCTTAAAAGAATATTTAGTTTCCTAATTGTATTGTTTCCTAATTATATTATGATTCCTCTTGTAAACCCTAGATGTCTCTAGTATATAAAGAGACATAGGATCATTAGTTTTAGCACGGACGTACAAGATGTAGACGTCTAAAGGTGTGTGTGTGTGGGAACCTAGGCGTAGGGATTGGAAAACGCCTAGGGTTTAGTGGTTTAGTTAGTTAGTGTTAAAGATCAAGTCTTTGATCTTTATTATTGTTTAGTTAGTTTATGATAATGAAAAACCTTGTTCATTATAACGTTAATTCTTATTGAATATTCCGCTTTCGTTATTATGTGTTCCTAGATATAATATTAGACCTCGTCTAAGAGCTTACAACGATCTTCACATGTCCCAACGAGGTGTGAATGGGAAACGTCGTTATTGGTTCGTTATTAAAATGCTCGATGTTTTGGATTTTTGATTTTATTTAAACTACGGGAAATGGGAAAGCAATTAGAGGAAAATTACACTACGGGGAATCCTAAAAATGCGAATTAAACTAAAATGAAACGTAAATAAAATGCAACTACGTTTAATCTAAGTCCTAAATATGATCTAAAATTACTTTTTAAGCTAAAAATGAAATTTGAAATCTATTTATGAATTAAAACTAATTTTTATGATTTTTCAGGAATTTATTTGAATTAAAAACTAATTTTTAACTTTTAAATCAAATTTAAAATACTAAAAATTATGAAAACAAAGGGGGAAATTATGAAACTATTTTTCAAAAATCTAAAATAACTCAAAAGACTTTTCAAAACTATTTTTGTATTCTTCTGATGATTTTTCTATTTTCTACGAATTTAAAACTATTTAAAACTAATTTAAATGCTAAAAATTACAAATTTAACTAGGAAAAATCTGGAAAAATTATTTTTTTGATTTTTATATTTATCTTAATCTATGAAAATTGAAAACTTATTTTTTTGAAGCTTTTCTGATTTATATCTATTAAAAGCTATTTAAAAAGTCTTAAAAACTGATTTAAAATAGTAAAAATAGTAAACAGAGCTAGAAAAATCTGAAAAACTCAGGAAAATTCTAAAATTATATTCTAAACTTATAAAAATTATAAAAACGTATGCTACTATGAAGGAAATGCGAGCTGATGTGAAAAGTGCTTAAAAATAAGCACTCAAAATAAGCTATAAGCTCCTACAGTGTACCAAAGGAAGACAGAACCTAATTTATGCTATTTTAACTTGAAATCAACCTTAAGCAACTATCCTTAACCACTGATTAGCAAACTATAATGATTTGGTTCAAAAACTTAAATGAGCAAAAACAGGCCTGAACTCCTTCTTTTAAGCTAAAGCATAAGCTCCATCAATAAGCCAAAAATGAAACCAGAACTTAGGACCTCTAGCCAACCAACCAAAGAGCTTATATACCAATATTCAGCCAGTTACAAGCTTAACTGAAGCTTCTACAGCTACTGCAAAGAGGTCTGCTCACACTCACTTTAAGCTGAGTGTGAACCCGGGAAAATCAGCTGAATGGACAGCTTATTAAGTGCTTATAAGATCTTCCAAAAATTCCTCAAAAATAAGCTTTAAAAACTTGACAAGCTAAAGTTGCAAATCCCAAAATTTCAATAGGTGTGGACCAGAAATGAAACAATTAAGAATCCACAAAGTTTGGTGAAAACTGACTTTTCAACTTTGACTCTTTGTGATAGAATTGAGATTTTGACCAAATTGAATTTTGATTCAATCTAGTGAACTGAAATTGATGAATTATGATGTAATTAAGTTAAATTAAGCTAACTTATCTAGTTCTATACCTAAATGCAACTAATGACCATTAAACTTTTATCTAATGTACTGATTAGAGCAAGTTGAAAGTGATTTTTGACTTTGAGTACTATGCAGGTGCAAAAATAGGACTAATATAACACTATTAAGCCTAAGTGAGTCTATAGCAGTGATGTTTAGTCACTTTGCAAGCCTCAATCTCAAATTCAAGCCTAATCCAAACACTAGTTACACAACTGATTTTATGAATTAAAAACAGATTATTACTTAACTATTCTAAACTAACATCAAAAATAAAGATCAAATATAACTAATCAAAACTAAACTACACAGATTCAAACAACAGATTCAGAGAATAGCAGATATAAGAATAGAAACATATTTCAGCACTTACAAGAGGTCCTGTCACAATGACATGCTAATGAAACAGTAACCACTTATCCTAAACTGATTTCAACCCCGAATTACAGCTAAGCTAACCCAAATCCATCTCCATAGCAGCAACCAGATCCACTCCAATTCCAATTTCTATTCCTTTGACTTTGGTTGACTGATAATATGAATTTGAGTGTATAATGAATTAGAAACTAAATAAGCTCACTTAAAGCTATAAAAAGCTTAAATGAACCTATAATAACAGTAGCTGAGTGTGGATCAATCCACAAAACAGATTTGAAATGTTTTTTTACGTTTCAACTATTTTTATGATTTTTTTTGTATTTTTGGATAAAAAAATGAGAATAAGCTGCAAATATTTTTGAAATTCAACAATAAGAATTAACCACAGGTAATAAGCTGAATTAAGAGAATTAAAAACTTCAAACAAGGATTTAAAAGTGAACACTGAATTTCATTAAAAACTTAAAACTGAATTTACAATAAAGGATTACAAAGCTGAATAATACTGAAAACAATAAAACAGAAATTTAAAATTACAATTATGCTACTGAATTAAAAGGTAAATGAAAGGTGAGTGGTTAATCCAACTTGTGAATGAAGAGGGGTATATATACACGAGCTTCAGCCTTGGAAGGATCCAGAAGGTGTGATATGTGCTTCTTCTTGAGTGTTTTCAGCCCTTGATCTCATCCCATACGTGTCCCATCAATCCATCACTCAATCACAGCCCTTAGATGTGTGTTTCTTTTAAAAACTTCACTTGGATAGCCAACGTGGCACCTTCTGCACGTGTCAGGGCATGTCAGTGCTTCTAGAATACTCAATGATTGGGTAATTTAATGCGTCATAGGGTAATTAAGTTGAATGTGACGCGGGGTAAATATAGGGTTCATGGGGTGCTGGGTTAATTGGGGAAAAAGTCGCGGGAAGGGTTTTTTTATTTTATTTCGTTTTTATTCCTTTGACCAGGTTATGGGTAGTTTGACTTGGGGTTAATAACGGGTATGGGTAGAGTATTGGACCGGGTATTGGTTGGTCTTTTGAATTAACATTGGACCAGATGTAATTTGGATTTGGACTTAGGATTATATTTAGACCCATGTGTTATTTCAAGGACCCAAAGTGTACATGCTAAAATTTCAGGGACCAAACATGTAAAACTGAAAATGTAATTCAAGGGTCAATCTTGTCAATCTTCAAATAATCCAAGGGCTGAATTTGCAACTTCTGAAACTTCAGGGTAGATTCTGCCAAATGCTCAAAGTTCAGGGACTGATTCTGATAGTTCTTCAAATTTGATCATATCTTCCAAAAATCATCCTCGGAGAATAAAATCTTCATAAATGCACAATTTTGATCTTCCGGCTCAGCTTAAACTCTCTTAATCTCTCGTGCTCGGATTTTAAATGCGATTTAGCTTCTTTTGTGTGTTTTGACATATCCGTACCTGCACAAGCACAAACTCAAGAAAACAACGAATATTAGCAATAAACGGCTCTTTCTTGGTTATTTTGGGCTGATTTTGATAAAGAAATGTTATGTGTTTTTGCACATATCAACCACCCTTAGCTCCCATTAAGCTACAAGAACATCTAGGTTCTTTTCCACCACCACTTCCAACCATTCCTGACTTTGATCCGTATTTTCCTATTTTTCCACCACATCTTCCGCAACTCACAAATCAAAACAACCCGGAAAACTTCCGCACTCATTACTCACATCACTTACATTGTGAACATTGCCAATCCACTAGGGAAATTGCAATAGAAGTTAGGAAAGAAATGCGATTGATACTCAACCTCATCCTTGATCGCATCAATACCATTACTCATCAAAACCTCCATCCATAACCTTATGCAAGCATGGACGAAATCATTACTACTATTTTCTATTTTTAGTACTTTTCTTTTTGTGTCATTTTCAAGAACAAGTCTTGTTCTTACTTTTACATGCTTGTAGGTGGCATAAATACCACTACACTTTGTTGTTTTATTACAAGGCCTTGTTTACATACCTTGGCTCCCAATCTTGATTCTCGTCAATCACAAGATTATTTAAGCATGTTACTGACCTTTCTCTTTGTAGGATTTTTTAATTTTCTTCACTTGACGCCCCAAACTAAGCGGAGTTACCGTCGAGGGGAGTAAGCAATACGTGGACACTTTTTCCACACTTTTATTTCTTGATGGGTACACTTTTGTTTCGACAAAAGGGAGAAAAGTAAAATTTCATCAACAAAAGGGAGATTGTTAATACAAATAAACCGTAAAAACGTTTATTAATATTTTGCGATCTCTTTGTGTTTTGTTGATAACAAATATAATGTTATCTTAAGTACAATTATAAGAATACATGTTATTTTTGTAAAGCATTTACATATAGCCATCTAATACAAAAATGTTGTAATTAATCATTTGTTGTAATAGTTTATTAGGATGGGTAAAAATCACAACCCATGGATCATATCCATAACCCATGGTATTGACCCATACTCACTTGACTAGATACAATGTACTCATTAGATACATTGAATCTAAAAGAATACCCATGGAGCAACCAATAACCCATGACCCATAACCAAAAAACCCATGGGCAAAGAGGAGCGTCCCACGGATCCCTAGGATTACACTAGACGGATCCTTTGTGGGAGGGATCCGTGGGATCCGGGGAACAGTGGCAGATTTTTCCTAATAGAGAGCCATTTCTTCATTCTAACTCACCCCTCTTCTTAATAATTCTCTCATATACTCTCATTCTCTTCTAACAAAAGATCACTTGATCTAGAGAGTACTCCTTTCTTTCTTTCTTTAGTGATTCTCATATAGGTCCTTCTCTAAGGTGAGATCACGAGCATTCTACAAGTCATCCAAGCAAGGGGTCCTTGATTGATTTGTTCCTCCGCAAGATTTCTGTAGCGAAGATCTTGTATTTGATATTTCACATATTTGTTGTGTAATAGTCGTATTGGTTTGGTCCACCGTGTTACGGACTCGGTATTTAGCTTTGTACTGGAAAAAGGTGTAAGCAACGTTGTGAAGGCTTCTCCGCCAAGTTGAAGGAGTTTGTTAACTTAGTTCTTGAACTCTCGAGTAGGTAACTCGGGGAGTGGAGTAGGGCAAGGAAGGTGTCCTTGTAGCCGAACCACTATAAATCGGTTGTGTCATTTCTATCCCTTTGCTTTACTTTATTTACTTGCTTTATCATTAGATCTATACTTTCTCTACATCCATACGATCTCACATATTATCGAATCTAAAGTTTTTGAAACTAACTTAAAATTGGCAAAACTATTCAACCCCCCCTTCTAGTTTTCCACAATTTTGAATCCTAGCATTCTTTCTTTGTTTTTAGTTCCAAGCTTCCGTATTCTTTGTGCTTAAGTAGCGATTCTTCAAAGTCCGACTGCTTTGTACTTTAAGTGGAGGTCTTTGAACTGATCCACATTTTGATGATCTTTGAGCTTTCATTCGAGATCATCAGCCACAGTAAATCTCTGGATCACCCTTTGTTGTGTTGCCTTCATGTGATGTTGTGACTTAAGGACCGACATGCTCACACTTTACGGATCATGACATCTTTTCATCGAGTAGCGGAAGCTTTCTTGGTTCATGATATTTGCGCTATCGAGCCGGTTATGTAGATTAGCACTTGTCATGATTTTCTTCAATTAAGTGTGGATCTTGTGAGCATGCGACTTTGGATTGACTTCTCAATTACATTCACCGCAACCGTCTAAATGTACCGCAAGCGACGATTAGCAATAAAACATCTGAAAGTGTCTTTGATCACTTTCGTTGAATTGAGTACACGGCCCACGGTTCCCGTTGATCGGTCAAATCTTGCTGTGATCGGTATAATTCGAAGAATCTCCTTGACGGGGTTTCGCAATGTTGTTCTATTTGTTCTTAAAGCTGGAACGTCTCAAAGAAGACAACACGGAGTGAGTGAACCGGTAATTGAGATTCACCGATTGATGAAAATTGATTTGAAAACAATCACGTATTGCTTAGAAGAAAGAGTTTTGTAATACGACGAAGTTTTTATGAGAAATATCAATTTTCCATCAAAAATACCTTTTGTATTTGAAAGAGTACACACTCGATGTGCTAGAGAAAAGAATATTTGCACATCGAATGGTTTTTCCAAAAGTATTTTTTCAATCAGAGATACTTTTTGTGTTTGAAAATGAATACACATTAGATGTACTAGAGAAAAGAAGATTTGCACATCGAACGGTTTTTCCAAAAGTATTCGTCAATTCATTTCCTGGACCAAGGTTGATTCAAAAATGAATCGCCCCATTGTTTCTATCCAGTTGTCACAAGCTTAATCTTTTGAAAAGATCTCACATGTCACCCACCAAGAGCTTGTTTGATGTTGGCTCTAAAAGGATTTCCATCTTCATCGTGAATAGTTTTACATATCACTCGGATGTTCTGGCAATACCACAAGGATAATGCGTAGGACTTTCAATATATACTTACTTTCCACATTGTGCGAAATAGCAAGTCTTCATTAATTTTGTGTCCAAATGAGATATTGTGGATGATCTCTTGGCTCTAGACTCAATAGTGCACATTTGGTTCCTATCTGGGAGACTAGGAGAGGGTCTCCTTCTTCAATATCAACAATCTCTAAGAGAAAGTCGATAGATTATGTAGGTTCCCGTGAGAATGAAACAAGCCCTTTTAGGAATAACTAAATGATAAGAGGCATTAGTATAACCTTTGTTTGATACCGTAATATAATTACTTCTTCCAAATCGGTTGAGTAATTCCCCACACCCTTGCGTTGTACTCATCTTTAGTACACGATACCCTAGTTAACCCTCGAGCCTATCCTTTTCGCGGTTCTCGTGATGTTTCGGTTTTCGAATATCAATGAAAACATTGTTTACAATCCACCCCAAATGTACACCCAAATCGCCTTAGCATACCTTGTATGCACTCACTTTTAGTGCATTATTTTATCACACTAAACCCTTAGTTCAATTATCTAGTTGCTTGCATAAGTTGCTAAGTCGAGTCATATCCTTTGTACACAGTTTTGGGACGATTGGGACTCATGGGAAAAGTTAAATTTTATGAAATGACGGGAAGGGAACGTTAAATTCAAATTCCCTTTATATGCATAATAATGTACTACAAGTGTTTTGATCTTTTCAATTCGGGTCAAATTAGTGTTAGAGTAATAAAAACTCAAGTGTGGGGATGTGCCTATAAATCGCTATTATTTTGATGTTATCGTAGAGGATGGTAGAGTAAGAGTGTGTAAAAAAAATCGAAAAAAGAAATAGAAAAAAAAGAGAAAAAGAAAAAAATAGACAATTGAAAAAAAATACGGGCTACCATCCTACATCTATCTTTAAATTTATGTTTGTTTGTTTCAGTTATCTAGAGTTTATAGTGTCGAGTCTTAGCTTAGCAACGCCATTCTTCGCATTCTTGTAACATAAAGATTTTTGACTTGCCACCACTAAACCTCCTATCCCACCAAACCCTTTGTTTCCCTACCGTAAGCCTAACATTACAACCCTTTAAAAGACCTCTTGGATAGTCTATCCTAGGTGCTTACGCCAAAGCGATGGAGGTAATCTATGTACTAGGACCGGTTAATGAGTGTTTATCTTCCATTTCCAACTTGTTATATTTCATATACACCCGAGAGGTGTGAGTATCCAAACACCCCATGTGAGGTGCTAGTATGTAATTTCCGTGCTTGTTATGACTTTTGCGGGGCTTATATGTGTCGTGGATCGTTCTAAACTAATGCTTCATGACCCCTAATTTATAAATCAATTGGCTAAAAGTACATTTGCTTGATGACAAGCAAATACCAAGTGTAGGGATATTTGATAAGGATTTAAAAGGTACCTTTTTGAGGGGTCATTTAAGCCCTTAATTGATCACTTTTGTATCCATTACTACTTAATTTCGTTCCTTTTCACTTTTAGGTCTCTTGAAGGCAAATTCTTTGGAATGACACTTATTCGGACGAAAAGGCATGAATATCTGAAGAAAATGGCCAAAGTCAAGAACCGAGACACTCAAGTGCTGAATTGAAAGGGACGGCGTCACGTTCTACTTGTGACGCCATCGAACATGTTTTGTGACGACTCGGTAGTAAATTGCTCATTTACAAGTGGCGACATCGGGTTTTAAAGAGTAGGCGTCGCGGCTCGGGCGGCCTAGATTTGATCCAGACGGCGTTAGAGGCGAAGGAGGCGGCGTCACGGGCATAAGGTGATGTTGTCACAATGATAACGTGGCCAAGACGAAAACCTAATGACGGCGACCCGACGGTGTCACAATTTAAGAGTGACGCCGTTGCAGTTTGTAACACTATATATAGAATCCGAATTTTTCATTTTTTAGGAGGTAGTTTTGTGGAGTAAAAACCTAAACCGAACCAAGGCTGTCTTGTACAGTATTTTACGGTTCCATACCCTATCTTACATCAAGATAAGTGTTTTACTTCATTAATTCAATTATGTCTTCAATTGATTGTGTGTATGCTTGCATGTTCTCCATGTCCTGCTAATTTATTTGTGTGTTTGCTTAGGTAATATGAAACCTAGTTATTGAATATTGATTGGTTGTCTCTTATCTTAATTGTGATTGACCTAGTATTGCGATAGGTCATTCGTTGTGCTATTAATGCTTGATTAATCTTTGTTGAACCTTAGCATATACTTACTAGTGGAATTGTAGGCTAAACATCCAAAGAATACCTTAGTGTTAAGTTTATGAATCCTAGATATTTCGTAGTCATTAACCTTTGGTAGCTTCAAAGAGTTAGGGATAAACGCATACCCTACGACCTTAGAAACACACGCGTTAAAAAAAATACGTGACAATTCAACCATCAATAGGAGATAACTAGGGAGTAATAAAACCTAAGTAAACACATTTTTAATCATCATACGAGCACACAACAATAGACATAGACTACCCTTAGCTTAGTTAATTAGATAAAAAGATAAGTAGAAATACCAACCCCCAAATCCAAACCCCGAGATTCGTACCTTTCCATTTCCTAAAAAAAATATAAAAAAAAGATAAAAAAAAATAATCTTCCTCAACCCCAACCTTAGCGTAGTAACTTCTCACTAGCATTCCTATTCCCCTAGAGAACGATATCAATACCCGTGGCTTACCCTAATACTACACTACAACGATTAGGTTCACTGCCTAGGGTGTTGAAAAACTTGCTCGACGAAAAGGAAGTTCCTTTGACCCCGAACGCGTTGTGTAAGCGTATCAGCATCGCCGGAAGAAAGTCCTGCCACCGAGGTTTCCACCAATGTTCTCACGCCACCACCGCTTTCTGCTAAACCAACAGAGAAAAGGGAACCGCTAAGATCTGTTGAACCTTCAGAACCTGAAGTTAGCCACCCTGCAAAGAAGCTGAAAAGTGATGCCGGTGGAGACCCACCAGTGTAATAACAAGCACAAATGAACTTCTACCTTTTGTAATGCAGTCGTTATATCATTACAGAACCACAACTTAAACCACATATTACATATTATCCGTAGGAATGAAGAAGTTAACAGAAAAAAAAGGGAAGCCGAAAAAATATATATATGTACAGTTATGTTGTAACAAAACATATGTAGATGACGATGTACACACTATATAAGTGTACAAATTTTGGTCACTATTTGCAGTGCAGCTGCAATAAAAATTAATAGTTATTATATGTTACTTATATGACTGCAGATTACCTACAACTACTTATCACAAATATTTTTACTTCTGCCTATGAATTGAATGCAATAATGTGCCAAAAGGTAACAATCAGGCCAACAACGCGAAACATATACACATGCCAAAGAAACAAAACAGCTATAAAAATCTAATCTCAGAACCACGACAAAAAAAAGAACCTTCAAGTTAGCGAAACAGAACACATGACACCATCACCATTATAAAGAAACAACATCCACAAATTAAAACAAGTTTAAGAAAAAACTTTTATTAAACACAAATCATACACACATACTTCCAACACAGATCAATAGTGAGCACACACAAAACAAAAACTGGACAGTAATGAAAACAACTAACACAAATACATAAATAATCATCACAAAGCTCGAATACTGTTAATATATATATTGCAGCAGCACGGAGAGCGACATGTGCCTCACGTAACATTCCCTGAAATGTAGCCTCCTTAGAGTGTTCGCGTGCCTGAACCTCTCTAAAAAATGTAATAGAATTGCTAACAACCAAGCCATGGCCTTCCCGCAGAACCCCTTGGATCAGGTCTTCCAAATACGTAATGCGTGCCCCAATCTCAAAACAACGAGAACATACCATGCTTTCCCATTCACGCGCTACAATCACCTCCCTTTCAAAAAAGAGGCACATCTGATCTTGCATAACATCACTATCACATGCGAAACCAAGTTCGGCTAGGCAATCGGTGTGCGACATGTGTACAACGAAATATTTAGGATGAAATAAAACCAGACATACATACACAGATGTAGGAGCCTAAATTTATACACCAAAAAAGTAACACAACGCCTACCACTACGAACAGGTGCCACACTACTACAAATGCACTTTGATTAATGGCTGAAAGCGTGCAAGCTGCAATAGCAAAACAGAACTGTGGCACTACACAAAAAGCTACCAACACTAAAATATAGCACTAGCAATGCTTTAGCAAAAAAAAGAACTGACGGGAGCCTCAGGAGCGTGCAAAATGCAAGAAAGGATGTGCCTTCTCATGCAAGTTCCAACAGTTCTAACACTAAACATAAAGGGCACCTAAATTCGGGACACTAACAAAAATAGCAACACAACAAAACTAACATGACCTAAACGCAGCCCAAACAACAGTAGAGAACGCTGACACGTAAAAAGAAATACTTTGATACCCCAAAGGCAATAATGAAAACAAAAACAAGCAACCATAATACCAGAAGCAAGGCAAACATAAACTCACGGACAACTCAAAAAAGAGGTTAAACCAATATGCTGACATGGCTCAACCACCCGCTAGAAAATGTAGAATACAAATGATATGCAAAAACGCGCAATAAGAAATTATAACAACTACTAACCAACAAACATATAATACTTAAGAACCTACCTTTAGATAAAAACTAAAACAAGTTGAAAACCAAAGCAAAGTAGCCACTACACTATCATAACAGCCAACAATAACACTAAACAAAATTACCATAAACTAGAAACAATAACTTTTCATTACTAAAATATTAATTACAGCATCTTCATTACAACAGGTGAGTTAACATGTACAAAACAAAATGGTAATCCGTTATAGATTACACCCACCCATTGAGGATACAAACTTCACCATAACAACTACACCCCTAATCATTTACAAAATCCAACCCACCTAACAACCAGTTCAAACTACTGTTAACTTAAACCTCTTAATATCCAACATCAACAAAAGAGATTCAAAACCACACTAACCATCTGACGATGCCTCATCAACCTTCATGAAACCTGCTTGCCTATCCTTTTCATCTATTCCATCACGTATTGCATCAATGAGAGTTCCAAGAGCAAGCAGTGTCTCACGGTCAACGCACTGGAGTTCTACCAGCCCCCGTAGACCACCGACCGCCTTTTCATTGAAAGGACCAAACCAATGAGTCTCCATAATTATTCGTTCACGCTTCTCAATTATCAGGCGCAGCTGACCACGCTCCTCCTCCATACGGTTCAGAAAATTGCGATCTTCGCTCACCTCGCTGTTGAACAAGAACTTATAAGTTGTTGCCAAATTATCAGACCCACACGCTGCTACAAGCTCTTCAACATTAGGTTTTGCCGCCATTGCTGGATGGTGAAGAAAAGTAGGTGATAGTAGAAATAGGTAGAAGCAGAATGAGAAATGTGAGGATTTTTAACCTAATTAAGACTTAATAAAAAACCATTTCTCTATACACTATTAACCCAAAGCCTAAAAAAAATCATTAATAATGGTATGTAAAAATCAATATACATTATGTGTCACAAACTATCCTCCAAAAAAAAATATAGTAACTCATCTTTGAAAAAAAGAAAAAAAAAATCAATCCCAAAAAAATTGAAAAAAAAGGGTATAACAACCACGTCTACATTTTTTTTCAAAAGATATCCAAACAATGGAAAAGAAAAACACACACGTAACGTCGAAAAAAATTTTCCGAAAAGTCCGCCGCAACGCGGCGGCGGGTTTCGAACTCGTTTTTAATTAAAATCCACTTCCACTCTTATATTTTATAAAATTACATATTTCAATAACCATAAATTATTAACGTACACGAATAATACCATCGTGACAAAGATTTAATTATCTTATAATAGAGTGACACTTTTATATATTTTCGGCAAATCCGTTTTTTTGTTTTGTTTTTCTTTTTTGTTTTTTCATACAATGTTTTTCTTGATATATAACATGTGATATGACACTAATTTGTAAATCGAACACTCAACATACTGTCGTAAAATGAGCATAAGTATTAGTCTAGAATTCCAAATGATTCATCATTTTAGCATTGTAAAAACACATCCTTAGCTTTCCAACCATATATCACACGTAATTTTGAACCTCCAAATCAATACAGTTTATTCATAGAAGTTAGCGAAAATAAAATAAAATAAAATAAAATAATCTTTTTGATGGTCAAACTCGCTTGATGTATTATATGTGATACATAGCATTAATCTTTAATTTCGAACACTCAACATGTTGTCATAAAATTAACATAAGTATTTGTGTAGAACTCCAAAAGATTTACCATTGTTTGAATCAACAAATACACATCTTTAGTTTTTCAACCATATATCACACATAATATTTGTACTTCTAAACCAATACGATTTATTCAAAAAAGTTGGTGAAAACAAAAATAAAACTTAATATTCAAACTCGTTTGGTAAATTACATGTGATATAACATCGATCGTAAGTTTGAACACTCAACATGCTCT
Source organism: Chrysanthemum lavandulifolium (assembly GCA_022545495.1). Classification (NCBI taxonomy): domain Eukaryota; kingdom Viridiplantae; phylum Streptophyta; class Magnoliopsida; order Asterales; family Asteraceae; genus Chrysanthemum; species Chrysanthemum lavandulifolium. The sequence continues at coordinate 189,891,935 of CM040245.1, read as the reverse complement.
CGTAAAATGGGCATAAGTATTTGTATACAACTAAAGAGATTCACCGGTTTTTGCACGAAGAATAATACTTATGTCCATTTTACGACAAAATGTCGATCTTTGAATCTACAAATTAATGTTATATCACATGTGATATATCAAGCGAGTTTGAATATAAAAATTTGTATATATTCTCTAATTTCTATATATATATATATATATGTGATGACCCGAAAGTTCAAAAATTCTGTGATATATGATTAGAAAGCTAAGTATTTTTATTTTTAAATACAAAAAACGGAGAATCATGTGAAGTTCAACTTATGCTCGTTTTAGGACAACATGTTTAGCGTTCAAACTTACATATTAGTGTTATATCACATGTGATATATCTTGCAAACTCCTGTACCGAGGAAACCCCCAGAAAAATCTAGAAAAAAAAGTTTGTCGAAAGTATATAAAAGTGTAAATCTATTGATAGATAATTAAATGTTTGTCGTAATAGTGTAATTTGTTTCGCCTAACAAGTAATGGTTTTTGAAAATTACTATTTTAAAAAAGAAAGGTAGAAGTGAGTTTTAATTAAAAAAAATTGAAGAATTACATATGTATCTCTCCAAAACGTAATAATTACATATATATCCAACTAAAAATAATAATTGCATATATCCTTTCAAACCATTTAAAAAATTCGTATATATCCAAATAATTAAATAATATATAATTGCAACACACAATATATAATGATTATCACTTAATTTCAGTTTTGACCATTACACCCTTAATTTTGCTTTCTATCAAACAAACAACTCATGTTTTCCCAGTAAAATCAAACCACCCTTATATCTCTTGACAAACTATTTTTAAATTAGCTAAAGAAATGACTTATGTTGCATCAAAGAAGTAGCAATGTTATTGTCGGCAGGGACGGAGCCAGGCGAGGTCCCGTGGGTGTCCGGGACACCTATGAGTTTTTTCGATGTAGTGTTAATTTTTAGAAAAAACATCAATTTTTCTCAATTGTATCTTAAATGACCTCGGTCCATCAAAAAGTGTTTTTAGTCTTATTTAGTTAGCATCCTAAACTCTATTATATTACGGTTAAAAAAATTGTGCACCCAATTATACTTGTTCTTGGCTCCGTCCCTGATTGTCGGTGCCACATATATTACACGCGATGGAGAAAAACAATGCTCAAAGTAATATACAACAACGAGAAAACAATAAAGTATATGATAGAAGAATATTATTGCAAGCGAAGAAGAAAATAATTTACATAACTCAGACACATTGAAGATAGTCTTGATATACATCTTGTGGCAAGACATACACATGAGAAAATAATAAGTTAATGTTTATTGTTAGGGTAAGAATCCAATTATAATTTTAATATATTTAAATTATTTCTACCAAACTGCAACTCTTAACTACATGTGCAAAACTAGAAGGGGGTTGAATAGTTTTGCCGATTTTAAGTTAGTTTCTTAAAAACTTTAGATTCGATGTTATGTGAAATCGTATGGATGAAGATAAGGTATAGATCTAAGAGTAATGAAAGTAAGTAAAGTAAAGCAAGGGATAGAAATGACACAACCGATTTGTAGTGATTCGGCTACAAGGACACATTCCTTGCTCTAATCCACTCCCCGAGTCACCTACTCGAGAGTTCAAGCACTATGTCAAAAAACTCCTTCAACTTGGCGGAGAAGCCTTCACAACGTTTCTTACACCTTTTCCCGGTACAAAGCTAAATACCGAGTCCGTAACACAGAGGACCAAACCAACACGACAATTACACAACAACTATGTGAAATATCAAGTACAAGATCTTTGCTACAGAAATCTTGTGGAGAAACAAATCAATCAAGGACCCCTTGCTTGGATGACTTGTAGTAAGCTTGTGATCTCGCCTTAGAGAATGACCTATATGAGAATCACAATAGAAGAAAAAAGAACAACTCTCTAGATCAAGTGATCTTTTGTTAGAAGAGAGTAAGAGTATATGAGAGAGTTAGTAAGAAGAGGGGTGAAGAGAAATGAAGAAATGGATCTCTATTTATAGGCAAAATCTTGCCACTGTTCCACAGATCCCACGGATCCCTCCCTTAAGGGATCCGTCTAGTGTAATCTCAGAGATTCGTGGGACGCTCCTCTTTGCCATGGGTTTTTTGGTTATGGGTCATGGGTCATGGGTTATGGGTTGGTCCATAGGTATTTCGTTAGATACAATGTATCTAATAGATGCAATGCATCTAGTCAAATGGATATGAGTCAATACCATGGGTTATGGATATGCTCCATGGGTTGTGATTTTTACCCATCCTAATAAACTATTACAACAAATGATTTATTACAACAATTTGTATTAAATGACTATATGTAAATGCTTTACAAAAATAACATGTATCCATATAATTTTACTTATGATAACATTATATTTGTTATCAACAAAACACAAAGAGATCGCTCAATATTAATAAATGTTTTTACGGTTTATTTGTATTAACAATCTCCCCCTTTTTGTTGATGACAAAACATAATGTTATTATGAGTAAAACTTAAGATTAGATGTATGTTTTGAAAGCCTAAGTTTTACTTCTTCTCCCCCTTTTTGTCGAAACAAAAAGTTAACCCAACGAAGAAATAAAATGTGGAAAAATAGTCCACGTATCGCTTACTCCCCCTTGACGGCATCTCCCCCTAGATTGGGGCGTCAAATGAGAAAAATAAAAAATAAAAATCCTACAAAGAAAATGTTAGTAGTATCATGCATAGATAATCTTGTGATTGACGAGAATCAAGATTGGGAGCCAAGGTATGTAAACAAGGCCTTGTAATAAGACAACAAAATGTAGTGGTATTTATGCCACATACAAGCATGTAAAAGTAAGAACAAGACTTGTTCTTAAAAAATGACTCAAAATAAAAATAGTAATAATGATTCCTTCCATGCAAGGTTATGGATGGAGGTTTTCATGAGTAATGATATTGATGCGATCAAGAATGAGGTTGAGTATGACTCGCATTTCTTCCCTAATTTCTATTGCAATATCCCTAGTGGATTGGCAATGTTCACAATGTAAGTGATGTGGGTAATGAGTGCGGAAGTTTTCCAAACAACTTTGATTTGTGAGATGCGGAAGCTGTGGTGGAAAAGATGGAAAGAACGGATCAAAGTCCGGAATTTTTGGAAGTGGTGGTGGAAAAGAACCTAGATGTTCTTGTAACAAAATGGGAGTTAAGGGTGGTGAGGTTTCAAGGTCTTTGAAAATTGTGTTTGGAGAAGTGGGAGGTGTTAAAAAGACTATTTCTTTTTGTTTTGGTTGTTGAGATCTTGTTGGATTCTTAAGGAGTTCCAAAAGAGTGACCTTAGGTGGTGAGTTGATGGGTGATGAATTTGGTGTACTTGTTGGTGATGAAGGAGGTGCTATAATGGAAGCATCTTGTGGTGAAATAGTGGTTGGTGATGAACCATTCGATGATGGTTTTTCTAAACAAAAGGCCGGATGCTAATCCGTGCGGATTTCCTAGATTTTGATTTAGGTATTTTGGAAAGTGGGAGGACAAAATTTTGGATTTCTTAAAAGGGATTGTTTGCACTAGGTGATTCATCTAAGTTGGAAGATCTTTTGGATGACATGGTGGTGTTTGTTTGTGAAGTTGAGATGAATATGCAAGCATTTTGGGAATCCTATTTATAGAAAAATAATGCATTGTAATGAATGTTTGACCCAAAATGTGGATTAAAATCTAATTATTAGAAATGAATTTAAGGCATATGATCATGAGAACACAAGCATTAAAGAACATACTCCAAAAGAAATAAAAATAAATGATGAAAAATATTGAAGTTTTCATCCAAAGTGAGAAAAATAGAAGATAAAAGCAGAATCTGTCTCACGGATCCCACGGTTCCTTCCCTTGAGGGATCCGTCCAGCATTAAGGCTGGGATCCGTGGTACTGGTGATTCAGGTAGCTCAAAATTTTCCTTTTTGAAACATTTTTTTTGCCTAGTGTGCCTATATGCAAACCATTTGGAGTTGCGGTTATCTCGACTCCTAAAAAGAAAAGAAAAATAAACTAGAAGTGAAAAAGCACACTATTATGTGAGAACCCGAGTGCTCCTAATTCATTGTTGCTTAAATGAATGTACCCGAAAACACATATTAGTTATGTGTCCTCTTTAGCATTCAAAAGACATGATATGCCATGAAAACGGGGTTTTACTTTGTATTAATAATGAAAAAAAAATGATTTGTCCTAGACGTGAGAAATAGCTTTTTTGAAAGTGATACGAGAAGAGGTATTCTTTTATAAAACATTTTGAAAAGAGGTTTATATGTGTGAATAAATCGTTTATTCTTTGAAAAAAAATATGTATGCAATTACGTGTTTGCAAAAATGTACTTATCTTGAAAAATAAGAGAAAACTATGATTTATAAGTAAAACTTATCTTGGGTTTTGAAAATTCCCGTATTGCTTGTGAGTTGTGCGTGAAATAGAGATCCTAGACTCAAAAAGAAGAAGGCTAGTGTTTACATACCTTGTAGAGTTTAAAAGCTAATTACGACGATTGTTTCATGAGACCTAGACCAAGACGAAGTAGGTTGAATTGTTCTCGCTTCAATGGTTTGATTAGGACGTCGGCTATGTTGTCTTCGGATGCTACCTTCTCAATGGAAATGTTCCCCTTTTGAACATTGTCTCTTAAGAAGTGATGACGAATCTCTATATGCTTTGTGCGAGAATGCAAAACCGGATTCTTGCTTAAATCGATGGCGCCTTTGTTGTCACATAGAATGGCTATGTCACTTAGATGAATGCCGTAGTCAACTAACGCTTGTTTCATCCATAGTGCTTGTTGGCATGCTTTGCCGGCGGAGACATACTCGGCTTCGGTTGTTGATATTGCTAATGCCGTTTGTTTCTTTGGGAACCAAGATGTTAAACAACATCCCATAAAAGTACATACCCCACTTGTACTTTTTCGGTCAACATAATCACCTGCATGGTCAGAATCTGTATATACAATTATTTCTAATCCCGTACCCTTAGGATAGCATAATCCTAGTTGATTCGTACCCTTAATGTATCTAAATATCCTTTTGACGGCTTCTAGATGTGATGTTTTAGGATCTTCTTGAAACCTAGCACATAGACAAACACTAAACATGATATCCGGCCTACTAGCCGTGAGGTATAGAAGACTACCAATCATGCCACGATATTTTGTGTTATCAACAGATTCGCCGTCTTCATCTTTTGTGAGTTTAGTGTCGGATGACATTGGTGACCTAATTGGTTTTGACTCTTCTAAACCGAATTTCTTTGACATTTCCTTAATGTATTTAGATACCATCTTCTACTTGTTTGATTTGTAGACCAAGAAAGAAACTAAGTTCTCCCATCATAATCATCTCGAACTCGTCATGCATTATTTTAGAGAAATCATCACACATGTCTTGACAAGTAGATCCGAATATAATATCATCTACATATATTTGAACAATGATTATATGTGACTCCTTTTTCTTAGTAAAAAGTGTGTTATCAACTAACCCCATGGTGTAGTTGTGTTTGATTAAGAACGACTTGAGTCTATCATACCAAGCTTTTGGAGCTTGTTTAAGACCGTAAAGGGCTTTCTTTAGCTTATACACATGTTTAGGTTTTTCAAAATCGATGAAGCCCGGAGGTTGAGCCACATATACTTCTTCATTAATAAAACCATTTAGAAAAGCATTTTTGACATCCATTTGATAAAGCTTAAGATCATTACCACAAGCATAAGCAAGAAGTATTCTTATAGACTCTAATCTAGCCACGAGGGCATAGGTCTCATCAAAGTCTATTCCTTCTTGTTGATTATACCCTTGGGCAACGAGTCTAGCTTTGTTTCTAGACACTACACCATTTGCATCTAACTTGTTTTTATAAACCCATTTGGTTCCTATTATGGTTTGATTACTAGGTGGAGGGACAAGTGTCCAAACATCATTAGAAATAAATTTATTTAACTCTTCTTGCATAGCCATTACCCAACTTTCATCTTTTTTGGCTTCTTGTGTATTCTTAGGTTCAATAGTTGAGACAAAACAAAACAAGCTACTTTGGTTTTGAGCATGAGACCTTAAAGTTCTTTCATTTAGCTTTCCTATGACCTTATCTACGGGGTGATCTTTGGATTCTTTAATATTTATGATTTCATCATTTAAAGGTTCTTCTTCGTTTATCTTTTTCTTTATTACAATAGCTTCACTTTCGACAATCTCGTCATCGACAAGAGGTGAAGAAGGTTTGGGTGGACTTTCATCAAATTTAACGTTTAATGACTCTTCAACCTTCATTGTTTCTTTATTTAATATGACGTAAGCTTTGCTATTAGGAGAGTAACCTAAAAAGATACCTTCGGTTGATTTAGGATCAAATTATGTAAGGTAATCTTTAGTGTTAAGTAGAAAACATTTTCTACCAAAGACTCTAAAGTGATCTAACGTAGGCTTTTTTCCTCGAAGTAACTCGTATGGAGTTTTACCTAAATTTGATCTAATTAAGACTCGATTAAGTATGTATGTTGAGGTATCAACGGCATTGCACCAAAACTTTCGAGGTATGGATTGCTCATTTAGCATGGTGCGACTCATTTCTTGTAGGGTTCTATTCTTTCTTTCAACTACCCCATTCGATTGTGGACTGCGAGGAGCCGAGAAGTTGTGAGTAATACCATTAGCGTCTCAAAAGGCTCCAAATTGCACTTCATTATCAAATTCCCTACCATGATCCGTTCTAATAGACACTATAGGACTTCCTAGTTGTCTTTGGATTTTCTTGCTTAATATTTCAAAATAATTGAATGTTTCAGTTTTGTTATTTAAGAATTTAGTCCATGTGTACCTAGAGTACTCATCCACTATAACCAAAGTGTAGTAGTTGCCTCAATAACTTTGGATAGCGGATGGACCAAATAAATCCATGTGTAGTAATTCTAGACACTTAGTTGTAGACACCATATTTTTAGCTTTGTGACTAGAATGGACTTGTTTTCCTACATTACAAGCATCATAAAAGTGATGTTCATATTTTAATTTAGGTAGATCTCTTACTAGATCTTTGGATGATAGCGATTGAAGAAGTCGCATATTGGCATGACCCAATCTTCGATGCCATAAGGTCGAAGTATCATCCATAGAAGTAAGACAAAGTTTGTCTTTTGGTTCATTACCAATTTTAATGACATAAATTCCATGTTTTCTAATTCCTCTTCCTATGGTTATGCCGTTTTTTAATATCTTACTACCGGTTTCGTTAAAAATCGTTACACTTTTTATCACAAATTTGTCCTATACTTAAGAGGTTAAAGTTTAGGTTTTCTACCTGACACACATCGTTAATGGTTAGAGATTTGTTAGAAATCATACCTTTACCGATGATTTTGCTTTTTCTATTTCCAAATACCACATTTCCTCCATTAAAGGACTCATATGTGGAGAATAAATCTTTATTTCCGGTCATGTGCCTCGTGCACCCGCTATCCTTGATCAATTCATTCGGATCTAGGTCGACCTTTAAGCACACCTAAGAAAACAATTAACTCAAAAGTTTGGTCCTGATTTGTTTATGGGTCCATTAGTGTTAAATATTCCATTCATGTTAGACATGTATGGATAAGGTGAATATTCATTCCATGGTGCAAAGTTTTGAAATGGAAAACCATTTTGCATAGTTGGGTTCCATCCCATTTGATGGTTACTTCTTGGGTAAACATTATTAGGTCTCCTAAATGTGTTTCGTTTTGAAAACGATGGACCTTTGTTTCTTACAAAACTTTGATTACATCTTGGGGTTGGTTGTCTAATGGTAACATGAGTTGGTTTCTTCTTATTAACGATAACAAAATCGGTTCTAGAAGAGAAGCTATGTTTTACCATCGTTTACTTTAGCGAGACCCACGGATCCTGGTCGTACACTAGTCGGTTCCCTTTTGTGGGATCCGTGGGATCCGCCACAATGATGGCTTGTTTTTCTATTGCTTTTACGAATTGTGTTTATTTTTTTTCACTAGTTGACGCATCAAGTTGCTGAATACCTAAACCTTTTTGGTTGTTTCCTGTTTTAACACTATCTAATTCATATCTAGAGTATTAGTACTCATTCTAGCAATCTTAGAATCTAGTTGATCAACTAGTGTTTGAAGTTGAACGCAAAGTTCACATTCGCCATTTGCTATTTTGCCCTTTTCTAGACGTTTCAATTTTGCCCTTAATTGACTTCCTTATCTAAACGTTGGTTTTGATTTTTCAAAAACTTGTTTTTGTTGATTACTTTTAAGCTAATTCTGCAAAGTTTATCATATTCATTATGCAATGAGTCATCATCTAATGATGAGCTACTAGAATATTCGTGACATACCTCATCATTTGACATGAGACAAATTTCTTCGTCCTCCTCCTCGCTCATTCCCCACGAACCGCTCACGAATGCCTTTTGATCATCGCCTTTGGGACATTTACTAATTAAGTGGTTTGGGTCCCCACATTTAAAGCAAGCACGATCATCCCTTGGCTTCTCGTCCTCTTTGCTTTTCCGGAATCTTTTCTTGTCATCGTATAGTTGTTTGACGTATCTTCCCTTCCTTCTAAAGAACTTTTTGAAGTCCCTTACCGCCATGGCATACTCCTCATCATCACTATCCGAAGAGGAGTTCTCTTCATCGCTTGAGGCCTTCTTGGCTTTGAGGGCAAGATATTTGTGCTTCTCTTTCATTTTTGAGGCTTCGAAATCTTTAGCAAGGACAAGCTCATAGACCTTTAAGTTGCCTATGAGTTCATCAAGCGTGAGGATTGTCAAATCTTTTGACTCTTCGATTGCCGTCACCTTAGATCTCCACTTGGATGGAAGTGCCCTTAGATATTTCCTAACATGGTTACGGCTAGAGAAAGATTCATCAAGTGCCTGTAAAGATTTAATTATAGTATTAAAGTTAGCAAAAGAATGATCTATAGTTTCCTCATCCGATATTGAAAATTGTTCACATTGTTGAACAAATAAGTCTATTTTATTGTTTTTCACTTGTTGATTACCTTGATGAGTTAAAACTAAGGAATTCCAAATTTCTTTAGAGGTTTTGAGCATGGAGATTCTTTCGAATTCCTTTTTGGGTAAAGCATTATACAAAACCATTTTAGCTTCACTATTTTTGGAAAGCTTTTTCTTAATTTCATTGGTGAGTTTATCATGAGGTATGTTAACTAAAATTCCATTTTCATCTTTTGAGGTGGCTTCAAAATCACCTTCAACAATGACGTACCAAAGATCAATACCTTAGACTTCACATACGTTTCGAATATATTTTTCCAATATATAAAACCATTAGTTTCAAGTAGTGGAGGTCGTTGCATAGATTGCCCTTCCTTTTTATTTTCAGAACCCATAGTGATCGAAAAGTTTTTAAAATACGGTTTACTTTAAAACTTTTATAAACTTAGCTCTTGATGCCAATTGTGGAAAACTAGAAGGGGGGGTTGAATAGTTTTGCCGATTTTAAGTTAGTTTCTTAAAGACTTTAGATTCGATGTTATGTGAAATCGTATGGATGAAGATAAGGTATAGATTTAAGAGTAATGAAAATAAATAAAGTAAAGCAAGGGATAGAAATGACACAGCCAATTTATAGTGGTTCGGCTACAAGGACACCTTCCTTGCCCTACTCCACTCCCTGAGTCACCTACTCGAGAGTTCAAGCACTATCTCAACAAAATCCTTTAACTTGGCGGAGAAGCCTTCAGAACGTTGCTTACACCTTTTTCCGGTACAAAGCTAAATACCGAGTCCGTAACACGGAGGACCAAACCAACACGACTATTACACAACAACTATGTGAAATATCAAGTACAAGATCTTTGCTATAGAAATCTTGTGGAGAAACAAATCAATCAAGGACCCCTTGCTTGGATGACTTTTAGTAAGCTCGTGATCTCGCCTTAGAGAAGGACCTATATGAGAATCACAATAGAAGAAAGAAGAACAACTCCATAGATCAAGTGATCTTTTGTTAGAAGAGACTAAGAGTATATGAGAGAGTTAGTAAGAAGAGGGGTGAAGAGAAATGAATAAATGGCTCTCTATTTATAGGCAAAATCTTGCCACTGTTCCACGGATCCCACGGATCCCTCCCTTAAAGGATCCGTCTAGTGTAATCTCAGGGATTCGTGGGACGCTCCTCTTTTCCCATGGGTTTTTTGCTTATGGGTCATGGGTTATGGGTTGGTCCATGGGTATTTCATTAGATACTATGTATCTAATAGATGCAATGCATCTAGTCAAATGGATATGGTTCAATACCATGGGTTATGGATATGCTCCATGGGTGAACTATTACAACAAATGATTTATTACAACAATTTGTATTAAATGACTATATGTAAATGCTTTACAAAAATAACATGTATCCTTATAATTTTACTTATGATAACATTATATTTGTTATCAACAAAACACAAAGAGATCGCTCAATATTAATAAACGCGTTTTACGGTTTATTTGTATTAACACTACATACAATATAAAAAACAACTTTTATGTTTTGCCTATATTACCTTTACTACTTAAACAATAAAACTCAAACATCTCTACTAATTGAACATTGAAACACTCTTTCCTTAATGCATGATTCTATGCATGGCAAGTTTGAAAAACTTATATTTTTTAGTTTCTAAATTAAACATTGAAACAAATTAAACACTATAACAACTCACAAATTCATTCTACAAATAATGCATGGCAGCTCTAATTTGTCTTCTCTTTACAAATTCATCCTACACAGTTTTTTTTTCAAATTCATTTCAATCCAGATTCATATTTCAATAATGTTACACGAAATACTTAATCACAATATCTCAACTATAACTATATACTGCTATAAAATTCCGTCGTTATGCACAGGTACACGTCTATTAAAGTGAAAGAAGAATTGGTGAGTAACTTGATTTCATGTTGAGGAAAAAAGGATGCGGTTAATGTTACAAGTATTACGAAAAGAAAAAAAGGTATAATAGACAATTTAAAATGAAATTGGTATTGTTTATTCATTATTTAATCATTTGGAGAGACATTTTTAAAGCTTTTGAAAGATATATAAATAATTATGATGTTAAGTTTGATGTATGTGAAATTATTAAGTTTTGAAGGGATATATATGCAATTTCTCTTAAAAAAAGGTAAGATGAGATGAAGGTAATTTTTTTTTTTTTTTTTTTGTATTAAAAATGTGACTTAAATTGATCCTAATCTTAATGTTATTTATGCTCTCTAAAACAGCCACGTCTAAGGGCATCTACTATACTCGTTTAGAAAAAAGTTTATAAAAATATGAAGAGGTCTAAGAGCTTGTAAATCATAGTCAAAACTCATTTCATGCTTATATGACATGAATAGGTCTATAATCTGAACCTCTCCATAATTTGATATATTTTATTATATATGATGTTTATAAAGCTTTATAAAGTTTATACATAGTAAAGATTATAAAACAAAGAGTTTATAAATTAATGAAATAATACGACTCTAAATCTTGTAAAAAGCTATCATAATAGATGCTCTAAGTATATAAATCATTGGGGGAATTGCCTATATATATCTCTACAAATACTTATAATTGCGTATATATCCAACAAAAATTAATAATTACGTTTATATCCTTTCAAACATTTTAATATTTTGTATATATTCAAAACTTTATATTTTTGGGCAAAATACCAATTATACCCTTACATATATATTCTCTTTAACATCTACTATTGAGTAGTATATGTAATTTCTCTTCTTAACACACAAGTAGCCACAATATGATTTCTGGATTAGATTTAAGTCGATGATCTCACTAACATTTAATTTTTGTTGTATGTAAAAATTATATCAATGTTAATATTTATGTGAAAAGAGCCATAACATCTTTGACATCTGGCATTTCACTCCCCAAAAATCCCTTCACCGTCGGATCTATTCCCTTTCCTATTTTGCATTAACACCACAATTCTTCTTCACAAATCCCTCTTCATAATTACTCATCGATCAAACTCAAGAATAAAATCTCTCCAATCAAAACCCATAACCTAATTCACAAACCCTATCACAATTTATTATCAATCAAAACCCAAATCTTTTTCTCAATTTCCGTTATCCCATTTCCCCCAAATCGTATCCCCTATTCAAACCCTAATTTTAATCAACTAATCATATGTTCTTATCAATCAAAATAGTGCATAAACCCTCCATTAAATCAAATCCTAATTTTCATAATCAATAATTATGAAAAATATTATATGCATAATTTTGTTTTTGGGGTAATTGTTTTTATGATTGTTCATCATCATAATATTAACAATCCCTTTTTTATACATCTCGGTCATTCCACTGATTTCATTGATACAGGTTAGTTCCCATCATTTTATTTTAGATTACGTTTTTTGTATTGTTTATGTTATTTTGATTATGATGTTTGTATTTTTTTTTTCGTAAATTGTTACTCCGAATTTTTTATTAGGATATTTGAAATTTCATATTGATATTGTAGAAAGGTTTTATTTTATTCTTTAAATAAATGCTCCTAATCAAATAGTATATAACAAACCCCTCATAATGTAGGCTGAATTTGTGTTTTGCTTTGACTTGTTAAAAGATTTTATCGAATAATTCAGTGAATAAATGCCACAGTGAGATTTTTGAAAGTATATTTTGATTTGTGAGTGTAAAATGAAAAAGCTTATCTGTAATAATTAGGGGTGTTTGGATTAGCTTGTATGTAGATAATAGGGTTTAGGGTTTATATGTTTGCTTTGGGTTACCTTATTATATGGGATTATCGACCATCCATGGTCCCATTAATATATTTTTTATACACTTAAGGAAACGACGTCGTTTCCCATTTGCTATACTACATTGGCCCAAAATAGATGTCGTTTCGTTCTTTTAAAAAAAGCATCTTTTTGTCGTTTCAGATACACTAGAGGATCTACAAATCTATCATTTTGTTGTTTACAAATTAGTGAATGTATGTCGTTTTGGGTAACATGAACTAGAACCATATTCGAGTTCCTTTTTTAATATTCCATAAAATCAATAACTATTGAGGAAGGTAGAACATTCTGGAACCAAAACCGACTTCTCCAAGTGAAGCTGAAGCTATTCGTGCGACACCTTTTCATGGTAGAAATCTTATGTTTTTATCCTTTTTTTGTTCGTACGTTAATTTGGGCCAATATTCTGATGTCATGATTTTTGTTTCACCTTTTTGGGCTTTTCCTTTATTCCTTGAAGGGTAGTTTTCTTGCTTATGTATATTATCAAAATGTTAGTGAAGTTTGTATGAGATTTGTGTGCAATATTTGATGCTTTATTGTTATGCGGATCCTTTTATGCATGCGGTTTGAGCTTTTCTTATATTGGATATTGACAATGATCTTTTGATTATTACGTTTTCTTAGTCGTACTTATGGAATAAAATGGATAAACATAAATCCTATCTTCCATCTTGACAGTAATGCCATGGCGATAATGAGTAGGACAGATGGAAAAGGATTTGGACGAGCGTATGTAATCGCGCAATGACGAGTCAACATTGGTTTACATTTTAATGGGTCAATACGGCATATGTTTGATACATAATGGTCAAATGGGAAACAACAAAGGCCGAAAGTTTCACCCCTAATGGCGGTCGTACCACCTCACCTTTCAACCCATTTTTTTATTTGTTAAAATACCCGCTTATATCCCACAAAATACCTCACACACACTCATAAATAATAATAAAAACACAATGGGGCCCATTTTCCACAACACCCTATTCGGTGAGGAACTTACTGAATATTACTTGGTTTGAGCCTGTCACGTGCCACCATGGACAACCCCTAGCAAGCCACACGCGTGAGGTAAGGGTGTCACGAACAAAAAAGCTCCCAGTGGGAGCAGCCTAAAGATAAATAGATAGTTCAAACGGTTGCCTTAATAATCCATTAAATAACGGTTCAGAAGACGTGATAGTTGATGTGCTATTTCATCCTGCTTTTAATATTTATAAAACTTAGATAACTCAGGATAGACACATACTGACGGGCAGAGAACCCGATCAGATGTAGTAAAGCCTTAGGTAAATCCGAGTATCGTCCCAAGAGAGCTGTGACCTTGAAAGAACTAAGATAATTAGAAATGATATTGATAATATATGGGTATGACAAGGTTGTTATAATTCATCGATATGCTATTATTCCACTCACACAGACACCAGAAATTTAGGGAAAAGAGATTGATAAACGAAGCTTAATGAAGAGTGCAAATATGAATTGATTCTCGATATAAAGGTTCAATATAGTGGTTAATTATCACCATACTCCTTCGGTCAATTCGTCATGGCCTATGGTTCTTAGATTCCTCACCAAGATGAACAGGTCACCCGGGATCATTCGGCAACCTAATAGCAGTCATTAAGCACCAAATCTGCTAGATCTAGACGGTGGGAACCCGGCCGTTAAGAACTTAGATTCCCCCTAACCTCTTAAATACCTCCACTTGATAGGTGATCATTTGGTCAGTTCGCACATGAAGAGTGGTTGTACTATGGCCAATTCCTCCCATACTTCGCAATCTATCAGACTAGGGTCAGTTGGTCATATCTCCAAGCCCTTTAGATACTACCAAGCTTATAATACTACCAAGACTAGCGATCTATGAAAATACTAGCAAATGTCTATAAAGAATTAAAGAGAATAGCAATAACATAAATGCAAACTTCAATTAATATCATGAATTCATAGTATAAGTTCTAGAAAAATATAGAAGGAATTCAAACTCGAATACAATGGAAATCTTAGACGAAGACTTCGTTATTCAGTGCTCCTAAGCCATGCTTCTTCTTCTGTGTTTTGATCTCCCCAAACCCTAGAAGGTTTGGGAAAGGAGAGATGATTAAAACTGGTGGAACCCTCGACTATTTATAGGCTCCGATACTAGTTACGGCGTAACCTTACTAGGTAGTTACGTCGTAACTCTTCAATCTTTTGTGCTTATCCATGGTTACGGCGTAACTTTAGTTGGGGTTACGCCGTAACTTTCATAAATCATGTGCATTTCTTCATTACGGCGTAACTTTGAATGACGGTTCTGTTGTAGTCATTGTCAAATAGGTTTTTATCCGTTGTTACGCGTAACTTTGGTGAGAGGTTACGCCGTAGCCTTCATAATCTTTAGTTACGTCGTAACTTCATCACTTGGTTACGCCGTAGTTAAGAGACAACTCATTCATAGGGCTTGAAAGCGTCCAATTCTGACTTCCTTACATAGAATAGGTCCCGAAATGAAATAATAAGGAATAAGGATGTTTTCACTAGCATTTTACTCAAAATGTGATGATAAAGGGGGAAATTAACGCTTAGAAAATTAGGATTATTTGATGTTATCAAATATCCCCCCACTTAAACTCTACTTGCCCTCAAGTAGACCAATTTAGGCTGCAAAAGATACATCCACAAGGAATGTACATTTTAAGATTTCCATGCTAGAATATTAATAAGAGACGAACACCTCACGAAATGGGAATGAAAACACTTTCACTCTCATCCTAATCTAAGTGTTAATTTCGGGGTGATCACTCAATTGCACGGACATAGTAAGTATTCTATCATAAGCTTGGCAATTATACACAACTCCACGACTAGAGCTAAGGTTAAGACATATTTTAGAAAGCAGTGTTGGGTTATAGTGATTCAAAGGCTTTGGGGTGGTGTCATTACTAACGTGTCACGGCGAAGTGGACAAAATCAATGATACATGACCAAATCCATGGCCAAGAAATCAAGGATTGCTCGCTGCATAACCTAGACACGCTTCATGACAAAAAGGGTAAGGTAAGGCATGGGATATTTTAATGGGTGTAAAAGAAAAAGACAACAAATAGTCTTAGCTTAAAACCGAGTTGCCATCGCCCCACCGTTAATTCGAGGTTCATCTTCGTATGATCAATATATGTCACTGGAATCCACCATTATTCTTTCTTGAACTATTCTTCCAACCTTCGAATGTGATCGAGAAGATTATTCTCAATGCCAATTTCTTTAATTCATATAGTGCTTATAATTTTCCTCACTGATAAATTTTTTCTTCTTAACAATCCCCCCACTTGAACTGAGCATAAGGAGATAACTTGGGGGTCTTTGACGATCTTCAGTAAGATGTAGATGATTAGGTACGCCTCTCGAAACTTTATTTCGAACCTCAAACTAGGGCGAACAATGACTTCAAGATAAAAAGGTAAGACTACACGGTAGGCTAAGGTGTAAGGGTGTAACGAAAATAAGGGTTAGAAAATGAAATGATAGGCTCAAAGGGGTGTAACTAGGGTATCTTGCACTAAAGGTGAGTGCAACAAAAGATATGATGATGGTTTGTTCGGTACCGAGACAAGCCATCGCGGTCATACATCGGGCTCGAATCACTCATGTGCGCCTCATGCATATTAGCCATCAACATAACAAATGCATTAGCTTGCAAGTCCTCCATATCATCATCCGAGTCCGTGATCCGCCATAAAGCTCGTTTTGGTTTGAGAGATCCACCACTTCATCCTTAAGAGCCAAGAGTAAGGCCTCTTGAAATAAGCACCGCCTCTAGTCCTTGGCTTTGGACATGCATTAGCTGTGTGTCCTTTTCATTGCGCTTGTAGCATCTAAGACCATTTAACCGATTCTCGAGCATTTCTGCTCCACCACTGAGCTCTTGTTATTCCTACCCACAAAGATTAAACCTTGACCACCGTCATCTCGACGACCATAATCACGATTCGAACTTCAACCCGCCCATTGTTCACAACAGCTTGAGTCCGTGTGTTAGATGAGGAACGAATACGATTGTTGGATTTGTTGGTGTAACGCCAAAAGCATTAGCAATCATCACAAATCCTTGTTGCAATGCTTCAATGGATCGATTTCCTCAAGAGCTTCAATCGACATATGCTTGAGCATTGTTGCCGTATGGGACCAATTGATTTTGTTGAGGTTGAGGTTGTTGCCGTGAAGGTGTGTTGGAAGGTGGTTGAGTTGCCGGTCGAGAGGATAATTTCGCTGAGCATACAAGGCAAGTTGTTGATTGTCCGTTGTGATCGCTTAGCAATTTGAGCACGGAGAATCCTTTCCCGATCAACTTCCTTTTCATGAGGCTTCAAGTAATCGCACAACAATCCATAAGTAGAATGATGCATGTTCTTCGCTTGACGGAGAAAATGACATACTTCTCCCATTCTCGACCAAGACTACTCAGAACTTAGTATTCACCGCACTTGGCATGATGATGTTGGTTTATCCAAATCATTGATGATGTCTCGAAAATCGGTGATGATATGACTCAAGTCTCTCCGTGTTCAATCATGAAGTGTTCATAGGCCAAGTAAATTTTGGATTCCAAATCCTCCCGATTGAGTATGATCCTTCCATAAGAAGACTAATATGATCCCACATTTTTGTGCGCTTTTGAGCATCAACACTATGAAGAATTGGGTTTGGTAATCCTAAGAGGATGTATTCCATTGCAAGTTCATCCGCTTCATAGTGTAGAAGTTCTCAGAGCATTAAGATCCGCAACAAGAGCAATGTTGATTTGTTCATCTCGGTGAACAAAGCAGCTTGATCTCCTGCATAGTGACAAGAGGCATCTCAAATGGACCTTCTAAGATAACCTTCTTTAAGAACTTTCCGTGGCTTCTTCGCATCACGTAACCTAAAGAACCTTATCACCCATTGATCGTAGTTTCCGGAGTGAGCATTGGAGGTCTATCAAGTGATCCAAATTTCATGAATCGATTGTTGGTCGCTTAAAGCTTCACACATCTTAGCAAACCAAGTGGTTCCTTCATAGTTGTCCGTGATGGATGTTGATTGAAATCGCCAGTAGGGTTGAACTTGAATGCTTGGTTGTGGTTGAACCATTTGTGGTTGTGGAATTGCACCAAGTTGTGGAGTATGTTGCTGATTAAATTGTTGTTGATAAATTGCTTGTTGTTGATTCCATTGTTGATGTTGTGGAGTTAATTGTTGTTGTTGTTGATGATTATAAGTGTGAGGGAAATAGTTAGAGTATGGTGGTTGAGACATGATGATAAACTTGTGTGGTAAATATGGATCTTTGTAGTCGAATGAACCTTTGTTGATGAAGTATCCTTAGCGAGAAAAGACAAGAACCAAGTAGCACTTATGCGTAAAAACACCAAAAGTTACGCTTAACAAGATAGTTACGAGAGGATTTAGCTTACGCAGAAGGTGAAAAAACTAAAGTTACGCCGTAAACAGGAAGTTAGGCGAGAAAGTTAGGCGAGATTACCTTATGCGTAGACAAGTTCACGCTGAAGATGAATCTAAGCTTAAGATTTTCACGCTGAAGCTTTATGCTTGCGTAAGATTGTGGTTTTATCTCAGTGATCTTTTACACTCACAAAGGCAAAAGATATCCAAAGTCGACGATTTTCGGACTTATCCAAGTAAGAAAACACGGAATAAAACCGTAAAATGAAGATCAAACCAAGGAAAGTCTTACGCAGAATTTAGGGTTTTGATACGTGATAAAGGCGTAATAAAGCTACCTATTACATATGAAATATAAATACTTGAAATACTGTTTAGGAGTGATTCCAACACTAAAGGTGAGTGCAACAAAAAGAGTTAATCACGGAGGTTGAAAAGTCAATGTGACTAATCGATAAACGCACACAAGTGAACACATATGGGCTATTTGGGTTTAATCCTAAAACATTTACTTTTTTCAAATTGCCTTTTCCAAATGCACCAAGCTAACTTAATACACTACTCGTCTATGGTCTCGAAGTGATGTAAAAGCCAAGTTTTGAAGTTTACAATACTATCGCCACACTCAATATTTGGTAGATTTGGGTAAAATCGGGAAAACAGAAAGGCTAAATCTCACCAATTCAATAAGGGTTATAGTGTGCTCGGCTTTATGTAATTCTAGATTGGTTAAAAATATGACAAAAAATTTTAAATGAGCTTAAAATTTTGAAACCAACTAGAAAATTAGGGCAAGTAAGCTAAGTAATCATAAACTTCATTTCTATTCCTATCCCCCCCAATTGAAGTGTATAAAGTCCCATTTGTACGAAGAAAAAGGAAAAATAAAATAGAAATGAAAAATAATCAAGAAAGAAATAAAATCCCCTCTCAAATGCTTGCCCAAGATTTCTCACAAAAGGTTGAAGGTGGGTCATGGGGTGGCTAATGTGCATCATTTCCGGAGAATGCGCCTTAACTATTATATCGCCAAACATTTTCCTATGCAAAGATAGGTTACGCGAATCGGCCCTAAGGTTACGCCGTAATTCCATCACGTAACCGTAACCGCACATAATACATGGAAAATTTTGTACCCATGGGCACAATCGATAATTAAGCATAAAAATATACTAATAATTCAGTTATTACAGACATATGTTTCAAATTGTTTCAAATTGTTCCAACAAACAGGGGAATCATTCATCCCTGTGAAGATCATGATCCATGGAGTGGAACTGGGTGGGATCGAACGGGGTGCTTGTGGTGCAACCAGGAGTGGGCTCGGCCTGCATGAATTCCACTCCTCCTTGGACGCCAATGTCGGGGATGTCGGGCTGGTACACATACCCCGGTCCCTGCCATCTAGGGTGGCTCAAGTGCATGCTCTGGAGCATTTGGCTTGTCTGATATGCACTCCAGTTAAAGAAGTCCTGCTGGAGTTGTTGCACTTGATCCATGGTACTTGCAAAACCCTCAAATTGGTTACTTAGACCATATAATCCCTCCCCGAGGCTATCAATTTCCTCGTTGAAGTGGGTAGCCATTCCCTTAATCCTTTCATCAATTATCTATAACCTTTCCCCACATTAATGTGTGCCCTTATTCGACCCCTAGGTACACGCTCCTCGACATCCTCTTCGGCTTCACCACCAGCACCATTTCCTTCCCCGACTTCTCTCATCGGGGTTGTCCCAGCTAGCTCAATCACACCATACACGTCCTGGGTGCAAATCCCGAACTCAACTAGCTTACTCAACCCAATCAAGCTAGTCTCCCTACCACGGGACACCCGAGCCAAAGCCGCATTAGTCATCAAATCATAGCTCCTAGCTAACCTCCCAATGAAATGAGCCCCCCTGAATTGGGCTCCTAGTTGTAAACCCCTTAGCACCACCACCCATAAACCTCGCCAAATAGTGGGGGACATCGATGTTATTCTCCTATTCCATTCCTTCCATGAGGTATCAATCATCCATAGTCATTTTTTCCTTGGCAGAGTGCCTTGCCCAAATAGAGCAAGCAAGCAGTCGGTGCACCAAACGACGAATGGGGTTCCTAACCATTTTGTAGGATGGTGGCAGCTTAGAATCGTAACCATCCATAATAGCAATCCAGTTGAAATAGGCTGCAGTGTCTTGAGTTTCATCCCTATGCCTCCAAAACTTGTAAAACCTTCGAAAAGCTTCCGACCCCATTTCTTCTTAAGTATACAAGCCCATTCTCACAGTAAGTTGCCTTAGAGTCAAACTCCTTCTCACACCTCCAAGTTGGAAAAACAATGACTCCACATCATCATCCTCAATCTCATTTCAAAACTCAACACTAGCAAGGAACTCCCAGACATATTCCGGAATGACCGGCTCCGTGATCCTAAAAAGCCTAATCCACGCATTGCATGTGAATTCCCCCGCTGCCATATGAACTTAATCTTGCAGAATTTCCTCAACTTCCTTCCAGCTTTCCCATTGGCCAAACTATCAAATGCCTCGAAATCAAGGGCTTCCGGTTGACTAATGTCTTTCCTCCTCAATTTCTTGAATTCATTAAGGCACAATTGCCTAATTCCTGCTTCTTCGTATGCCATAAACCTAAACCATTGAGCGGGGTTGTTTGCGCCTGCAAATAAGACAGATAACATTTAGTGCAGACCTTACTGATGTCAAGTTAGGGCGTAACCACCATTACAGGTTACGCCGTAATTAGATTATTCCAGTAGTTACGGCGCAATTTAACACAATGGTTACGCCATAATTATAAACTTCAGCAGTTACGACGTAACTTATCCCCAGGTTACGCCGTAACTTTCCCCAGAAACTCATCACCTCAGATGGTCAAATTAAGAAATAGATTATGCCGGAACCATCAATTTTTTTCAAGTGGTAAAAAGTATAAATAATTTTTTAACCTATTAGTGCTGAGGGACCGCGCCTAACCCACTAGGTTTGTATTTGACCCAAAAACCCTTTTAAATTAAGTCAAAACATCCTAAATGACCCATAGTGATAGGACACGAATCAAAATAACATGGGGAATTCATCAAAACTAACAATCAATCGAACCAATAGCAATAATATAATCAAATAAGCAAGATCCTCAAAATGTTAAAATTTAAACCCTAATTGAATAATCGAAAGAAACGAATCAAAAAGAGTAGTAATAGATCTTACCAGCCATGGTGAATAATGAGATGAAGAAATCTTGAAGGAAAAATTTTCGAGAGAAAAAATTAATGTTTTGGTAGGCGGTGAAAAGAGTTTGTGTAAAACCTAGTTTTTCATCCGTATAAGGTTTTATACCGCCAGGAGGTTACAGCGTAATTGATTTAATAGTTACGCCGTAACTAATATCTTCAGATTATTAATTGTTGTGAAAGGGTTACGTCGTAATCTAAATATAGATTACACCGTAACTAAATAATTAATAATATTATTTTTAATTTTTAATAAGATTTAATTTTTAGAATTAAGATTATTCTAGTGGTTACGTAGTAACTCTTTACAGTAGTTACGCCGTAACTAATAGCTTCGAAAAATGTGTAAAATTGCAATACGAGAGATTGAGAAACGTACCTTATGGAAGTGCTCAAATCTCATAATGAGGTAAATATGATATACCTTAGATCTTCCATTAACTGCTCCCCGGCTGCGGCGCCAAAAAGCTGATGTGCTATTTCATCCTGCTTTTAATATTTATAAAACTTAGATAACTCAGATAGACACATACCGACGGGCGAGAACCCGATCGATGTAGTAAAGCCTTAGGTAATCCGAGTATCGCCCCAAGAGAGTGTGACCTTGAAAGAACTAAGATAATTAGAAATGATATTGATAATATATGGGTATGACAAGGTTGTTATAATTCATCGATATGCTATTATTCCACTCACATGCAGACACCGTAAATTTAGGAAAAGAGATTGATAAACGAAGCTTAATGAAGAGTGCAAATATGAATTGATTCTCGATATAAAGGTTCAATATAGTGGTTAATTATCACCATACTCCTTCGGTCAATTCGTCATGGCCTATGGTTCTTAGATTCCTCACCAAGATGAACAGGTCACCCGGGATCATTCGCAACCTAATAGCGGTCATTAAGCACCAAATCGCTAGATCTAGACGGTGGGAACCCGTCGTTAAGAACTTAGATTCCCCTAACCTCTTAAATACCTCCACTTGATAGGTGATCATTTGGTCGGATTCGCACATGAAGAGTGGTTGTACTATGGCCAATTCCTCCCATACTGTAATCTATCGACTAGGGTCATTGGTCATATCTCCAAGCCCTTTAGATACTACCAAGCTTATAATACTACCAAGACTAGCGATCTATGAAAATACTAGCAAATGTCTATAAAGAATTAAAGAGAATAGCAATAACATAAATGCAAACTTCAATTAATATCATGAATTCATAGTATAAGTTCTAGAAAATATAGAAGGAATTCAAACTCGAATACAATGGAAATCTTAGACGAAGACTTTGTTATTCAAATGCTCCTAAGCCATGCTTCTTCTTCAGAGTTTGATCTCCCAAACCCTAGAAGGTTTGGGAAAGGAGAGATGATTAAAGCGGTGGAACCCTCGACTATTTATAGGTTCGATACTAGTTACGGCGTAACCTTACTAGGTAGTTACGTCGTAACTCTTCAATCTTTTGTGCTTATCCATGGTTACGGCGTAACTTTAGTTGGGGTTACGCCGTAACTTTCATAAATCATGTGCATTTCTTCATTACGGCGTAACTTGAGCTGACGGTTACGCTGTAGTCATTGTCAAATAGGTTTTTATCCGTTGTTACGGTGTAACCTGAGCTGAGGGTTACGCCGTAGCCTTCATAATCTTTAGTTACGTCGTAACTTCATCACTTGGTTACGCCGTAGTTAAGAGACAACTCATTCATAGGGCTTGAAAACGTCCAATTACAGCTTCCTTACATAGAATAGGTCCTGAAATGAAATAATAAGGAATAAGGATGTTTTCACTAGCATTTTACTCAAAATGTGATGATAAAGGGGGAAATTAACGCTTAGAAAATCAGGATTATTTGATGTTATCAATAGTTTAAATAATGTTTTGCATATCTTTTAGATTAAGGAGTTCTTAAGAAATGTTAGATGCTCAATACTAAAATCCTTTTTTTTTTTTTTTTTTTTTAAATTGGATAAGGGGTGTTTGGATTGGTCTTTGTCACCTGTTTTAAGGGTTGTTTGGAACAGTTAGCTTACAATCAATATTAATGAGTTCCTGAAAACTACATTGTAGGGTTCATATGAATCGGCTATATATAATTCTAGCTTTGTTATCACAAATTAAAAGATGTCAAGCTCTCCAGTGCTAATACAATTGTGTAATTTTTTATGATAGAATATTATTTACGTAACTTGGGGAGTAAGTTTGAGTACAAGTAGGAAGTTGTCTTATTGAATCCTTTTGCATAACCTTATAACAAAGGGTTGATTTGAAGTTTACTTTTTTGTTCAATTTTACTTGCAAATCAGCTCTTTTAACTATTATTTTGGTCTCTGCTATTGTATAGTCGGGCTTTCTACAACAAGAGGATCTCGCAGGAAGTGAGCGGAGATGCCTTGGGAGAGGTATATTACCTTTTTTTATGTGATATTTGATAGAATTGATAGCATCATATCTTATGAATGAGATGCTTTGGGTTATGCTTATCTCTTATGAGTTGATTGGGTCGATATTTGTTTTGCTAAATGGGAAATGAGGTTAAGTAATTCTTGCTGTTAGTGTCAGTTTCCTAATTCTTTTTTTTTTTAAAAAAATATTATTATTGTAACAACATTTAACACATTAATTGTTCATAAGAAAATGCAAATTAACTTTTTTTGGTCAACCTAACCTGTTCCAAGTCGCAAACAATCCACCAGACCTGAAAATTTGTAACTCATGCTACAATAGTTCATATATTTATACATATATTTTAACAAACAATATATTAAAAACAACCATCTTTAAAAAAGATACGTGTCAAATAAGTAAACGGTTAAAAAAGAGGACGGGCCAAAGAAGTCACCGAAACTAACTCAAAATTCACATAACATTGCTCTACTTATTTTTGAAAATTTACATTTAATAAGGTCTTTAAAAATTGTTACATAAAGTTACTAACAAAATGAAAACAATGTTTCAGTGATTGTTTTTGAAAATTCACATACCATTGCTCTACTTATAGGGGTGTGGTTGAGATGGTGGGTTCAGAGGGTGTGGTTCGGAGGTGGTGTTTAAAGATGTGGTACAAAGGATGTGGTTCAAGGAGAAGGTGTTGGCGAAGTCGAAAGCATTGATGCGACACTAAAGGTTCTATGTAAATATGAATTGGGAGCTGAGATTGAAAAAATGCAGGGCGTTGAAACTCAAGGTGAATAACGTTCTTTCAATTTATTTCCTATCACATTGTACTTACGTGATTATATATATATATATATATATATATATATATATATATATATATATATATATATATATATATATATATATATATAGAGTTAGGATCAAATAAGTAATATTAAAATGAGAAGGATAAGAAGAAACCACAACCATATTTCGGATGCATCTACAAAAATAGATGCATCTCCCTTAAAATTCTCCTCCTATTTGAAATGTGTGGCTAGAAATCCTTCTTATTCTTCTCATTTTAGTTTTTCTTCTTACTGGATCCCTTCCCTATATATATATATATCAAGTTTTCTTCTATATTTTGTATACTACATTGTCTTTATCTCAGTATATGTTTTTATGGTTTTATCTCTGATCAGCCGGGAAAACAGGCAATCCCAAATACCTGTTGAATGATTCATGTTAGGTAAATCCTTTATAATCACTTATCGGAATTACATACCCACTGTAAACTTATAAAATTAGGATAAAGATTGGTGTCTATATCACCATATGTATATTGGTTAATTGGTCAGAAAGAGGTAAAATAAATTATTGGTGTTCATATGTAGATTGGTTAATTGGTGTCCATATGTAGATTGGTTAATTGGTGCTCCCTCGAATCAGGTAGACACCCTCACAAAAATTATATACTAACATTTGTGTCATTACATTGACCTACTAAACTACGTACATAGTTGTGTCTAATTGTTTTTTTGTAAGGTAAAACAAATATTATAATAACAATCAAAACAGTCTAAGTCAAAAGTAAACCCAACATACCGCAGTATAACATCTTTTTTCATGTTCAGTAGGCTTTCCGAAATGAACAGTCCGAGTTATATCTATTGTACCATCCAGACACTACAAAGAATAATGCCATAAAATGAAGACGTTAATTATTTATATATGCAAAAGGTAGGTATGACTAAGATCTGGTATCAATCCAGCAATAATAAATACAAAGAGGTTGAGAAAAACCTGGGCTCCAGATTCACTAAGATACATGCTATTTGGATCAAGTTCAGCACATGTTTTTGCTTCTGGTTGATAGTGAATAATTGCCCCGTTTGGACCAACTGATGAAATAGAAGGAAAATAGGTAGAGTTGTCCGGTACCGATTGTTTAAAGTTGTATGGAGTATATCTTTTCATTGCTTGGTATAAATTGATAACCATTTTTTTGCGTTTTGGGGCTGCTTAAAATGAATTATATAATTACTTGCAAGTAAAATTAATTGTTAGTTTGAACATGCTTAGCTGCTAAACAGCTTATGATGATTCTATGTGGGATGTAGGAAGGGAAACACGTGATGACATTCAAAGTAGGCATGGCGCAACTCTTGAAGATGCAAAAACGCAGGTTCTTGATATTGTTTTGAGCAAACTAATGCAACAACAGTGGCGCATCGTTTGACAGACAATATGTTTCTAAACTTTTTAAGTTGCATCGATTGTTTTATATCCTTGATTATTTTAAACAAATTTTAAAATCAATTATTGGATTATGTCATGAAGATGATATAAATTTATGTTATTGAAATTTTGTGCCATTTTTTAAGTCATGTTCCTTTCACATGAATTTGTTGATGTCACTTTTCTTTATGAAACCCTATTCTATGTAATAAACCAATCAATGTTATTTAGTTTCTTTCTGAATGTTTTGAATATGACATTTTACATAAACTTATTATAAATGTGAACATTATATTAAGTTTAACGATACCTAAAAAAGTATGTTATTAATTTTATCTTAAATAATTTTTGAAGCTAGTCCCAATGGGCGGGCCTGTAGCTAGTTTGATATATGTTCCAAAAGCATAATTATGATGCAAATACCAAATTACCAATTGTAACTAGAATGCCAAAGTACACGAAAAAAGAATATTATATCCTAGCAGTTCAAATGGGCAAACAAATTCGAAGTCCCCCAGTACAGGTCGTGGTTATGTTTTGTATGCTTACATCTCTTACATTTTTCTACTTATAGATGTTAAAAAGAATATATATGTAAGGGTTAGAGCTTCAGGTGTGGTTTCTCCTCAAAACTCTTCATTTGAGGGCTCATCACTTGTCACATCACTTTAACAAACCTCTTTTTTTAACTCCCTTTATCACAACTAACTTCAACTTACTAATTTGGAGCCCACCACTTGCAACTTTATTTTCTTTATTTAAATTATCAAATAAACTAAATTCATATCATTAAAAATAAAAACACAATACATCATATTAAAAACATACGAAACATCAAATAACGATACGTAAAACAAAAAATGATATGGAAAAGAAACACGATACGGAAATAAAATTACAACAATGTTAAACATTTCATTCGTGAAACTCCCATCTGTGCTGGTTTCTCAAAACCGCCCACACATTAACATATAGGAATTTTCTCCCACCAAAGTGTTGTTCAAAAATGGTTTTTGCAGATAACACAATATGGTCAGTGTCATTTTCGTCGCTTGTGCGCTGCAACTGTTTGTAAATTGCGTTGAATTTTGACAATCACAGTTAACTCTTGCCCATTTACACGTGATCATATTTTTGATACAATTGACACCGTCGGACTAATTGTTAAACATTTCCACAACCTGGTTCCAAAGGGCCTTATTGGAACGGTTATTTACGTTGTCTTGCGAAACTGCGACCCAAACTTCCACTAGCAACATTTCTTCTTCTTTTGACTAACGAGTATTCATTTCTGATTTTTGTTTAGATAACGAAGTGTTTGAAAAATAGTGTGTTGTACATTGCTATTTATATGGATGATGAGGGTTTTTTCAAATTTAAAATTCAAATTTCAAAATATGAGCGGGATATATTTAAAATTCAAAATTTGGGATGAGCGGGATATATTTCAAATTCAAACTATGGGATGAGAGGGATTGTTTAAAAATTGAAATTCAAACTTCAAAAGGGTTGTATTTTCAACTCCCTATATATACACACAGACTGGTTTGTATAGAACACACACACACACACACACATCAAACACAGAAAAATACTTATCAAATTATCTCTTCAATGTCTCAACAAAATGATTTTTCTCTACAATTTCATGATGTAAGAGACTTCTCCCAACAATTTTCGGAGAACATTGTCAACACCCCACCGGAAGATATTTTTCCGGTGTTCCCACCGACTGAGAATGTGGTAAACACTCCGTCGGAAGATATCTTTCCGTTATTCCCACCGGGAGGCAACAACTTGAATACCCCACCGTCTATGAACTTGCATACCCCACCGGCTGTGAACTTGACTCCCCCACTAGCTGTGAACGTGTTGAACGCTACACCGGGTGTGATACGCGGGCACAATCCAGGATTTTTAACTGGGGATCAACTTCGACAACTTGAGCAGGATGAGCAAGTACGAAGAGAATTCGAAGAAAATAAAGCTCGTGAGGAAGTTGCTTGTAGGGAGCAGGAAGCAAGGATGAAGAATACCGCCGGAACAACCGGTTTGACATTGCGGAAGGCGAGTACTATGACGGCAAGTATGATTATCCAGATTCTTCGTCTTATAGCGATGGTTACAACTCAAACTTTTCATTGTAATTTGTATTTTCACTTTCATTTCCGTATCGTAGTTTCTATTAATCGTACTTTGTATTTTCAATTCGATGTTTGTATTATCGTAGTTTGTATTAATCGTACTTTGTATTATCATAGTTTGTATTAATTCGTATCGTAGTTTGTATTAATAAAACATTACAAGTTTTAATAAAACATTAAAAGTTCTAAAACATCATATATAAACATTTACAACTTTAAAAAGAAAAAAATTAAAAAAAAAATGACAAAAGTACAAGAGAAACCCTCATCGTGCAGACGAGGAGCTCCTCAACGGCAAGAGATGGCGAACCACCATGGTGTGGTGGCAAGGTTTGGCGAAATTGCCACCTAGGAACGGTGAGAGCTCGGCGAAGCCACACCCGAAGCTCTTATATATAAGAATGATAAGAATAAGGGTATAATTGGTATTTTGCCAAGAAAATATAATGTTTTGGATATATATAAAATATTTAAATGTTTGGAAGGATATATACGTAATTATTGGTTTTCGTTGGATAAATATGCAATAATGAGTTTTTTGAATGATATACTCGACCCATTTTTTATTTTTTTCGCATTCGTCGAAGAAGACCTAAAAATCCTCAACTCTTTTGGCCAGTACCAGTGTGCACTATGCGCAGGCTATCAAGTCTAAAATTAAATAATTCACATATTTAGGGACGCCCTTTAGAGCATGAACAATGCATCGAGTCTTAAAAGACTTAACGCATTTAATACAATTAAGTGTTATGTGTAAAAAGCTTTTGCAAAAGTCATATTCATAAATAAACTCCAATGTATCAAGCTTTAACAAAAGCTTTTCAAGAACTAAAAAAAGGGTTGAAAATGAAAAATTAATGCTTGAACAAGAGTTCCAAGCTATTGATCAAACGCTTAGAGTTTCACAAGCCATTCACATTTATTGCCACAACAAGTCTTGACTCTCAATGCAAAAAGTCATTTAAATGACCTTTTCAAATAGTAAAAAGTCTTTAAAAAAGCATGCATTGCACTCAAATGCATAAACTAGAAAGCTTTTTACTATTTCAAAAGTCTTTTGAAATGGTTTCTTGACATTGCATTGAAAGCTATTTAAAAAGCTCTTTAGAAAGACTTGATAAACTTTAAGTTTTTCCTCAAAGTCTTAGAACATATACAATGCTTCTACCTATTAAGACTTTTTACATTTATTACAATTAATTTTCCGTTAACTTCTATCTCTCTAAAAGTCATGTTTACAAATCTATACTACTTATAAAGCAAAGCATCTTGACACTTCCCTCCTATTAATTTTTTAAGACTTCCTAAAATAGATTTTTAAGCAAATACAAGTAAAGAAGCATCATTTACAAGTATTTGAAACACAAATAAAATTAAAAAAACACTATTTAACACATACAATTAATACACTATTTAAATCACCTTTTTACCAAAATATACAACCATTCAACCCAAAGGTACAATCTAATCAAGCTTCTAAAAAAATAACATCTTATATAGTTTAGGTGGTTTTGACCGATTGTTAGAACCGGAAGGAATGGCTTTTTTTTTTTTTTTTTTTTTGGCTCCGCGATGGTGGTTTTTTGTGGCTTTTGGGGTGTTTGTTTAAATTTTGACCTCATACATATCAGCAGTCCAAAACGAAAAAGTAAAAGAACAATGAGACTCGAACCATAACCAACAACTATTATGACTATTCATCATCTCAGCCAACATCAAAATAATCAACCCGCTTATGCCTCACGTCAATCCCCAACTCACATCGCTCCTCAACACTCAGTCACAATTAAGACTCGAACAACAATAATAAACGGAAAGGCCTCAGTTTGTTCGAAGATCTTAAAGATATTTAACTTTTTGAGCAAAGAATCTATCATAGTTCTATGTGAAGTACCACTTGCTAAAAGATCTTGAAGCCAAAGGATTCGAACCAAGAGGATTGTTTGGAAACTGAAATAGAAGATAGATGGTTGTGTTATGTCAAGATAAGAAAGAGACCGTGTTTTTCTTTGGTGGCTGGATAACAAGAGAAAATACAGATAAAAAGGCGTGTATTTATTTTTTAGTGTTATGAATGAGAAATTAGGGATTGTTAGCATTGTATCCCTAAATATTATTTAGGACGTATAATAGATAATGGGCTTAAATGTATTTCAGGCTTTATCATTTGTTGGAATGAAAAATGGGGCAATTTTCGAATTTTGCATAAAGTTAACCATTGGGCCATAATTGATTTAGTACTATCCGAATTTTAGAAAGTGTTTGTGCTAAAATTTGTTTAATATTTGATTTTGACTATAAAGTAAAATAGTACACTTTCAAATTTGGCCAATATTTTATTGTACCAAAGAATTATGAGATCCAAATGTATAATATATTATTGTTATGGCCTAAAGTTATTTTAATTTAAATTATTATTTATTTGTATGGTTATTATTAGAAAAAATGTATTACCGAATAATATTTGTCATAAAAATATATAGTCGCAGACCACGTCGCATCGCATGCAGACCTCGCTAATCTTCTTCAATGCACAAAAGCTAAAAAGCTTTTTCATATTAAGTCTTCATTTAATGAGGGGTGTAAAATGAAATTAAACATGACTTCATTTAATGAAAATGACTTGTATCATTTTTGTCAAACCCTTGACATATACCAAGTCATTCTCTTCAAAGTCTTTAGTAAATCTTTTATTATAATGATCAAGTCATTTATATAAAAATTTTAAATAGTAAAAAGTCATTTATAAAGCTTGTATTACAGATGCTCTTATACATTAAAGGGATAATTGTTTATAAATGTAATGAAGTTACCACTTTTTTCTAAGTTGTGTATGTATCTATCAATCCTTCTAAACAATGCGAAGAGTTTACTAATCCTACTATTATATGTATAATTTAACATTTGTTTATAGTTATTTACATAAATCGTCCTTGTGGTTAGGACTAAATTGCAAAGACAGTCCTTACTGTCAGTTAGAGTTATTTACATAAATCGTCCTTGTGGTTAGGTCGGTCAACGGGTTGGACCGGGTCGGGTTGCCACGTGGACCAATGAGGTGGTGGCACGTAGCGATGCAAAATAATACCCCAAATGCCTCCGCTGGGATCGAACCCGGGTGGCTTGTGTGGGAGGCGAAGGTGGTACCCATCTGAGATGGGCATACATTCAATTATTTATATGCACTTTGTTTCTTTTAAACCCTCTTTGTTGACAATCCATTTTATTAATAGTAGAAGGTTCAAAATAGTTTTGACCTATCAATTTAAGAAGGTTATGGACCGGATAAAAATTTGAGAAAAATACCGTCGGACTCGTTTGTTCGTGTTCTTTCCAATGGTATGCTCGGGGAATTTTTTGGACTTCGTTTGAACCTCAAAAAATGCGAAAACATCGTCGAAACTCATCCAAAAATCACCGTTTTTCCTTTGCTTTCAAACCCTTATACCTGCAAGACATAATAACACATAAAAAGCATATTTGCAATGTAATTTCACATATTTATAATATATTTTATAGTTATTAGTCCGTTTTAAACCCTTGTACCTACCAGAAATATATGAAATTATATGTGGTTTTATATGCGGACTAATAACCATAAAATATCTAGAAAATATGTGAAATTATATTGAAAATATGTTTCTTATGTGTTATTATGTCTTGCATGTACAAGAGTTTGAAAACAAAGTAAAAATGGTGATTTTCAGATGAGTTTTGATGATGTTTTTGTATTTTTCGAGCTTCAAATGAAGTCAAAAAAATTCCCCGAGTATACCATTGGAAAGAGCACGAAAAAACGAGTCCGACAATAATTTTCTCAAACTTTTATCCGGTCCATAACCCCTTTAAATTGATAGGTCAAAACTATTTTGAACCTTTTAGTATTAATAAAACGGACTGTCGACAAAGAAGGGTTAAAAGAAACAAAGTGCATATAAATAAATTGAAGGTATGCCCATCTCGATGGTATCACCTCGCCCCACACAAGCCACCCGGTTTGATCCCAGCCGAGCATTTGGGTATTATTTTGCATCGCCACGCAAGACCACCTCATCGGCCCACGCGACAACCCGACCCGCTGACCGCCTAACCACAAGGACGATTTATGTAAATAACTCTAACTGATAGTAAGGACTGTCGTTGCAATTTGGTCCTAACCACAAGGACGATTTATGTAAATAACCATAAACAAATGTTAAATTATGCATATAATAGTAAGATTAGTAAATTGTTCGTATTTTTTAGGAGGATTAATAGATACATACACAACTTAGCAAAATGAGATAACTTCGTTACATTTACAAATAATTATCTCTACATTAAATGTAATATGCATTAAATACATTAAATGCAAAAAATAATTAAATACTTTATGCATTGTGTATGCTCTTAGATCACATGTTTATTCAAAAGACCGTCACATGCAACATACTGAAATAAAATTTCAGTAACCTTTAAAAAAGGAAAACAAAAAACCATTGATGTCATTTGTCTATTTTTGTACTGATATCTTTTTTATTGTCAAGCATCGTTTATAAGAGGTTAACTAACAATTTATATCCAGATGGTTTTTTAAAAACAATTAGCAAATGTTTTTATAAAAATTATTCCCAAAAAATATGATTTTTAAAAGTGATATTTACCCGACGATTAGGCAAATACAACAACAAAAACATCCAATCCCAACACAGCAGCTTGTCAAAAAAAATAAAATGTAAACAGTCACTTTTATGCGTGAATAAAAAAGATCTCGAACTTTGTCTGTCATACAACAAATATTAAATAATAATTGAAGTCTACTCTAAAGTTTACAAAAGATACTACTCCACGTTACTTTTCCACAAGAAACTGTAACATAAATCAACTAGGGTCCTTTATACCATAACTCCGTAAGACCATGTTTGACCCGGCCCATTAGTAGTTCAAAACTAAAACCTGAATAAAAAACAGAGACAACAACAACAAGTACACATCTTTGATCACTAGTCAAACCCATTATTCATGTAATTTCACTTTCTTTTTCCAGGCGCATGCAACACGTACCCTTTTGTTCCTCTGTTGCATAATAAGCCTAAAACTATATACAGATTCTTTTTACACAATCACTTTCAAATCTTTATTACAGTACTACTTTTTTTTTATATATAAAAATTAAACTTTATAATACCTATCATCTTTAATCACATGATCAATCATTTTCCATATCAATCTTGTAAAAAGATTTCATTTTTAAAGATACCCTTTTTGCCAAGAAAGGTTTTTAAGTTTGAGTTTTGTTGTTTAAAGTGAAAAAGATTGGAAATTGGTTTGTGGGTACTACTAGTTTTAAAAGACTAAATAGTTGGTTTTAGGGTTTGGATTATTTTTTTCTAAAAGAAAGAATGGGGGGAATGTCATCTGATAATATTCATGGGCTTGTATTAGCTTTGTCTTCAAGTGTGTTTATTGGATCTAGTTTTATTATTAAGAAAAAAGGTCTTATGAAAGCTGGTGCTACTGGAATTAGAGCAGGTTTTTCTTCCTCTTTCTAAGGTTTTTTTTTTGGTTATATAAAATTTAATATGGAGGAGTTTATGTTTGCAAAAGAAATTTCTGATTATTGCGTTTGTAAATAGATTAATCTGTTTTCAATGTTTGGAAATTTGGATTTTAGTCTTTTTGATTCTGATTAATTCGTTACTTTGGGTGAAGAATTGTTTTTGTATAATTAGTTTGACGATACCTTGTCAAAATTTAACTATCGGATTATAATTTATCAAAGTGCATTCTCATGTGCCCCCTGTGTCAATAGTTTATAGATGTATCTTGAGATTAATGGTTTATACGTGAATTGGTATCATGAGTTGAAATACTTTGTTCGGTCTACTATATCAGCAACTTTCTGTAGTTTTGTGATGTATGTATGTATGATGATCAACTTGTATGTTTGTGTTATACTGGTCTATACGGGATGTTGATACGGATATTGAGTTAAACAACTTTTATTGTTGTGATAATTCTGTGAATAGGTTCAGGTGGTTATTCATATTTGAAGGAACCCTGGTGGTGGGCTGGGATGTTGAGCAGTAAGTTCCAGTTTTACCATTGAATGCGTATCGTTTTTTGTTTTTGTATATTTCGTGTTTTCATAGAGGTTTTACTAACACTTAGAGGTGGTGATATCAACCCATTCACTTATAAATTGGTCAATTCATGTTTTGTTCTTTCTCAAAATGGGTGAAATCAGGGACAGAGCTTGAGCAACTTTCTTTGGGGGGGCCGAAATCATTTGTAAACCATATGTTCTACTTCTATAAATCATTAAGAGAGTTTGGGTCAATGCGAAGTTCTCCTTTATATGGAATCAAGATTATCGTATACGTTCGTATTTAAAGCAAGAATGTATGAAGTAAAAATATTTAACTAGACTTTTAATATGATATGGTTGGGCACATTGATATAAAAAGAGTAAGATCAGAGCTTAAAAAACGCGCAAATTCGTGGATGTGGAGCAACTATATTGGGATTGACTGTCTTGTTTCCTATTATTTTGGGAGGGTGCAAATTAAATACCAATTTTACTTAATATAGAGAATAAAACTACATTAAGTATGCAGATTTTTTGGGGGCCCACGACCCACCCCTTCCCTCACTATGCTTCGTCCATGGGTGAAATGGGTTAAACAAAAGAAAAAATAGCTAGAAGGGGATGATGACCTGGTCTACTTGGTCAAATGGGTTGAAATTCGTTCAAATCTATTTTTTAATGCATAGGACTTCCTGTTTGTTCAGAGATTTAGATTATAACTGTAATTATGTTGTTCTTAGTTATAGTAAATGCATTATTTATAATTTTATAGGGAAAAGTGTTAGCTGGTCAACCGACCCGTTTCCATATGATTGTATTTTCACCAATTACCAAACGGCCTATCCACCCATCATACTGCTTCTACTAGCAGTTTTTTAAAGCTATTATCAAGCTCCAAAAGTTGATTAGCTGAATGACTTTTTATTATTACCAGCTAGCTAAAATTTGCGATTTCTAGGTATAGTTTACGTAGATATAGTGAATCATAATTTCAAATTGTAAAATGAGTACCAGCCATTATCTCATTAATGTGCAACTGCTAAACTATTTTCGCTTTGGTCTATATTTTGTTAAGCATTTGTCACAAACTCTAATGGCTTCTTGCGTCAGTCCCATAATTCCACAGTGGTTTTCATTCTTATTTTCTAATCTTGATGAAATTGCAGTGGTCATAGGCGAGGTAGCAAATTTCGCTGCTTACGCATATGCTCCAGCAATTCTTGTTACCCCATTAGGAGCTCTAAGTATGATAATCAGGTAATTTACCATATGATCGTTAAAATTTCTTAGTTAAAAGGCTGCATTTTTACGTATACATATGTAACATTGTGTTATCTGGTTCCCCGAACTCTTGTGCAGTGCAGTTTTAGCTCATTATTTTTTGGACGAGCGGTTACATATCTTTGGTGTGGTTGGATGTGCACTTTGTTTGGTGGGTTCAACCACAATTGTGTTGCATGCTCCCCAAGAGAAGCAAGTTAGCTCAGTTAAAGAAGTATGGTATTTTGCAACTGAGCCAGGTACGTTATTATATACAAGCTATGGATGTAACTATAAGTTCTATTGTAGTTTTATATAAGGGGGCGCTGGGATTGTTTATCTGTGCTTATGTACCTGCTTATTTTTAATGCTTATTCTAGAGCAAAATAAGCCTTATCCAATCACTCAAAACTGTTTATCTGCATAAAAATAAGCAGATCGTCAGATAATCACTTAAATAAGCAATTCAAAACATCCTTATAGTGTAGATCAAGTAGTTGTAAAAAGTTTACTCTAACACGTAATTAGATCTTTACAGGATTTATAGTCTATGCCTGCATTGTTTTGGTTGTCGTTGGCGTGCTTATGTACCGTTATGTGCCACTCTACGGTGGGACCCATCTGGTTATATATGTTGGAATCTGCTCTCTTATGGGCTCCCTCACGGTTCGTGTTGTTCCATTTTACTTTTCTATCTTTTTTATGGTTAGGCGTTCATCTCTTTATAACACTTTTGATGAAAATGTAGGTTATGTGTGTGAAAGCAGTAGGAATCGCCATGAAGCTATCTTTTTCTGGAAGTAATCAGTTCATATACTTTCAAACATGGTTTTTCACGGTGCTACTTTTTGGTTTCATTCTCTTGCAACTCAACTATTTGAACAAGGTAAATAAAAAAGATACAACATAAGTTTATTATATTCAAATAATGGTGTTTTATTGTAACTCTCTGTTTACAGGCCTTAGATACTTTTAATACTGCTGTGATTTCGCCAGTTTATTATGTCATGTTTACCACCCTTACTATCTTGGCCAGCATGATCATGTTTAAGGTGATTATACTAATTATGACACCTTCATCTAATGTAAAAAGAATAAAAAAGTTTAAACATCTTTTTTAACATTGTTTTGAAGTTTAATGATCAAACTTGTGATTCTTGCAATGTTCGCAGAACTGGGATCATCAAAATGCGACACAAATAGTAACTGAACTGTCTGGTTTTGTGACTATTTTCTCGGGGACGTTTCTTCTCCATAAAACTAAGGATATGGGGACTCCAGCTACAGAACTATCTAAACTTTCAAATCCGTCAACAAGAAGCCAGAACGAAAGCCCCAGAAGGCCTGAACTGTGAAATGTCACAGGGGGGTTTGTGGTAGATTTGAGACTTTTAAGTTTTAACAACAGGGTACTAGTGAATATATGTCAAGATGCTGCTGAG
Organism: Chrysanthemum lavandulifolium; assembly: GCA_022545495.1. Classification (NCBI taxonomy): domain Eukaryota; kingdom Viridiplantae; phylum Streptophyta; class Magnoliopsida; order Asterales; family Asteraceae; genus Chrysanthemum; species Chrysanthemum lavandulifolium. The sequence continues at coordinate 189,854,904 of CM040245.1, read as the reverse complement.
AAACATTGACGATTCTTTTCATACTTTTGGCACACAAACATTAATTGGTTATGTTGGTTATTATGGCTTATGGTGTGCACATTATGAAAATTTTGTTAGTTCTAACTAGTCATTATATATTACTGTATTCTATATGTCAGATCTACAAATTGAAAATTTTGTTAGTTCTAACTAGTGAAGTTATAATCATGTTTACACTTGTCTTTGAAGTAAGGGTGTGCATGGTCCAAAAACCGGACCGGACCGGACCGAAAACCGATTTCGGCATAAACCCTAGACCGAGACCGGACCGAATGTGGTCGGTCGGTCGGTCGGTCCGTCCGGACGGTCGGTCCTTCGATCGGTCCGGTCCAACAAGGCCAATTCGTCGGTTTGGTCCGGACCGGACCGACCGGGACCAGCTTAAAAGTCGGGATCGCGGACCGGACCGAATGGTCGGTCCGGCCTCGGTCCTTCGGTCGGTCCGGTCCATTCGGGTCATATGCTCACCCTTACTTTGAAGTTGAAAATCGTACTATCTCACATCTACAAAACGAATGTGAAAATTTAGAAAATGAAAAGAGTATCATTAGCGACATTGATCTATTCTTGTGAAATTATTATTATTATTATTATTATTATTATTATTTTATTTTATTTTATTTTTATTTTTATTTTATTTTTTTCAATTATAAACATCACTTTAGAGTGTCTTATTATTATTATTTTCACAAACTATAATTTTATTATGTCAAATTTAGAGTGTCTTACCTCACATTACTTTTAATCATGTTTATCCTGTAAGGGTATAAATGTCTAAACACTTTAAATTTGAGTGTCTCAATCATTTATGAAAGTATACAAATCACCTCCCTTATATAGATACTAAGATTACCTTGAAAAGCAAATAAACATATAAAAGCCTTTTAAACAATTTTCAACTTGCCCCGCTAGAGAAAAAATTCTTTAATTTTTAGCTCTAAGTTTGTAGAAACTTGGAAGGGATTTTTATCTCCACGGATGAGTTAAAATTTTAAAAAATACGTTTAGCTAGTGTTTCCTAGTTTGAACAAGGGGAGTAGGGGTTTTGAGTTGCAAGGGAAACAAGGAAAATATCAAAGAAAGAAAAAAAAATGTCTTGTAGCATTTTTGTTAATTTAGGGAATAAGAATTTTGTGTTTTGTAAAAAAATTTTGAAAAATAAAGTGATTTAAACATGATTTATGTTTGCTTTGTTTTGTAAAAAAATCATTTTCTTGAAAACATGACGCACCCTAAACTTTTGTATTTATCAATCTTCAATATCATAAAATGCACTAGCAAAAGCTTTACACCTTTTACTTATGATCAACTCATCTATATAAGAGCTTTGGGTATGGTAACTAGCAAAGGGGTATTAATGTTTAACATGCCGCGTTAAAGACATGTTAACCATACCGTCTCTCGAGTTAAGAGGTGTTAACATGCCCATGTTAACACCTTAACGTCATGTTAAGTTTTTTTTTTTTTTTTTTTTTTTTCTAAATGAGATGTTGTTTTTGTAAATTGTTGGTGAGTTAAGGTTTAACTTAAGTAAGTTATGATAAAGGGTGTTTTTTTGTTGAGTTAAAGTGAAATGTTAAAGATTGTTAAACCTTAACCTTTACCACACCTTGTCATTGTGCTCTAAGAGCATCTCTATAGTTGGAACAATATCCGCACACTGTTATCCTAATATGATTTTGTTACAACCACTAACCACTTTCTTAGTTAAAATAAATCTCATACGCATGCATTTTGAAAAGAGTAAACCAAAAATGAAAAGGAGAAAAAGATAAGGGTGCGTTTAGTTGGTGAAAAATATCTCATTTTTTTAAGAAATTTTTCATATGAAATTAAAGAAAATGAAAATTCGTTTAGTTATACTTTTTTCCAACAATTTTCAAAAAATATGAATTTCTCATTTTCTATTTTTTAACTAAGAAATTGAAAAGCTCATTTTATCATTCTCATTTTTTTCTTTCTCATTTTTCTCAATTAAAATAGAGGGATTTTAAAAAAAACATATACACCATTCTAACCCTAATCTCTCGTGTCATTCTTCACCGCTCACCGTCGCCGCCACCACCACCGTCGTAATCCGATGTAATCTTCTTATCATTTTTTAAAAAAGAAAAAATATAACTTCAACTAAACGGGGTTTTCAAAATTTTCAACCCTTCTCTAGAGAAGAATTACCATTCCCTTATCAAGGAAATTAAAAACGGAAAAACAGAAAAATGTTTCTACAACTAAACGGCACCCGAGTGTCCTAACCACTTTCTCCCTTCCCCTGTACCAACACTGATTGGCCTACTATAGGTACACTGACCAAACTACGATTAGCCCACTATAGACACTGACCAAAGATGAAGCGCCGATGCCATCCTGCTTGCTCTAAGTTGGATCAGTTTATGAGATTTAAGACAATAAAGTACTCATGTTATTTGTAACTAGTAGGGTACCCGCGCAATGCAACGGCGGGTGCTCTAAAATAAAAATTTTCGATAAATAATGTATTTTAGTTTATTATATTCTTGTTAACAATAAATTTATGGATATTAAGAATTTCAGATAGCCCGTGCTCATTCGGGCTCGAACCCGCTGGGTCTGTGGTTCCGCCGGGCTCGAGCCTGTTGGTCCGCGCCTTTCGGGCTCAAGCCAATTTGCGTGTTGCCCATTCGGGCTTGAATATTTGTATAATGTGCTTTATTATTTGTAGGTGAAATTTAATGCATGAATCGTGTTATATTTGGTTGTGGGACTATGCTTGATAATTTGCCTTTGAGAATTAGAGACGTGTTTTAATAACTATATTAATTGTATTTAACACCCTCAAAATTCAAACTTTAAATAGTATTAACCGCTTATTACTAACTATGCTTTTATTGTACGTTCTTATGGAAGCTGATGAGCGGATTGATCATGTAGATTCTACACATGCTCATACCGACAACACATGAAAGTTCTCATCAAAATCAAAGGCTACTCAGTTAAAGATGATTTTTTGTACACAATGTCAAAGAATCCACAAAGTTTCTGCGACTAGAGAAATTCACAACAATGAAACATCAAAGTGTTTTAGAAGTGTGAGCATGTTTGATAAAAGGTCTGGAAATACACTAACCAATGAAGTTGACAATATGCTTACAACCACTTTCAAAATTCGATCACAAAGCATGAAGGAACGAAAATTCAAGACTATTCTATATCTACGCACAAAGTTCAAGCTCGAGAAAAGTAAAGACCAAATCATGTGGAGCATGTTTTGAATGACCATATTTAGGGGAGTTGTTAGCCTTAATAGTTTTATTAGAAGTGATGGTCATTCACGTTTAGGAACTTTGTAACGTGTGTTAGATATCGTGCTAGAATAGTCAACGGGTTCGTGGATTGGACTAAGCTAAATGGGTATTAGTTTAGTTAAGCTTGCCTTATATCCAATCCAACCCATGTCCAAGCCTACGAAAGCCCATAGAAATCCTTTTAGGGCATCAAGTCACTTGTACTATAAATACCCTCAAATGGTCATTTGAGGGGTGTGCTTGAGTGTGTGTGTGTGTGTTTTCTTTGGAATATACAACTTATTGTTTTCATCTTTCTCTCACAACATACACGGTTTTATAAACATCAAGTCACCAACATCTTAATCTTTCCTTCTTTATTTACGCATAGGTTTGTGTTTGTGTTGTTTGTGTTTTACGCATAACGTGTGGTGGGTTTGTGATAAGGTTGATAAAAGTAAGGTCCTACAATTGGTATCAATCGCCTAACAATGGTTTAGGAGTGTTTGTGTTTGTTTTGAAGTTTTGGTACCATACGCGTAAAGCTCACGTTATCTTTGCCACGCTTAAAGCTTTGATTTTTACACTTAAAAATTCAAGATTCTTGTGGTTTAAGGTTTATTTGGTGTTAAAGTTTCAGTTTTTTGCAAAAATTTTGAAGCTTTACGTGTTTTTCTTCAGTTTTAAACTCGTACGAATTGGGTAGTTCATTTCTACGCATAAGCTATCTAAGCACTTTGGGTGAAAAAGGTCAACACTTTTGTGTTATTTGAGTGTTTTTAAGGCTGTTTGTGCAAGAGAAATTGTTTGAATCACTGGAAATTTTTACGCGTAGGTCAAAATCCTAGTTCTACGCGTAAGAAAAGTCAATACCCTATTTCTACGCATAAGGTTCTACGCATAAGAGTTTTGTGCAGTTTCTTCGAGCTATAACGGTGACTCAGTGCTTCCTCACTTGGATAAGTTTGTGGAACACTTCGACATTTGGATATCTTTTACATCGTGATAGTGTAAAGGATTTTGGGCAAACCCTAGATTTACGCATAAGCTAAATCTTACGCAGATAATTTCACGCATAAGTATTTTCTTACGCCTAAGCTTGTCTTACGCACATAAGGATTCTACGCTTAAGTTTTTAGTCTACGATAACTCTATTGTTACGCGCGTAACTTGGGTATTACGCGTAAGTTAACGCCTAAGCACAATCTCACGCCTAAGCATCGCTACTCAGAACTTCGTGTGTTCACGCTAAGCTCTTCTTTAAAAAAAAATAAAAAAAAAAAAAAAAAAAAAAAAAAATTCAAATTTTGAGGAGACTAAACGTTCAATTTTTACGAAATTCAAATTTTGGTTTAACTTGAAAATTTTGGTCAAAATTCAAATTTTGAACCCAAATTCAAATTTTTTCGGTCAACTTTGGTGTCAAAATTGTCATATCTCAAAATTTTCATACGACCTTAGAATTGATTTTTATAGTGAATTTCAAATTTTGGGAGAAAAATTTTACGCCTAAGAACCAAGTTTACGAGTACGACTTTCAGAAAAACTTCAAACGGCAATATCTTTTGAAACACAACTCCTTTATCGTTGAATCGATCCTACATCAACTTTATCATAACATACCTTCATCAATGGCAACTCAACAAGACATTCATGCAGCCGGTGCCGAAAACCGTCCTCCTATGTTGGAAAAAGGTGGTTATCTTCAATGGACAAGTCGAATGCTTCGTTACATAAAGACCAAACCTAATGGGAAACTCATGATTCAATCCATTCAGAATGGACCCTTCAAGCCTCGACAAGTCCAAGTCCCTGGAAATGCTGATGCAACACCTCCCATCCCACCATCCTCTCGTCTTCAAAATGAATCGAATACATCAAGAGGATCGAAACAAGTCGATGCAGATGACATGGCAATTCATATTGTCCAACTGGGTTTACCAAGGACATCTTTGTTGCAGAGAGCAGCCAGAAACCGCTTCGATATGTGGGAACGTGTTAGACGGCTTTGTCATGGAATAGAAATTGGTCAACAAGACATGGAGAACAAGTCGCTAACCGAATGGGAGAAGTTTACATCTACACCAGAGAATCCATTGAATCCTACTATGGAAGGTTTTGCACTTTGATGAATGAGCTTATCGAAACAAGTTGGCACCTGTAACTATCGCTCAAAACATCAAGTTCTGAACAATCTTCCGGAAGAATGGGGACGATATGTCACTATTGTCAACCAAACAAAAGACTTACATCGGTGAACTTTGATCAACTAAACGATTTTCGAAACAAAACCAAGTCAAGTGAATGAAGTCGAAAGAAAGATTGGCAAAGAATCATGATCCATTGGCACTCATTGCAAAGACTCAAACTTGGTGAATACACAACAACAAGCCTCAACATCTTCCACCAACAACAACTTGCAAGAATACATTCCACAACCACAAGTCGCTTTTCCTCAACAACAATTCTATCCACCGTAACAACAAGTCATTCAACAACATCAATATCCACAATACCAGAACAAGGAATCATCGATCCCGAACCGAACAAGAAGCGACCTTGCAACATGTATACTCTTTATTGGGTAAAGCATTGAAGTCGCTATTCCACACCAACTAACAACAACCAAAGGATTTCATCAAACACTGCAATGTGAAAATTGCATAGCGGGTGTGAATATGGGTAATCAAGGTCAAATGGTTGGAGTTATTGGGAATCGCAGGATATGCTCTTGGATTTCGTATGGGTAATTAAGCGGTTCCGTATCAAGGTAATCAATTGGGTCGAATGTTGGAAATCGTTAGGCGAATGTTGGGAATAGAGCGATGGGTAATCGAATGGGAATGTTGCGCTCAATCGTTGGGAATTATGGAAATGTGAATCGTGGTAATCGGGTTAAGTGTTATAAGCTGTCAAGGAGTGGGTCACATGGCACCTAAACTGTCCCACTAAGCCACACAAGAAGAATCTTGAGTTTCTTCGAAAGCTATCTTGTTAGCACGTAATCAAGAAGCGGTGGATGCAGTTGAGTCTTGAGGAAAATGATTTTTCGCTATTGTGGATGATTTGGAAGACCTCGAGGAACTCAATGCAAACCGCATCTTCATGGCAAATCTTGAGGAGACTAAGTACGACACCGACTCGACGCACCTCCGCTCTATGACGCCAACGCAAAGATGTCGAGGTACCAATCATTGATCCATGCTATAACAATGTCATATTTGATGTGTTTACTCATGACGAACAAGATTTCGTGACGCCAAGACCTACTTATGATACATACCGGACAATCCGAGTTGTAGCAATACTAACTCGAAACCCGGATGTGGATCCTAATGGAGGTGTGTGGCACAAAATATCGAGACCGATGAGGAAACACGTGCTTACTTTGAATCATTAATCAATAAGCGTGGCATTGAAATTGAGAAAGTTAGAACGGTCAATCGCGAAGTTAAGGCGTGAATGCTAAATTGACCGCCGAGCTTGAGAGTTACAAAGAGAATGCCGAGCCTTTGAATTTCATACAAACAAACTATCATAATTAGAAATTGGTTATCGAGATTCATTTTAAGAGAAAACAATTGCAACTCAAGTATGACACACTTGATGTGAATTTGAACTTGAAAATAAAATCTTTAAACAAGGAAATTTCGAACTAAATGACCAACTTTCTAAACAAAAAGCATCGTTCTCGATCTTGAAAAGAGAAGAAACAGTTGATTGCTGATTTTTCAAAACGAGAAGATTCTCTTCTTGATGAAATTCTGGATAAAAATGAAACTATCAAAAAATTGGATAATTTGCTTCTTACAACGGGTCATTCCGCTAAAACAAACAAGATGCTTTCTAATCAAGTAAATCCGTATTTTCATACAACTCAAAAAATGGCTCTTGGTAACTCACCTCCTTGTTTCATCAAGAAAGCTCAGAAAGAACGGAATGTGTTGAACAATGGAAAACCTTTGCATGAACCCATAATTGTGCATGATTCTCTTGAAACGTTGGAACTATCTGAGGAGAGTAGATAAAAAATGAAACAAAAGCATCCGGAAATCAAACCAATTGATTATAACAAATGGAACAAAATTAATGGTATTTCGTTTGTTTCTCATAAAGAACAATCAACGTTTTCCACCACACCAAGTGTTTTAAACAAAGTGTCAACACTAGTTTCAAAACCAGTTGTTGTCTCAAAATCTCTTTCGAACATTGAACAAATGTCTTCAAACAATCCTTTCAACACAAGTGATGCGCGAAGTATTTTAGAAAATGTGAAAACTAGAATTATGGATCTTCAAGAGATGTTAAAACTAAAACCAATATTACAACAAACATCGGTTTAATAGTTTTGATAATGAGCAGAAAAAGTTTTTGAAACTCAAATTGCCCTCAATTTGAATAACATCAACTCAAGGGTAATTCATTTTGAACAAGCATTTTTGAAAGAAATAGCTGACTTTGTCAAGGACCATAAATCCACGGTAAAACAAGCTAATGAAAGTGTTGAACACATCAAAGTTTTGGAAAATTTAAATGATTCTCTCTTCAAGATGTTCGACCATCGATATTATGTCCATCATTTTGCAAACATATTTCGTTGAAGATCATGAAAGACTCCACCGAGACCTCCAAAATTGTTTCAAAATATGAAAAGCACTTGAGAAACTTGAAAAAAAATGTCTCATATTTTAAACAACTTGATCGAAAAACCGAGGAATGCAAGTATGGAAAATTGTCGTATGAGCGTGCCTACAATGACATGAAAGCGAAAAATGATCTTTTGAGGGCTCACCGAAAGTCAAAAAGGAAAGGTAGTGGGCGTGATTAAAAACCATTGATCATGGAGAAAGCAAATGTTCTCAAACCGGTTTCCAAACCAAAATGTCTGCTCTATGCCTCCTCCAAAAGTCAATGAGAAAAATGTTTCATCAAAACTATCACTCCACCGCCTTACCTAAACAACATGTTGATAAAGGAAAAGCGGTTATCGAGAAACCAAAAGTTTTAGCACTGGCCTTTTTAAGATTAGTACCACTAATGCGTGCGCCTCCACATCTAAAACATATGGAACAAACGACATAAGTTTAGAAAAGCACTCTAAAGAGACTAGGAAAGTGAAACCACCTCCTTCATAAAAATGTGAATCCTAATGCGTGTGCCTTACCTTCTATAGGACTAGAAAGCACCTCTAGGAGCAGCAGACTAAAGCCTAAGAGCAATACAAGGAACAATAGAGTCTCGATCGCCTCTAGGAGTAGTAGCTTGAATAAAGAAAAGAAAGTAGAAGAACACCCTAGGAATTTACCGCTTTTGAATAAGAAAGACATTTCATCCGAATGTCTTGAACCTATGAAACTTGCTAAGTCTAATGCATGTGTTGAATCTCTTTGTTTAACTTGCAAGAAATCTTTAATTAATGTTCAAGATGATTGTGTTTCTACGAATGTGAATGATAAGCTGTTAAGAAGAACGCTCCAAAAGATCTTACACTAAACAAGTAGGAAGACTAGTTGCAAAACTTAGGCTTTACACTCACCGACAGAACTATAGTGTATACTTTAGGATGATATTTGGAAACCCACAGTAGAACTTTCACACCCGAATGGTAAAATGAGTGATAAACCGAATTCCTGTAGAAAACCTCTTTGAGTGTGATCGATTTTACCTCTAACCCAAAGGAACCAAAATCAAAACGGTTTCCACAATATTCTTTTTTCATTCATTGGCGTGTTATCAAAATTTGTCTTTGGATCGTCGACTCGGGTTGCTCAAAGCACATGACCGGAATCAAGTCACGATCAATTTCGTCTGAAATTCATGGAACCGTACATTTTGGAAATGATCATGTAGCACTATCATGGGTTATGGAGATCTACCTTTTGGAAATTATTTGATCACTCGGGTTTACTATGTCGAAGGGTTGGGACACAATTTGTTTTCGATCAGGCGATTCGTGATGCGATTTAGAGGTTGCTTTTAGGAAAATGCTTGCTTCATTAGAAACTTGGATGGCATCGATCTCTTAGCGGGAATCGGATACAAACTTGTATGCTATCGACATCAATCAAATGGCCTCTTCATCACCAATATGTCTTATGACACGAGCATCCGGAACACAGTCTGGTTGTGGCATAGAAGGTTATCCCATCTCAATTTTGACACCATCAACAATCTTGCCAAAGACAACATCGTCAACGGACTTCCAAAGTTCAAATACACCAAGGATCACTTATGTCCATCATGCGAACAAGGAAAAAGCAAAAGAGCATCATATAAACCCAAATCCGCACCTAGTTCGGAAGCAAAGTTGCATATGTTGCACATGGACTTATGTGGCCCAATGAGAGTTGAAAGCATTAATGGGAAAAAGTATATTCTTGTCATCGCCGATGATTATTCAAGATATACATGGGTTAAGTTTCGAGATCAAAAGACGAAGCACCGTGCATCATCATCACCTTTCAAGCGTATTCAAGTACTTCTTCAAACTCCGATAAGGGTTGTAAGAATGCACAATGGCACATAATTCACTAATCGAGTTAAGAACTTATTTTGAAGATGTTGGAATCACACATCGACATCGCTTGTTAGAACTCCACAGTGAGAATGGGGTAGTTGAAAGAAGAAATAGAACTCTTGTGGAAGCCGCTCACACAATGCTAATCTATTCTAGTGCACCGTTATTTCTATGGGTCGATGTTGTTGCTAACGCTTGTTTCACTTAGAACCGATCCTCATCCATCCAAGATTCAATAAAACCCCGTATGAGCTTGTGAACAACGAAAACCCGATATCTCTTACTTTCACGTGTTTGGCGCTTTGTGCTATCCTACGAATGACAGAGAAGATCTTGGAAAATTGAAAGCTAAAGGTGATATTGGAATCTTCATTGGATACTCGATAACTCGAGGGCATTCTGTGGTGTATAATGAAGAACTAGGAGGATCATGGAGACGATGAATGTGAAGTTTGATGAACTTTCACATATGGCTTCCGAGAGACTCGCTCTAGAACCCGCACTAAACCCGCAGACTGGACACATTAGTTCGGGACTCGTACCTCAAAGAGCTCAATCAACTTCGTTTGACAATCCTAAAGAACAAGAATGGGAGAATTTCTTGAGTTAATGTTCGATGAATACTATGGTGGAACTTCGACAAATGCATCAAACCATCATTCCGCTGCACCCGCTCAAAATCATCCTCCACCACCAACAGAAGATGCATCTACAACGGTCGAAACCAATGCACCAACTCCATCTACATCATCTACATCTACTCAAGTTCTTGCACCCGTTCTACCAGCAGTTGATGAGCAAAACCAAAACCAGAACGATGCAACGTTAGATGAAGACTTATTTGAAAACCCGTTTGCTACGGAATCAGCTGAATCATCTTCATGCTTACGAGAACCATCTAACTCGCATATGTATAACCAACGGTATCCTTCTACTCTGAAGTGGACAAAAGACCACCCAATTGAACAAGTTATTGGTGAACCTTCAAGGCCAATTCAGACGAGACGCCAACTTGCCACCGATTGTGACTTGTGCATTTACCTTTGCTCAATTAGCAATATTGAACCGAAAAACATTAGGGAGGCAATGGCAGATCCCGCATGGATAGAAGCAATGCAGGAGGAACTTCTCCAATACCGTCTACATGAATCTTGGGAAATGGTTCCAAGACCAATTGACATTCGCGTCATTGATCTCAAATGGTTATGGAAGAACAAAAGGGATGAAGAGATGACTGTAATTGCAACAAAGCTCGTCTTGTGGCCAAAGGATACAGATAAGAGGAAGGATAGATTTTGAAGAGTCATTCACGCGGTAGCTAGACTAGAAGCGATCAGATATTCTTAGCCTATGCCGCTCACAAAAACATCATGGTTTATCGATGGACATTAAGACCGCGTTCTTGAATGGAACTCGAAAGAAGAAGTGTACGTGAGTCGCCCGAAGGCTTCATCGACTTGGAACATCCGACTACGTCTACAAACTCAAAAGGCAATCTATGGATTGAAACAAGCTCGAGAGCGTGGTATGACGAATCGTCCTCTTTCCTTATCCAAAACAATTTCACCAAAGGAACAGTTGATCCTACCTTGTTTACACAAAATGCAAAACGACATTTTGATTGTTCGATTTATGTGGACGACATCATCTTTGGGTCCACTAATCCGAATCTTTCAAAACATTTTGAAAATCTCATGAAAAGTAAATTTGAAATGTCCATGATGGGGAACTAAAATTCTTTCTTGGTTTACAAATACATCGGTCCCTCGTGGAATTTTTATTAATCAAGCTAAATACACAACCGAGATTTTGAAAAATCATGGTATGGATAATTGTGACTGTCGAACACCAATGGTAACTTCACCAAAAATTGGAGCCGATTTGTTTGGGAAACCTATTGATCCAAGAAATATCGGAGCATGATTGGTTCTCTCATGTACCTTCATCGCTAGTCGACCGGATATTCATTTTGTTGTTTGCTTATTAGCACGGTTTCGTGCTAAGCCTACCGAATCGCACCTCAAAGAGGTTAAAAGGATCTTCGGTGCACCAAGACATCCATTCACAAGGGTCTTTGGTATCCGAAGGAATCGGATTTGATCTTATTGCTTTTTCGGATGCGGACCACGCAGTGACCAAGTTACATCAAAAGTACATCGGAGGAGCACAATTTTGGGTGAAAAGTTAGTAAGTTGGTCTTCAAAGAAACAAGATTGCCTTGCACTTTCAACCCGAAGGCGAGTATGTGTCTCTATCTGCGTGTTGTGCTCAAGTTCTATGGATGAGAACACAACTCACAGATTATGGCTTTACTTTCGATAAAATACCTATGTATTGTGACTCGAAAAGTGCCATAGCCATATCATGCAATCCTGTTCATCACTCAAAGACTAAGCATATCGAGCACGCTATCACTTCATAAAAGAACATGTGGAAGAAGGTCTTGTTGAATTATTTTTCGTGAAGACAGATTACCAACTCGCCGATATATTTACTAAAGCCCTTCCAAAAGAAAGGTTTGACGATTTAGTTCGACAAATTGAATGCGAAGCCTAACCCCGAGGAGTTAGAACGTCTTCTCGAATCTTCTTGAAAATGATTTTTCCAAAAGTCATTGTAAATATTTTTGAAAACAAAATACAAAATTTGAAAAACATACAAAAGCAAAATATAAAAATATAAAACTTTCAAAAATACAAAACAATATAAAACAAAAACCAAAAATATTCTTCTCACGACATGTCTCTCGTATAATCGATATTTCAGACGTTTCTAGAAATGTCATTCAACAATGATACGGGCATGTACAGATGCTTGAGCGAGAGTTCTTTAATTGTTTTCTAAAACATGTCGTTTCTCAAAATTTCTTCATAATAATGGCTTTCGTATACATCAGTACGAAACCCGGACCGAAATGATGACTTTTGATTATTTTTCAAATCAAAACTCGTGCTTTTATAGAAAAAATCACAAGTGTACGCTTCAGTGCACTACATTTAAAAATGGTGAGAAATTATCATCATCTTGAGCACCTTTTTCAAGATTGTGCAAAAAGATTTTCAAAATCTTTCAAAAAATTTTGTGCTCAAGATAACTCCCTCTAAAACCCTTTAATTGATTATGCTTTATTAAAGGGGAGCATAAAACAAAATGTTCCAAATTCATGCTTAAATCAAATCCGTTTGTCTCCCAAAAGATTCTAAAATGTTTTTAATCCGTGGATATCAAAATATCACGATTATGCTATTTTTGAGGGGAGGAGACGTGATTAAAATGTGATCAAAATGTTTAATGATCGGTGTTTGAATCTCAAAATGAGCTCGACTCGAGACGGAACCAATGAATTGACGGAATCAAAGTCGGTAAATGTACCATCTCGAGAAACTTGTGATAGATATGCACCTTCATGGGTCTAACCTCCTTTTCAAGGAGTGTTTACAACTTCAAGTTAGTTACTAGAGCTAGTTGTCACCTAAAAACCGACAATGGAACTCTTTAACTAGGCAACGTAACCGTGTCTCGTGGGGAATTGTCTATCATGAGCCGATCAATTCAAAAGTGCGAACTCTACTCTCACTATGTGCGATTTGTCAAAACTTATAAGCACATGTGAAGGGGGAGTGTTTCTGAAAATATAAAACTCTCGGAGTGTCTCAAACATGTTTTCTATCATAAACACTTTGAGAGATTTTCAAGAAAATGGTTTTATGGCAACAATAGGACAGTCATGGAGTTATAAGGTGTCTAAGGATAGTAAATCCGTCCTATGATCCGCCAGAACCGGAGGGATCTACCCAAGGACAATACCCATAGTTAGTATTAGAAGTCCTTAGGAATGATTGAAAAAAGGAGTAATGTGAGAAAGGAGAAAGAAGGGGTTGAAGAATTAAAAAGAAAAGTAATGAAAAAGGGTGAAAAGAAATAGCCTTCCATATTCAACCTTAGGGCGTAAACCGGTTCAATTCATCTCACATTGGTTGTCACTAGATGACACCGGTATTGAAGACAAAGACGTCATGGACCCAGTGACGCATCGCAATAAACCTTCTAGCCACTCAATTCCTCTTAAAAGGATTTGTTTCATTCTCACTGGGAACCCTACATAATCTATTGACCTTCTCTTAGAGTTGGTTGGTATTGAAGAAGGAGACCTCTCCCTAGTCTCCGCCAGAAAACCAAAATGCACTATTGAGTCTAGAGCCACGAGATTCATCAAAAGATCTCATAGGAACACTTGACATGACATCGCTTGTTGTTCATCAATAAGGACACAAGTGATATATTATAGAGTCCCACGCAGATCTTAGCAATCGCCGTAACATTTATGAGAGGTTTCACAACCGTGATCCTCGGTGATTGAATGGAAATTCTGCCGCCAGGTCAACATCAAGCGACCGACAAGCAGTCACCGGTAACTCCCGTGGATTACGCTTAGTGTGTCTCAAATGGTCTACGATCGTGGGGTGATGCTTGATGTACCTCAACGACTCATCCGAATCAGTAGGTGTATTTGGTACATCGCGTTATCTCACTTGTGGGACTCCAGTTCAGGAACGGCCTCTGTGAGAATTAGAGACGTGTTTTCACACTATGCTGTTAACACCCTCAAAATTCAAACTTGTAAGTGCCGGAATCCGCTTATTACTAACCTGTTTTTATGTTTTCTTCTTATGGAAGCTCCGGAGCGGATTGATCGTGCAGATTCTACACATGCTCATACCAACAACACATGAAAGTTCTCATCAAAATCAAAGGCTACTCAAAGTTAAAGATGATTCTTCGTCAATGTCAAAGAATCCACAAAGTTTACAGACTAGAGAACTTCACAACAATGAAACATCAAAGTCAAATAGAAGTGTGAGCATGGTGGAGAAAGACGTGGAGATACCTAACCAATGAAGTTGACAACGGCAAACAACCACTTTAACTGATCACAAAGCATGAAGGAACGAAAATTCAAGACTATTCTATATCTACGCACAAAGTTCAAGCTCGAGAAAAGTAAAGACCAAATCATGTGGAGCATCTTTGAATGACCACCCCTTAGGGGGAGATTGTTAGCCTTAATAGTTTTATTAGAAGTGATGGTCATTCACGTTTAGGAACTTTGTAACGTGTGTTAGATATCGTGCTAGAATAGTCAACGGGCTCGTGGATTGGACTAAGCTAAATGGGTATTAGTTTAGTTAAGCTTGCCTTATATCCAATCCAACCCATGTCCAAGCCCACGAAAGCCCATAGAAAGCCTTTTAGGGCATCAAGTCACTTGTACTATAAATACCCCTCAAATGGTCATTTGAGGGGTGTGTGTGTGTGTGTGTGTGTGTGTGTTTTCTTTGGAATATACAACTTATTGTTTTCATCTTTCTCTCACAACATACACAGTTTTATAAACATCAAGTCACCAACATCTTAATCTTTCCTTCTTTATTTACGCATAGGTTTGTGTTTGTGTTGTTCGTGTTTTATGCATAACGTGTTGGGTTTGTGATAAGGTTGATAAAAGTAAGGTCCTACAAGAGTAAATTACATGGATGGTCCTTGTGGTTTGCTTAAAGTTTCACCCACAGTCCCTAAAAGTTTATAGTTGCATGGACAGTCACTATCTCTGCAAAAAATAAAACTTATGGTCCTTTTTATAACTGGTGTTAAGTGAGCTCCGTTATCATTTACACGTTAGCCCTTTTGTTTAAAGACCGTTGCATCGTTTGTCATTTATACTAACAACCGTTTATAATTTAAAGTTTTTCAACTTGAGGTATGTTTTCTTACGTTTTTATCCGTTTTCGTTTGTTTTTATACGTTTTCATCCGTTTTTATACGTTTTCATATTTGTCCTTTTTTATACGTTTTCGTCCATTTTTATACGTTTTTGTCTGTTTTTCTTACGTTTTCATACGTCCTTATACGTTTTTATACGCTTCTATACGTTTTCGCCCATTTTATTACATTATCATAAGTTTTTATCCGTTTTTATCCGTTTTTGTCTATTTTTCTACATTTTTATTCGTTTTCGTCCGTTTTATACGGTTTCGTCCATTTTATATGTTCTATTACATTTTCATACATTTATATCCATTTTCGTCTGTTTTTATACTTTTTTGTCCGTTTTTATATGTTTTCTTACAGATAAAAACATATGAAAATGTAAGAAAAACGTATAAAACGGACGAAAAATATAAAAACAGACAAAAACATATGAAGATGTAAGAAAATGGGTGAAAACTTATCAAATTGGGGGAAAAAAATAGATACAAATGTAAGAAGACATATAAAAACGGACGAAAACGTATAAAAACGGATAAAAACATATAAAACGGACGAAAATGGATAAAAACGTAAGAAAACGGACGAAAACTTAAGAAAACGTATAAAAGCGGATAAAAACGTAACAAAACGTAAGAAAAAATGTATAAAACGGACCAAAACGTATAAAAATAGACAAAAACATAAAACATATGAAAACGGATAAATACGTATAAAAATGTACGAAACCTGAGTTGGATAAAAATGAAAGAAAAAAGGACGAAAACGCATAAAAAACAGATGAAAACGTATAAAAACGGCCGAAAACAGATAAAATTGTATGAAAACGTAAGGAAAAGTATAAAAATGTACCTAAAGTCGAAAAATTTTAAATTAGAAAATGCCCTTATTATAATGGACATACGATGCAATGGTCTTTAACCAAAAGGGCTAACGTGTAAATTATAACGGAACTCACTTAACACCAGTTAATAAAAAGACCATAAGTGTTATTTTTTTGCAAAGATAAGGAACTGTCCATGCAACTTTAACCTTTTAAGGACTCTGGATAACTTTAGGCAAACCACAAAGACTATCTATGTAATTTACTCTATTTATAAACGATAATATGTATTTTTCCTTTTTCTTTGAGGATGGCCTTTTCATCCTAGAATAATAAGTACTTGCACATAAGAAAAGCCACAAATGAAAACATATAATATATACAATTTTTAGCTAGATGAATATTACTTTACCTATACTGATTATCAAGAGGGAGTAAAAGTTTGAAATCCTCTCATATCTGACATGCAAGATATAGTTCGCAAAATCGGATTGAGAACCTAAAACTCTAATGTGGATTCTATGCACACACCAATCTTGATCTAGATATGTTTTGAGACCGAAATCATACGATCTTGAGTTACGATAATATTAGTTTTCCCTTGAAAATCAAGGCTGTCAAGATTGAGATCTTATTATGGGCCTTTTTTGTCTTTGTAAGATCGGATCGAGATCAGAAGATCCTACTTAAATGTTCAAATGTCTTATATGTCTAATAATTTGTATTCAAAGCTGATTGTATAACAAAGTTATGAAGAAAGAAGAGTTGTCAAAGTTATAATAATGTAAAAATGTAACGCGTAATAGTTTAAAGTACTAAAATATATAACCGGCGATTAAGGAATCTGAATATTTTAATCTCAATATTCGAAAATTTAAACTCTTGTAAAACATTTATAATTATCCACGCCTATTTTATTGTTTCATTTAACAAAATCTATACTTTATAGTTTATTAGTTAATTAATTAAAGGAAGTAGGATCGAATCGGATCGACATTTTACGATCATATGGTAAGATCGAGATCTTACTTAAAATCATATGCCTTTTAAGATACTATAAAAGACTGACTCGTGTTTTTTTATCAAAATATCTTAAAAGCTAAATCGAGATCTTAACAGCTATGTTGGAAATACTTAGGTGCAGTTTGGTTGCCAGGTTTGGTAAGGTATCAATGAAAGAAAGTGAAATTGTTTGTTTGTTTAGTTATGATGGGGCCATATAGCGGGAATCATCAATTTAAATAATGATAGATTTCAATCTAAGATAATAAGCTTGGAATAAAAAAAAATCCGGTTTTAATGGTTTTTTCTTGTCCTTATTCAATATAATAGACGCCACTTTCACCACTATCTCAAATTTTATTTATATATAATCAAATTTATATACATAACTTTTTAAAATAATAAATTATTCATTTATAATATATTTTCTCTTTCTTACATCAAATCCTAATCCAACCCCACTTATTAACCAAATAGGCCCTTACACTATTTTACTTGGCTAAAAACTCAGGGCCCGTTTGGTTTGTAGGCGGGTTTAGGATTAAAATTTAGATTTGAAGTAAATTTGATGTAAGAGAGATAAAATATAAAAGTTGATTGTTTTATGTATTATGGTAAATTATTTAAAAATTAAATATACATATAATTTGTTGATGGGCTCACAAGTTGTATAAGCTTACATGAAAAAAAGCAAGACGACAAAAAAAGTGAATGAGTCGGAATAAAGAAAAAGAAAAGAAAATAGAGAGAGAGAGAGAGAGAGAGAGAGAGAGAGAGAGAGAGAGAGAGAGAGAGAGAGAGAGAGAGACCCTATTTTGTAAGGGAGTTGATTTGCACACACCAAAAAATAATTGGGTCACTCTAAATTATGGTGTTTGGACATTTATACCCTCACATGAGTGAAAATGTAAGGGTTACTGTGATGGTATAAATGTCCAAACACCATAATTTAGAGTGTCCCAATCATTTTTTGATATGTGCAAATCATCTCCCATTTTGTAAGGATTTTTATATTTCCATTGAGAAGAGTGTAAGCCCAAAATTAAAGGCTACTTATTTATACCAAACAATCAAAACTTGGATTCATCCTAAACCCTTTATGCAAAAACCTCACAGCAAACGGGCCCTTAAACCATTGCTTTAAGAAAAATAAACTATTTTACTAGCACTCTTCATAAAATACTAGCAGGATACTCGCACAATGCGATAGCGGCTATTCTATGATTAAAATTTGTGGGGGAACAAATGTTTTTCATTTATATGTTTTTTTTTTCTAACAATAACTTTAGTAAAAAACATTTTTTCGTTGTTCAAAATGACTACATAAATTCGTTGTTCAAAATGACTACCTCAAAAAACGATCATTAATAAACCGAAACCAAGCTTATAGTTTTTAATATTCAGACACCCTAACAGAAACCCGAGCCTAAATCAACAACTACGAACCTAAGAGATACAAAGATATAAGAAAAGTTTGTAATCATAGTTACTTATTGTGTGTGATGCTACTTATTGTAATCTTTTATTAAATAACTTAAGAGATATTGTTGTTAACGGCGTTCTTTAATTTCTTTAACTACGTTAACAAATTGTACACAATCACTCTCTAAATGAATCTATCATCTCTTCATGATCCTTTTTATACTAAGGGTCCGTTTGGTTTATAAGTGAGGTTGGATTCGGATTTGGATTTGGTTTAGAATTTGAATTTGTGGTACGTTTAGGAAAGAGAAATTATATTTTTTAAATATATTTTATAATAAATTTTATCTAAAATATACTATTTTGAATGATAAAAAAGTAATAAAAAACTATAAATGGTCCACATTATAGAGAGAGAAATTAAAAATGCCCATAAAATTATAGATACCCACTTGATATCTATCTAAATGGTCCACTATCATATTTGATTCAAAAGTCCATTCCCTCATTTCAAAAGCAACAATCAAACAAATTACAAATGTCTTTTCAACTTGAAACTTATTCCATACCCACATACCAAACGGCCCTAAAACAAATAACTTATAATTTAATATAGATTATCCTAATAAGTTCTAAGGGGATGCCTAATAAGCTAAGATTAACTACACTAAGCTATGCCACCTAAATGCTCTAAATTATAACTAATAAGGCTAACAAACCTTGATAAGCTAGAATGAAAAAAACATGGGTGACTGTTGCAACCGCAGTTAGGAACAACATGCGGCTCATTCGAGCTTATTTTAAGTCGAGATAAGGCCTTCCACAAAGAAGCAAAAGCTACAACAACGGGTTAGACCAGCATAGATTCAAGAAAACAAAGTGAGACCCAAGGATAAGTCATTATACTTGAAAATAAGTCGAGATCGATCGAAACACCCAATCGGATTGTCGATAAAAATTTGAAATTGCAACTTTGAATTCGATCTCAACTATGCCGAAAGAATTTATGATGCATACAAGATTAGACATGCATAAAGTATGGCATATAGAGATTTGATAAAACTAACTTTATACTTTTGAACTTCTAAAAGCTAACGAATAAGCCCACCTAACAAGAATCGTCTGTCATTGCTCAGGCAAAGAAAAAACAAGAAAACACTTTTTTTGTTACTCAAATCTTGATGAAAACTAAATGTATCGACTTGCACTTACTTAAACCGAACTTATACTATCGAAAACAAGTTGACTTCAAAAGTCAAATTGGTAGAAAACTTGTTTGACCCAAAACATGGTTCAACCAAACACTCCTTTAAGGATAACGAAACTTTGATCGATTTTCTAAACACCTACTTGACCCTTGCATTTGAGATTAACTTTGATACTTATACTAAAAGCAATTAGTAACCTTCAAATTAACTTTAACAACTACTTTAACTGTAAAACATGAAACTGAAAATGCTTTTCATTGATATTAAACAGGGAATTACATCAGACCTTAAAAACAAGAAAACTAAAATTTTAAAGATAAAACTAGGGGTGCCTTATACAATGGCTACAAGAGTTCTATTTATACTACTTCTGAGGTCTTCAATCTCTTCTCTTGTGTGCTTTTGATGTTTGAATATTTATAAAGCCCAACCTAAACGAAATTCGGTAAATATACCTAGCCAAAAATTTCGGATAACAAGGCCCAATGTCAATTTTGATATCAAAGAAATTATGTTGGCCCAACTTACTAAGTAACCTCTCAAATCTTGCAATATAAATATTACTCAACCCTATTTGTTTTTAAAACTAACCACTCTTTCACATTCTAGCAGCCACACTAAACACAAAATTCTATTACACTTTTTTTTGTAACACCCCCAATTTCGTGAATGCAGCAGAATTCAAACTGGATGTTACTCGTTGGTATGACAGTTATACTAACAGAAATCGATCTCTAACTAAGTCGTTTAAAAAGGCTTATCATTCGATTATTCAAATATATCATAGTTTACAAAATAGAGAGATCCTAGTAGTTTCATGGTTTACATAATACAAAAGTTTTCAAATGATAATAAACTTTATAACCTATTAAATATCCGTGCTCTTCCTTGCCATCATTGCCAGCCTCGTGCGGACCTGAGATAAAACATGCTTAAAACAGTCAACACAAAGGTTGAGTGAAATCCATAGGTTTACTGTTGAACACCATATTTCCAGTTTGGGTTAATATTTACCCGAGGTTGAAAAACAAAACAGTTATTATTGCACTAAGCTCATGACAACAAAAATGTTAATAGTGAATCAATAAAAATTGATAAGTAGATAGTAGGTAACTTGCTAATAGGCTTATCCACATTATTCGCGTTCAGTCACTTGTGATTAATGGTTCATGATGGTAGGGACTTAAGTTTGGTAATAGTAGATACTTAGTGCCAATAAAACATTTAGATATAGCATACAGTCAAGCATTGTGTTCGGTTAAAAATAACATGTATCTCCCCCAAGGGTTTGTAAAACAATTAAACAATTGAAAATGAGGTTATGAATTCACCATGAGTGGATGATATTAAGGGTATGACAAAATCGATGGATAAGCCGGGAAACTTCTACGTACAACCTAGAAATATGATATCGTGTCTTAGGTTTTGTAATAACGATGTGGAAATATAAATGAGTCTATATAAGTCTTTATATTTATCATGATGTTGTACATAGTGGTTTATAGTAATAAGGTATTTCATTATGGCTTACTAGTTTATAAAACATTTTTAGTTAAATATCGTACTACTGTTCGGGACATCATAATCCAGAGGTTATGTAGTAAACGTATGAGGAACTAGGACACTTTAAACCATAAATCCAACAACTCGTCAATATGTTCACCCAAAGAGGCCCGTCACATGAAGCTCCCTGGTATCGTAGTACTTAATATGTAAAACGTATATTTTGTGTTACATCCGCTAAGAGCGGAAACACGAGGTGCAACGAAATGTAATATCGCATAAGATTGTAGAACAACACCATATTTGATTTAAGAAATAAGTTACGCTGTTACATAAATATTTTTACATAATACAGAATAATGAAAAATTAAGTCTTAATCTTATCAAATTTAAAGTCTTTAGAAAAAGGTCTTGGCCAAGTCACTTAATCTCTGAAACGAGAATAATGCATGCCTTCAATAATGAAAGTGCCTTCACAATATTACTATCGAACACCTGAAAATAATACTCGAAAATGTCAACATAATGTTGGTGAACTCGTAGGTTTAAGTTAAACAAAACCATTTACCGTGCATGATATATAAGTAGAACAAGTGTGCAATAATAATAATAATAAAGCGTAGGGCAAGTAGTTATGTCATAAACAATCCACTTGGCTAGTCAGGTAACCACCCACTTGGCTAGTCACCCAAATAAACCACCAACAACACTCTTCATCTCCTAAATGTCCACAATAGGTATCCAATTAGTCATCATCGCTAACCAACTAGGCTAAACTGTTAGTGATATGCAGGTTCGGGGTCGAAAGAATTCCTTTTCTACGAGCAAGCTTTACAACCCACTATGCAGTGTACCTATACGTTGCAGTGTAGTATGGGTAAGCCCAAGGGGTTGATCGTTCTCTAAGGGAATAAAGATACTAGTAGAGACGTATGGCAAGAAGGTGAGGTTAGGGTGATTCTTTTTAGCTTTTTATATTTTTTAGAAAACAAGTAAAAATATCAAGGTTTAAGAGTGGGGGTGGTAATTCTACCAATTTTAACTACTTAACAATTAAAACAAAAAACTAATTATACTAATAAAAAGAAGAAAAACAATGAATTGATTGGGTGTGTTCTTATGATAATTAAAAGTATGTTTACTTAGATTTTCTTATTCCCTAGTTATCTCTTATTGGTCGGTTGAATTGTCACATCCTCATTCTAATTGGTGCGTTGTATTCCGTGTTAGTCATAGGGGGTGCCTAATTCCCTATTTCTATGAATTGTAACTCTCCTCTAGACTATCGGGATCGCCAGGTACCGTAGTGTCTCCCCCGAATACTCTATTATCCTAAAGCTACAACTCATGCAATAAACACAACGATGGCTCAAGTGCACTTTCAAGCTTTTTACTATTTAGGACGTTCAAGCTCGCAACAATTAAAGAAGAAGCCATTTTTCCTTACTCTAGCGTCTACAATTAAAACAAGAGACAACCTAACAATAATCAACAACTAGGTTTCATAGATCTAAGCAAACACAATAATAATTTAGCTACGCATGATAGATAAGCATGAACACAAACAAACAATTGAACATAGGATAAACATGGTGATAGATTAGATTAAAAACTTATCTTTTAGTGTAAAGAAGGGTTTGAAACCCTAAAATACTGTCCCATTCGGACTATGAACGAACTAGGGTTTGCTCTCCAAAATACTACACATAAAATATAGAAAATTTGAAGTCTATATATAGATATAAACTTGCGATGGCGTCGCTTTGATGGTGACGCCGTCTGGACGCCGTCATTAGGGTTTCATTATTGACAAGTCATCATTGGGAAGACGTCAGTTGAGGAAGTGTGACGTCGTCTGGCTTCAATAAGGATGTCGTCTTGGAATGAGTCTTGGTCGTCTGGTGTAAAATAAAGGGCGACGCCCTCCTGAAATAAGGTGTGACATCGTCATGTTGTAAAACCAAAATATGCCCTAAGCCGTCGCTTGAGAATTTTTCCAAAACCTTGTGAGCGACGGCGTCTCCCTATGGATTGGGACGCCGTCAGGTGTAGAATTAAGCCTTGAAATCTTGACTTTGTCGTTTTCTTTATTTTTCGTCCCTTTTCGTCCAAAAGTGCTTGATTCCAGCAATTTGCTTCCAAAAGACCTAAAATGTGAAAAGGAACGATTTTAAGCAGTAACGGATATAAAATATATCGATTTAGGGCTTAAATGACCCCCTAAAAACATATGTTTTAAATCCTTATCAAATATCCCTACATTTGAAATTTTCTTGTCCTCAAGAAAATGTGCTTTTGGCCAATCAATTTATAAGTTAGGGGTCATTTATCATTGGTTTAAAATAGTTTACAAAAGTGAAAGTGCCACAATAGTAAAAAAACGCACATAAATGATACACTGGCACCTCACAATTGGTGTTTGGATTCTCTCATCTCTCGGGTTTATATGCAATATAACATGTAAAGAAATAGAAGATAAACACTCACTACCTAGCATAGTACATAGATTACCGTAGGCTTGAGAATAGATCAAACCTCCACCACTTTGGTGTAAGCACCTACGAATAACTATCTACGAGGTCTTTACAAAAGGGTTATAATGTTAGGCTTCGAGTAGGGAAATAAATGGTTTTGTTGGATAAGGGGATATTTAGTGGTGACAATTGAAAATCTTATGTTACAATCATGTAAAACGCGGCGTTGCTAAGCCAAGACTCGACTCACTAACACTTAAATAATAACTTGAAACAAAACATAAACATAAACTTAAAAACATAAATATAAAGATAGATGTAGGATGGTAGCCCGTATGTTTTTCCCATTATTTTTTTTCACTTAACTCTTTTTTTTCATACCTTTTAACTCTACCATCCTCTAAGGTAACATCAAAATAAAGGGATTTATAAGAGCATCCCTACAATTGACCTGATTTGAAAAGATCAAAACACTTGGAGTACTTAATTACATAGACAAAGGGAAATTGAATTTATCGTTCCTTCCCATTAATCCATAAAATACTACTTTAACCCATGAGTGATAATCGTCCCAAAACTGTGTACAAAAGATATGACTTGACATAGCAACCATGCAAGTAACTAAATAATTGAATTAAGGGTTTAAAATGATTATAATAATGCACTAAAGATGAGTGCATACAAGGTTGGCTAAGGCGATTTTGGTGTAACATTTGAGGTGGATTGTAACAATGCTCTTCATTGACATTTCGAAAACAGGAACATCACGAGAACCGCGAAAAGATAGGCTCTGAGGGGTTAACTAGGCGTATCGTGTACTAAATATTTTGTGGGGAAAACTCAACCGATGTGGATGGAGTAATTAAATTACAGGTTTTAAAAAACTGTTATCCTAATGCCTTTTATCATTTAGTTAATCCTAACTACACGAATGTAGTCTCACTAGCGATCTTGGAATGCATCACAAAACAAGTTCTACAATCTATTATACTACTGGTACACTTACTAAGCATTAAAGATGAATGCTTTTATTCTCTCACTAAGCATTAAAGATGAATGCTTTTATTCCTAAAGATCTAGGGATGAACACATTTTTGGGGTGGAATCTGAGTGGTATACGATTTATGTGCTAGTCGTAAAACTCCTATCCATGAGACACTTTATTAAGACTAAAGTTTTACTTGTAAGTGCCATAAAAAAATTTAAATTATGTGCTAAAATTACCCTAACAAATATTTCTCATAGTTTATTACACAATTTACCAAGTACAAGATAAAATCAAGTAAGTCAATAGTTTCTAAGTTCCCGTTTTATTTTTCCTCCGTACACTTAAACTGAACATTGTCCCCATTATTCCCTGAACGTATCAAAGTTACGATAAAGGAAGGTAAATAAAAGAGAAAGAAACTAATACTCCCCTGATTAGCTCGGTATGATATGTATAAAGTTGCGGTTAAATCCTCCTCCAAGAAGAATGAGTAAGTAATAAGTGTTTCTTCTATCATGTACTTCATCTTCTTCACTAATATAACTTGCACGCTTTTAAGAAAATTAAACGAAACCTCGCGTAAAATCGGCGGTATAAACTATATAAGAAGCTGTTAGGTTTCCATTTATGTGACACAAGCATCAATATGAAGAAATATAGAAGAGATAGATCGGTTGAACAAGAACACACAATACACGAATGAATATGGAAAGGATATGCGTAGGTATTGAGAAAAAATGAACAACCAACCTTCAAGTGAAGGTTTACAAGACTATTTATAGGGAAGGAACTAGGGCAATATGCAAGTTCCCTTCCTTTCCTTATTGGGCTTTTGCATAGGCTCATGGGCTTTCTACATGAGCCTAGCCTTAATTACTAACATAAAAGCCATAATTAAGCTAACTATTACATATTAATTACTAACACTTGTAATCTAGTTTAGGATTGATTCCAACAATCTTCCCCTAAGTGTTGGTGATTAATGATTTGAGTGAAAAATGTTGTAGGTGCTGATGTAATAGGAGCTTCAACGTCTTCTGACATTCTTTTTTCTTGTGAGAAGAAGTGCCTTGATACTAAAAATCTCCCCAGTGTAGGGATCTTGTTTTCTTTGAAGTTTGCAGCTTTGACGTCTTTGTATTCTTTGTTCTTTGTGGTGGTAGTGATAGTATGTTGTGGTTATCTGCATCAGGTCCGCTTCGTTACTCCAGTGTCTCCACGTCTTTCTCCAACATGCTCACACGCTCTTTAACGTTGGATTTCAGTACTGATGTAGTTCTCTTAGTCTTTAAACTTTGTAGATTCTTTGACTTTGACGAAGAATCATTCTGACTTTGTGTTGCCTTTTGAGAGAACTTCAATTAGTGTTATTGTTGGTATGAGCATGTGAAGAATCTGCACGATCTTTTCCTCCCCTGAGCATCCATAAGAAGAAAACATAAAACATGGGTTAGAAATAATTCGGCTTAAAAGTTTGAACTTGAGTGTGTTACAAAGA
Organism: Chrysanthemum lavandulifolium; assembly: GCA_022545495.1. Lineage (NCBI taxonomy): Eukaryota > Viridiplantae > Streptophyta > Magnoliopsida > Asterales > Asteraceae > Chrysanthemum > Chrysanthemum lavandulifolium. The sequence goes on along the minus strand of CM040245.1, from coordinate 189,828,422 downwards.
TAGTGTGAAAACACGTCTCTAATTCTCACTAAGGTCGTTCTCGAACCGAGTCCCACAAGTGAGATAACGCGATGTACAAAAGTACACCTACAATTCGGTGAGAGTTGAGGTACAATCAAGCATCACCCCACGATCGTAGACCGTTTGAAACACACTAAGCGTAACCACAAGGAGTTACCAAGTGACCGCCGTGGGTGTTTGATGTTGACGTTGGCGGGAGTTTCCATTCAATCAATGAGGATCACATTTGTGAACCTCTCATAAATGTTCTCGATGATTTCTAAGATCTGTGAAGGACTCTTGATTGTATCACTTGCGTCCTTATTATTGAACGACAAGTGATGAAATGTCAAGTGTACCTAAGAGATCTTTTAATGAATCTCGTGGCTCTAGACTCAATAGTGCGCTTTGGTTTTCCTGACGGAGACTAGGGAGAGGGTTTTTCTTCAATACCAAAGAATCTCTAAGAGAAAGTCGATAGTTTAACTAGGGTTCCCAGTGAGAATGAAACAAGCTTCTGGTGAGAGAAACTTGAGTGGCTAAGAAGGTTTAGTGCATGCGTCACTGGGTCCATGACGACTTTGATCTTCAATACCGGTGTCATCAAGTGATAACCAATAGCATATGAATTGAACCCGGTGTCTGCCCTAAGTTGAATAATTTTGGAGGGCTATTTCTTTTCACCATTTTCTTTACTTTTCTTTTTAATTCTTCAACTCCTTCTTTCTCCGATTCTCATTTTCTCCTCTTTATAATCATACCTAAGGACTTCTAATTCTAACTATTGGTGGTGTCCTTGGGTAGATCCCTCTGTCTCTGGCGGATCATAGGACGGTTATTCCTAACCTTAGTCACCTTATAACTCCATGACTAACCTATGTTGCCGTAAACCATTTTCAAGAAAAAATCTCTCAAAGTGGTTATGAATAAAAGCTTTTAGTACCACTGTGAGAGTTTTGTATTTTGCAAAAATACTCCCCCTCCACACGTGCTTAAGTATTTTGACAGAAATTTGCACGGTGAGAGAAGAGCACGCACTTTTGAATTGATCAACTCAAGATAGACAATCCCCCGCGAGATACGGTTACGTTGCATAGTTAAAGAGTTACATTGTCAGCTTTTAGTTGACAACTAGCTCTAATAACTATCTTGAAGGTGTGGACAAACCTCGAAAGGTTGTCAAACCCGTCAAAGTTCATGTCTACCAAGAGTTTCTCGAATGGTACATTCTACTAGGACAAGTCTTTTGCGAGACACGTTTACATCATTAGCGAACTAGCTTGAAATTATTACCCGTCCCGGACAAGTCTTTTCGAGTTACTAACATTTAAGATCTCGTCAATTCATTGGTTAAGACTTTAGCACGACGATTCATTAGCAATTGACAACATATTTCTTATCACATAGTTTTTCTCCCCCTCAAAAATGGCATATAAATGTTATTTTTGACGAAATTTTGATATTGAATATGTCCATTTCGAGTTTTGTGGGAAGATTACCATGAAGAACAATTTTGTGAACAAAGTTTTAAGCAAATACTCCCCCTCAACAAGTGATATTAACTTTTGAGGTTTTGAAAATCATAAGGGGAAGTACTTGTTCTTTTGAGCAGACTTTGAAAAAATGAAAGTTTTGATTAGTTTTACTTAAAAGTAAGAAGCTTTCGCTCCTTTTATAGGATTGTGGCACTGAGGCATACCACAGGGTGTGACAACCCGTAATTTCAGGTCATTTCTCAAATTTACTATTCATCTCGGGAATTTACTATTCATCGGTTACTATTCATCATTTTACTATTCATCATTTTTGAAGTCGATTTGATATTTTGAGAGTGTACTTCAAAATTTTACTATTCACGAAACACTATTCATTCCCGAAGAAAAATCACTATTCATGCTTCACTATTCATCATTTTTCGTAAACTAGGTTTATGAGTATCAAATTCAGCAGAACCGTAAGGGTTTAGTTGCTAATTCATGAAAAATCATCGAGGACATTTCATATAGACTAGATTTGGTCTACATATCATCGAGAACGCCATTATCATATTAGTTCATGCATGGGTTTGCATATTTCATTACCGTATATTTTCCTATTAAATAAATGCTATCGCATAATCATTTATTTTAAATATTTGATCCGACATTTCAAAATTATCATAATATATTTTTATACTCATTTTAAGACTATAAAATTATATTATTAGTTTACCCGATGTTTTAAATTTATTTTATATATAAATTGTAAATGGTATCTCAAATTTAAAACTTGAGCACAACCTTAACTTGTGTTAGATTGTTGAGCTGATGTAAAGAATTTTAGTAATTTAAACTGAGATACTTATCGGGTAAAAATTTAAACTGAGATACTGTTCGGGTAAGAATTTAAACCTGTTGATTGCAAACCTCTAGAAGTGGCAAAATTGAGATGGATAAAGAAACAAATTTTCATATTTACTTGATAGTTGAGGTTTAGTGTATGTTCTTAGCATTATGATCACCATACATATTCTGTTTAGTGAATTTTGATGTAGTGGTATATTATCAAATGTATGTTATCTTTGATGTTTAGTGTTGTAATGCTATGTATCCTGTCATTGAAGAATGTGATGTCATAGTAGTTGTGCGTGTCGAGACCGAGTTCATGATGGTAGATGGTGATTGTCATAGTTGTTGTGCGGTGTATGCTCGTTGCCCGTAAACCGAAAAGACGGAGAGAAAAGTCAGAAGTTAACGAACACCATTAATTGTATTTATTCTAAGTAATAGAAGTTAATTAGGTAAGTATATATTCGAATACCTCATTATGAGTCATGACCGTCTATAAAAGAATTTGTATATTTATCATATATATGGTAGTACACGATGGATTGTTTGTTTCAAGTCCATTCAAACTCATCGGATTTCAAATAAAAATCAAAGTTGATGCCTTTGACTTTTATCTCTAAATTTTGTTCATTTGTGATAAAACTATTGATTGGTTCACATGCTGACCTATTATGTCTTAATGTAAAAATCAATAATTCTCAATTTTGATGTGATAAACTGAAAAGTAGTACACTACCTTTAACTCATAAAGTCAAAACCTTAATGAAATTTTACTATTCATCTCAAATGTCGAATTTACTATTCATCGAGTTTACTTATTCATCATTTTACTATTCATCATCGGTTTTGAAGTCGATTTGATATTTTGAGTATACTTCATTATAGTTTTGGTACTTCAAAATTTTACTATTCACGAAACACTATTCATTCCATACAAGAAAATCACTATTCATGCTTCACTATTCATCATTTTTCGTAAACTAGGTTTATGTCATGAGTATCAAATATCAAAGGGAAGATAGATAGATTCTATGGGTTAAGAAGGTTCTTGCGATTTTTATTACAATTAACATCAAAATGGTTTAGTCTATATTTTTGGCACTTAATATTGTGATTATTTCATAATTCATGATAAATACTATTTTGTCGAAAATCATGGGACCAAGAGGACATTTCATATAGACTAGATTTGGTCTACATCATATATTTTTAAAAATTATTAATCAGTCGTATTCGAGAACGCCATTATCATATTAGTTCATGCATGGGTTTGCATATTTCATTACATGTTAGATAGTTCTAATCAAAAAAATATTTTCCTATTAAATAAATGCTATCGTTGTTATAATCATTTATTTTAAATATTTGATCCGACATTTACCGCTTTTAAAATTATCATAATATATCTTAAATTTTATACTCATTTTAAGACTATAAAAAAATTATATTATTAGTTTACCCGATGTTTTAAATTTATTTTATATATAAATTGTATATATATATATATATATATATATATATATATATATATATATATATATATATATATATTTATTTACGACGTTTTATTTCACTCAATTCTTGTAAGAAATGTATTTTTATAATTTTATGACTTGATATATTTCATTTTGTTCCGTTAAAATTTATTTTAGCTAACGCTACCCTAAATACCTAATTACCATAAACCTCATCATAATACTTGTAAGCTTTTTATAATTTTCATTACTCTTTCATATTCATATTTGAGTTATTTTATCATTTTAGTAAGAAAACATGCAATCTAATGCACGCCAGAGGAGAAAAATTGAAGCAACTAATGGGTAATTTTATTTTATATTATTTAAATCTTGGCAAAGATGGCCATTATTTGTGTTTCCATACGATTTAAAATGACTTTTGGTCAAATTATCTTGGTGGAGTCTTTGATATCGAATCGCTGGTGGAGAAGTTACTTCAACAACTTGCAAGCAAGCAAAGTATTTATGTGAACGTTTTCGATAGAACAAATATATCAAAGCCTATTAGTATGTATGGTACGAATGTGTTGGGACACTGGTTTGGAGCACGTTAGTCCTCTCAACTTTGGTGAGGAACATAAGTTGCATAAGAGAGCAGTGATATCATTATTTTGGATGATAACTTTGCCTCTGTTGTAAAGGTGATTAATTTCATTTTTTTACTTGAGGTTGAATTGTATCAACATAAATGCTAACAGTAACCAAATTATTTATACAACGGTGATAGTTGCAGAATTAGCGGCATAATGCCGAGAACAAAAACAAGAAAAACAGGAAGAAGAAAGAGAAATGTACGAGATATCGGGCTCACGCCATAATGTGGGACATTGAGAGACATCTTTACCTTTATGAGCAGGAGCAAATACAGCTAAGGATGGCTTGGAACCAAGGTAACTGTGACAGTGGAGTGGACGATGAATTTCAGTTCCCACGAGATCATTCACCGTGATCTAACACCTGGTAAGTCACATTACTCCTAATATAATTAAAGCGAGTAACTGGATCGTAGCACAATAGAGGTCTGGTGCTAATCTTTATGTTTAATCTTTCTAATGATTTGGTCATTGTGCTACTCTTGAATTTATTTATGGTATCTCAAATTTAAAAACTTGAGCACAACCTTAACTTGTGTTAGATTGTTGAGCTGATGTAAAGAATTTTAGTAATTTAAACTGAGATACTTATCGGGTAAAATTTAAACCGAGATACCGTTGGGTAAGAATTTAAACACATTGATTGCAAACCTCTAGAAGTGGCAAAATTGAGATGGATAAAGAAACAAATTTTCATATTTACTTGATAGTTGAGGTTTAGTGTATGTTCTTAGCATTATGATCACCATACATATTACATTTAGTGAATTTTGATGTAGTGGTATATTATCAAATGTATGTTATCTTTGATGTTTAGTCTTGTAATGCTATGTATCATGTCATTGAAGAATGTGATGTCATAGTAGTTGTGCGTGTCGAGACCGAGTTCATGATGGTAGATGGTGATTGTCATAGTTGTTGTGCGGTGGCGTTCGGTTGCCCAGAAACCGAAAAGACGGAGAGAAAAGCTGTAGAAGTTAACGAACACCATTAATTGTATTTATTCTAAGTAATAGAAGTTAATTAGGTAAGTATATATTCGAATACCTCATTATGAGTCATGACCGTCTATAAAAGAATTTGTATATTTATACCGACATATATATGGTAGTACACGATGGATTGTTTGTTTCAAGTCCATTCAAACCTACTGCATTTCAAATAAAAAATCAAAGTTGATGCCTTTGACTTTTATCTCTAAATTTTGTTCATTTGTGATAAAACTATTGATTGGTTCACATGCTGACCTATTATGTCTTAATGTAAAAATCAATAATTCTCAATTTTGATGTGATAAGCGAAAAGTAGTACACTACCTTTAATATATATATATTTACGACGGTTTTCGTAAATACTACTCGATAATTATTATTTCACTCAATTCTTGTAAGAAATGTATTTTTATAATTTTTATGACTTCGATATATTTCATTTTGTTCCGTTAAAATTTATTTTTAGCTAACGCTACCCTAAATACCTAATTACCATAAACCTCATCATAATACTTGTAAGCTTTTTATAATTTTCATTACTCTTTCATATTCATATTTGAGTTATTTTATCATTTTAGTAAGAAAACATGCAAGTATCATGTATCTATACCACTTTTATTTGTTTTTGGTACTTATTATTAGTATAAATCATCCTATAGTTATTCCCATGAAACATATCATTATTGATGATGTTTAGGAACCCATGACACCCTAAGAAGGTGTATGGTAGGTTTAGAATATAGTTGGTGTTGATTTGAAGTGAATGAAACAAGTATTACACTAGAAATATCACTTTCGACAACTTAAAAATGAGGTCTGATCGTTTTTGTAAAATCCGGAAATTTCGTCAGGTCAAGGATTATTTTGGGCTAGATATTCAGAAAATATACTTTAAAACGAAACCGTGGTCGCTTGAACGGGTTAAAACGGATTTATAACGAATAAGTTACACTATTTTAAGTTTAACGACGAAAACAATATTTTCAGAAAACTGCATGCTGTCCAGAATTATTCATAGGTCAAAAATGAGTTTTAAGCGTTATCTAAATGAGTCGATCTATCAAAAATATATTATTATACATCAATACGAAACCAAGGATATATAAAACGTAGAAAATGGACTTATAACGACTAAATTACACGCGCTTAAATAAGGTTATCGTAACTATTTTATACAAGTATAAACACTTATATATATTTCCTATTAGTCAAAAATTGTTGTCGCAAGTGACCATGTTTGGATTCGTTTTTCACATCGATAGAATACTTTTGAGAAAACGATGTCTTCTAGTAAAAGTGAGTTCACCTAGTCTATTTTCCAAAATGTTCAACCGTTCGTCAAACGGAGTTGTAACGAATAATTTATGGTCACTCAAACTTTGTCGAAAACTAACCTTAAACAATATTTTTGTCCGACTACCTTACTTCATCTATATTTTTCTCCATGATCGAGACCTCTATGATCAAAAGTTAAATGCTAAGACTTTTAGATAATGTGACAAGCTTTCCAAAACCATTGAGTTTGTTTCCTAACACTCGATATTCACTATTTTACGATTAGCTTTTCGAGGCTATTTAGTCACTTTCATGAATTGTCAAATTATATTGTTTTACGGACGAAAAACTATAATTTCTTAATAAATCACTAAAGACTATCGTAGGATATCATTTCAACGTAAGTACTTGTAAAGTAATTTATAACTTGACAATACGTTATAAACTTATTTTTCGACGATAAACTTTATTTTCAAAAATGCACAAGTGGTATGGATATCATATGAGTTTGCATGCATAACATTACATCATGACTTATATTAGAATCATATCATTCATAATAGGTCGCAGTTAGAGATTTGCGCTTCATTTCAGTGTACCCACTTTTGCCATCACATCATTGTACCAAGTGAGTTTTCATAGCCCCGTCTTTCAAGTTTATACTTATTTTCAAACCTACGGGGGAGAATACATTGCACATCATTTTTATTACGATACCAAGTATATCAATTTCATTACATTGCTTAAGTTACCTCATTTCCAATTGAATCTCCCCATATCATAATCATGAACCGTTAATTACGGAGTAAGCGAGGGTGAGTGAATAGATCTATCGAGAGTGACTCCTCCATCCGGGTTGGTGGATTCCAACCGTCAAACGGATGCATTTCATTTAATATCGAATTTGAGTTGTTTGGCAAACACTCTGTTGGGCTAACATCATGATCGCCTAGCTTCGTGTCATGTGCTTATAGCAATTGTAATATTTTTATGTGACATATTTGTCATACATGGCCTATACTTGTGGTAGTCGTATAAAACATTTTCATAAACCTATGATTTCTCACCAACATTATTGTTGATCGTTTTAGCAATGTAAGTATCTAAGGCATTTACATCATGGAACGCATAAGGACCCATCATAGAGTCGCGGTGACGACGCGTCTCACTTGTAAATTATGGCACTTTTAAAAACATCGTTTGTCTTGTAATAAGCTTAGTTCCGCAAACGTTATCTACTTTTGGGACCTATCTTTGTAACTATGAATACTTTAAATAAATATCAAAAGATGTGTTTTTAAACTACACTTAAGGTCGTTCAATATAACTGTAACTGTGATGCTATGACAGTCATTCCCCAGGAATTCCATTCCGCTGCAAAACACGTAATTTGGGGGTGTGACACAGGGTCCTTTCATTACAAGAACGGGTTGTACACTGTTATGTGTGCACAAGCCATTGTCAGTTATAAATCACACATCCAAATAATGAGAAGGAAACAAATCAAGGGGTACCAGGAGTCTCAAATAGTCCAGCAAATAACTCTAGGAATGCGTTCTGGACGTTGGTAGCCCTGAGAGAAATGCTTGGACGACCACCAACGAAACTCTCCAACGTTCTCATCTGATCCCGTCTGAACAACCTTTCATCAATCCTAGTGATGATCTTCTTTACATCCTCTGTCCCTCAAATTCCATCTCTTTAGTGACCCTATGCCGTCATGTATCTCCTTTAATAGATAAGCTAATCCGTCCCTGAATTTCTTCAATGTATGATCCCCAAACTTGTGAAGCTCTTTGCACGCCATGAAGCAATTATGGTGTAGTTCACTTCGGTAGACTACCCCAAATGGTTTCCTGATAAGGGTATACTGAGCAAGTTGGTTTATGTCGGGATGGTCGAGCTGTGGTTTTGTGAGATTAACGCGCTTCTGGTATGATTCCACGACAAGTTGAATATCTTCTACACGTTCTTGGATCACGATGCTTCTGATGAAGATTAGCAATGATTTGATGTACTCGCGTTGGATAGTTGTAGAGAATTGTCGCATTCGTCCTTGTACCTTTGCAATCAACATATCTTCAATATCATTTAGTGCCAATCTCAGAAAATCCGCTTCACAGAAGTCGTATTCCTCTTCGTCTTTTCGTTTGACCACTATTTTCTTAAGAAATGTGTAGTCCCACTTCGACGACAAGGTAACATGCTGAATAGCAACAATCCGTTTATCACTGAACACTTCCTTTTTCGAATTTAGAACCTGGCAGATTTTGTAGAAGATTCTTCGTCGTTCTGGCCAATGATGAATCCCATAGAGTGCATCGAGGTCATACTTTTCCACTTTGTCAGCAAACATTTGTGTGGTGTCTTCCTCGATGGCTATGCTGTTGGAGTATATTGCTGTCGGGAAAGGGAGTGTGAGTGATGTAGCGTATTTCTTGGAGACATCGCTACCGTGTAGAAGAAACTCTAGGTTGTTGTTGAAGAAATAGCGGAATGGAATCTTGGGTTGATCCGGTCGGCCAATGGTAGGTAGAGGTTTGGTCCAACGATTGTAGTATGGAGCTTTGTCAGTCCGTGAAGTCTATGTTTGATTCAGATTGAGCCAATCAATGTTGTTAGACATGGCTCGTGCAATGTTATCAAGATGGTATTCGACTTCAATTGCACTTTCTGAGCTGTCTTTAAGTAGTTGAAATGCATCATTCTTGATTCGCCTCAACTCTGCTTTGGTCATTTTCTTCACTTTGAACTTTTCTTGTATAAGCTTCACATGCTCCATTGTGCGACCATCTACCATTTCTTGACCTTCTGGTAACGGAGGGGTAGCATCAATGAGTTTAGAAAACCAGTCATATTCTTCAGTGTCATCTTCATCTAGCCATGAGACAACAACGGTCTTCTTCTTCTTCTTCTTTGGCTTCGATGATGATTCTGGTTTCTTTGTTGTGGTAGGAGAAGTAGGTTGTTGTTGGGGCTCAGGGACATCTTCATCACCACCACCAGTGTATTCAAAGTGATCACCGGTTTTCTCTGTTTGTGGTGGTAACTCAGAGTCCTGAGGTTTATCAGCAGTAGTAGAACGTGGAAGAGATCTTCTGTCGGTGGAGGTCCTTTGGGTTGGTGGTGGCATGGAGGATGATTCACCAGATTTCTTCTTACGTTTTGACTCTTTATCCTTATCCTGATCATCCTCGTCTCTTGGATGCTTAGGCCTTTCAGCTGCCGCTTTGCATGAAGTTTAAGTTAATATTCCAGCAATACGTGAAATAGTTTAGCTTCGTCAGAAGTAAACGTTCCTGATCGTTGAGACATTTTTAGTACAAGCTTGGAAACCATTTCTGCATCGGAGACAACTGCAGGCTCAATTGGGTTGATCTTCATAGTTACCGGAGTAGATTGCATTGTTTGCTTGACCAATTACATGAGATTCGGATAGAGTTGTCTGGTGAACATCTCTCTTGTTACACCAGGGACAATGTCGAGAAGGAACTTATGTGTGTAGTCCCTAATCGTCTTGTTCATTTCACCCTGTATATCTCGATCGAGAAATTTCTGGATCTGTTCCCGTTCTCCCAACATCTCGTTTATCACTTTTTGAAGAAGATTGACTATGTCAGCTAGTTGATTTAGTTTCTTGTTGACTACGTTTTTCTTCCTTACTTGCTTAACAGCTTTGAAAATCTTTGTTTTAGCTCGTGATGCCCAAGTTTCGGTTGGTTTCTTTATCGAACTGGATGCGGATCTGGTGGTAGCATCTTTGGATGGTGGTGGTGAAGAATGAGATGATGAGTCAGACGAAGATGAGACATGAAGAGGCTCAGGGTCCTTTGGTGGCTCAGAAGTTTGTTCCTTGCTACGTGCAGGACTATCAAGAATGTAATCATTGGCTTCTTTTTCCGCTTGAGCCTTTTCAGTAGCCTCAACATCTTCATCAGAAATTTTTTTTGTCTTCTCCTTCTTTTTGTCTGGTTCCTCAAATTCAAAAATGATCTTGTCCTCCAGTTGCTTTTGTTCTGATTCGTGGGTAGTGGTACCAGTTCCCTTATCGGGTTGATTAACCGCATCAGAAACTGGTGTGGTTAGTGCACCACCACTTGAACCCCTAGGCCACGAGTTTGTTATAGGTTGAATTCCTGAGCAACATGTTGGAGTCTGAGATTATTTACCTTCTTTCTGTAGTCTTTGTCTTCATCCAGTGGCTCTTCTTCTGAGCTCTCTTCTTCTTACTCTAGCACTGGAGTTTTCCCTTTATCGCCTTGGGACTTAGAGGTTTTGCAACTGTTAGTGTGTCATCTGTGGCAGATTCTGAGTAGATAACCTCTTCATCTATTTCAATGTCCTCCGAGTCCTCGTCCATTAGTTTTGGTTCTGGTTTGGGAATAGGGATGACATCCTTTAACGAAACTCTCTTTTTGAGTGTGTGAGTCCTCTTAGGATACTTTCTCGTACTCTCAGTGCTCGCAATACTTCCTGCACTTCCTCTCCTGGTCTTCCTAACATGTGTACTAGAAGACTTTTCATCAATGAATCCCACTTTTCTTGATTCAACTGCTTCCAAATATCGTTTGTACGATTGAAGTCCCTTGATAGCAGCAGTAAGAAGGCAATCTGGTAATACCGCACCTTGTTTCTTCATTGTTGAGTCCTTAAATCTGACAACATTGAGTGTGGGCTCAAGCAACACGGAGTGATGGTTGGGGTCATTAAGTCTCGCGGAATATCCGGATTATTCCTAGAATCCTTTGGATCACAGCTTTGTATATCGATATAAGGGATCTTGGTGCGGGCTTTTAAGGTATGACATCATGTCGTCCTGCATCGAGCGCAAATTCGATGTGTTTCATGTTGACCATGCCTCAAATTTTTGAAGTTCCATGAGCTTGGGATGCTCATGACCACTGTCCAGAAACGGATTTGGCAATCATGATGTAAAGTGTTCTCCATGGCTGAGGAATATTTTTGAGATCTACTGAAGAGTGTTTTGTAATAATCCCAGCAGCTTCATCATAGCCGATGTCGACCATGAACTGGAGAGTGACCTCTTCCGAAGGAGTAGCAGTGTACTCAGTAGGCTCGATGGTAGGAAGAAGAAGAATAGCCCTTAAATCTACTGGTGTGATGGTGACTTGTTTGTCGTTAAGTGTCACTGTCACAGCATCTTGACCTTTTGTATGGTGTGCCAGAATTGGTGAACATAGATCTCCGGCAAAGTAGCAGAATTAGTCAGCATGTTCTGGTAAGGGCGAGTCTTCAGAATATCCACAACAATTTGACAAGAAGACTCAAAACACGTGAAGTTTTCGAAATCGACCTTGAGATTGTTCTTCCCAATCTTCATTGTTTAACCTTTGGGGAAGATGTCTTCCATTGAGAGAACATTTGGTGCATCAACGTTTTCCATTTGGACATCCATATCGTGATCTGAAAGGTATTGAGCCAAAAGAACCAACATATCGAAAGACATTATGTTAGTCAAAAGTTGATTTTATTGTCCAATTATTGAATATGTTATGTTGATGAATGTTACGAGTCCAATGTCACTTGTTTGTCCAATAGTCCAAAGTAGTCGTGAAAAGTTTCGTGAATTTATTAACTTTGAGTTTGAAAGTCCAAATTTTCACTTATTATCACAACATATTAACCATTTAAGCTTATTAGTGACATTTTGGTTTCGTGACGTTATGATTTATTTAGTTACAAGTTTGTACGCGTAACAATTCATAATTTTGGTTAAAAATTTGGCTTAGGCGTAGGATTTGCAAGCTTATGCGTAAACAGTAGACCATACGGCTAGGCGTAAGCTTATGCGTAGGAACTTAACTTACGCGTAGGAACAGAACCCTTAGCATAAAGCTTACGAGTAAGCGCTTGTGGGAGCTTACGCGTAAGGTTTACTCGTAAGGGTAAACCTTATGCGTAAGACTCAAGTTTACGCATATCCTTCACAGGATACGCGTAGTCCCTTTGTAGAACCTTACGCGTAAGGTTACGCGTAAGATTGCTCTTACGCATAACATTCAATGCGTAAGGTGATCCTTATGCGTAGGAGCACAATTAACCTTGATTCTGAATTTTGTGCTAGTAAAACCTGAAAAAAATTTGTCATAACATCATCATTAACATATTAATTCAATCCATTTTAGTCTTATATGAAATCACAATGATCCACAGTTACGCGTAAGTTTACCTTACGCGTAGAACTAAACCCTAAGTTTCAAATTCTACGAATAAGTGATTTAGCCATAGGATTTGCACCAAACGTTTTCTGTGATACCTTAGAAGCCTAATGAGTTGTTTCAAACAAGTTTTAACATCAATAGCCTCATGAATCAGTATTACCCAATTCCTACGAGTATAAACCCTAGTTCTTAATTACCTAAGATTTATTGTTTCTGGGCATGATTCAAGCATGGTTTTGTTCAATTAAACATGTATACAACATCATACAACTAACTAATTACACAGAAACACTCTCAAATGAAAACGCCCAAATCCACGCATAAACCCTAATTCTTGAATAATGATTGAAAACGTTTTCTGGGTGGATTTTGATGTTGAAAATGATTATAACACTTGTTTTTAAACGTTTTGACACCAATTTTACCATCATAAACATTCAAATGATGATTTTGTGTTCATACGCATACGTGTAGAACACAAGATCATCTCAAACACAAAATCTAACCGTTGGATTTGTTTGAAAATCAAAACCAATGTTTGGAAATACATAACAATCATTAAACAACTTACAAAGATAAAGATTAAAGCACGGTTTCGAAGATTGAATCTTATGCGTGGATAATGGTTGTTGGGTAATAAATGATAGTAGTAATTGAATGAGTAAGGTAGTTGAGGTGGTTTTGTTAATTTCAGATTAAGCTTTTGACAAAAATAGTCCCTCCACCTCAACCATTTTCATTATTAGCCCATAACTTCCATTTTGGTTACGCAAAGTATGTTATTTGAAAAGAAACTTGATGACACTCCCCCTTGACTTAAGAAATAATGAAATTTTATAAATTTGAGTCCGGGGAGTATCATTAAACCAGAAATGTGACCACCATTATTAAAGAAACAACCGGAATAAGGTAACATGCAAGTACACGGTTTTATGAAACATAAAAAATATTTGCTTTCTCCCCCTCAACACTTGACTGTAAAAAATACTGAGATTTTTGACGGAAGATTTGTACTTGCCATGTAAAAAGAAATTTAGATAGAAAAATATTTTTGTAGTTTGGAAGTTTTTTATTTTTGTATTTTGTTTTTGAAAAAATATTTACAAAAGAGGTTTTGGTGTTTGAGTGGTTTTAAGATTGTTTTAAAAGTTCATCCAGTTCCTCGAGTCAAACACCGCATACCAATCGGTGGACCAACTCGGTAAACCTAGCGGGAGCTAAGGCTTTGGTGAGAAGATCCGCCATTGGTATTCGGTACCACAAAGTATAATTCAACGGCACCCTTTTCCACATGCTCCTTGATGAAATGATATGGAAGATCGATGTGCTTTGATTTGAATGTTGAGCGAGTTGCACGAGATCGCAATAGCACTTCGATTGTCGCAATACATCGGATTACATCAAACACGTAACCATAGTATTTGAGTTGTGTTGGCATCCAAATGACTTGAGCACAACACCGACATGGCTACATATTACGCTTCGGTTGAGGAAAGCGATGTATAATCCTCGCTTCTTCGATTGCCATGACACCGTTTATCACCAAGAAATTGTAAAGCTCTCAAGTACTTTTCCGAGAATCTAAGCAACCTACATGATCGAGATCGAAAAAGCTATTAGTTCAAAACCGAATCCTTCGGATACGGATCCCCAAGTTAATGGTTCCCTTGATGTATCGGAGATTCTTTTAGCCTCGAGAGGTGAGTTTCAGATTGGTCGCGATCGATAACGGAGCAAAGATATACAACAAAGACAATATCGTTCATTGGTCGTTAGATACATGAGAGACCCAATGATACTGGTATTTGGTAGGGTCAACCAATTTACCATGCAAATCGTCCGGTTTCTTGGTATTTGCCATTGGTGTGGCATAGGTGTCACAGCTTTGCATTCCATTTTGTTTAAAATTTCAAGGGCATATTTGGACCGACTCAAGAAAATACCACGGGTGATTGATAAACTTGCGGTCCTAGAAAGAACGTAAGTTCACCCATCATGGACATTTCAAAATGTTTTTTCATAAGTTTTGAAAAAGCGTTTGAGTACTTTAGATGTGTTGACCCAAAAATGATGGCATCCACATAAATTTGAACGATTAAAATGTGTGCCCCGTGAGATTGTATGAATAGTGTAGGGTCGACCGATCCTTTTACGAAATTATTAGCGATAAGAAAGGATGACAACTTATCATACCACGCCCGAGGGGCTTGTTTGAGACCGTAGAGAGCCTCGTTCAGTTTGTAGACGTGATTAGGGAACTCTGGATCAACGAATCCTTCTAGCTGGCTAACATAGACCGTTTCTTTCTGTTTTCCATTGAGAAAAGCAGTTTTGACGTCCATCTAAAAGACCGTTATGTTCATGTGAGCCGCGAATGCCAGAAAAATCCGAACAGCCTCAAGTCTAGTAACCGGTGCGAATGATTCCTCGTAATCAATCCCTTCTTCCTATCTATAACCCTTAGCCACAAGACGTGACTTATTTCGGATAACTATTCCTTCAGCATCCCTCTTGTTTTTCCAAATCCATTTGAGACCAATAACATAGACTCCAGTTGGTTTTCAACCAATTCACATACTTCAATACGTTTAAACTGATTGAGTTCTTCTTGCATGGATTTAATCCAGTTGTCATATGTCATGGCATCCTTAATGTTTCGGGTTCACTTGGCGGACGGTAAGTGCATAAATGCAATGTTCACCGTCGATCTGAAGTCGTTGTCTAATTCTGTTGGTTGATTCGGGTTGCCAATAATGTTCACTAGCGGATGGTCTTTGGTCCAATGATGTGTGGAGGGTTGATGTTGATATACATTTCTGATTGGGAGGATTCAAATGGCTTGTGGATGATTACGCAACATCGGTGTGGCACTTTCATTAGCAAACGGGTTGAAGAACGCATTTGGATCATAATCGCAAGTGGGGTACTTCATTGTTCGAAGATCATCACCGGTTGGCGTCATTGGATGCGGTTTGTTCGATCGTTGTTATAGAATCAAGCGGTGGTGCTTCCTCAACGAGAGTTGTTGTAGCAGTGTATCGGTATTGGATTATGATCAGTTGAGCAATGAAACATTTGATACATCCGAGCACGTTTATCAATATCATCACTAAAAAGAGGAGCAAATAGTTGTTCCATTTGACGTCGAGTAAGTTGTAAACTAGGTTCGGTGATGATGAGGTTTGAGGAAGTTTAAACGGTTATGTCCGGGTTCCAAGTCATATGCTCGAAGCCATTTCGTAAGCTCATCGAAATTTGCATGAATCATTTCCATAATCTCCTTTGTACAAGGATTCCAGATCCGGTAACCTTTAGAGTTTTCACAATATCCAACAAAGACTCCAATGTCGACTTTGGCTTTAAGCTTCTTGATAAGGTTTTAAATGTACCTTTTGAGGGTCGTTTAAGCCCTTATTTGATCACTTTGTATCCGTTATTACTTAGTATCGTTCCTTTTCACTTTTAGGTATCTTGAAGGCAAAATCTGGAATGACACTTATTCGGACGAAAAGCGCGAATATCTGAAGAAAATGGCCAAAGTCAAGAATCGAGACACTCAGTCTTTGAACCGAAGGGGACGGCGTCAAGCACAACTAGCGACGCCGTTAGACAACTTTGTGACACTCAAGAGCTGTTGCTCATTTACAAGTGACGGCTTGTGGTTTAAAAGAGTAGGCGTCAGAACTCAAACAACCTAGATTTGATCCAGCGACGTCGAGATCGAAAGGGACGCGTCACAAGCATAAGGTGACGCCGTCGCAAGACTAACGTGGCCAAGATGAAACCCTAATAACGGCGACCCGACGGCGCCACAAATCAAAGGTGGCGCCGTCGCATGTGTAATCTTATATATAGAATCAAATTTTTTAGTTTTCGGTGTGTAGTCTTTTGGAGTAAAACCTAAACCGAACCAAGGTCGTCTTGTACAAGATTTTAGGGTTCCATACCCTATCTTACATCAAGATAAGTGTTTTACTTCATTAATTTAATTATGTATTCAATTAATTGTGTGTATGCTTGCATGTTTCCCATGTCCCATTAATTTACTTGTGTGTTTGCTTAGGAATATGAAACTTAATTATTAATGATTGGTTGTCTCTTATCTTAATTGTTAATGATCTAGTATTGCGATAGGTCATCCGTTGTGTAGTTAATGCTTGATTAATCTTTTGAACCTTAGCTTATAGTACCTAGAGTCATTGTAGGCTAAACCATCCGAAGAGTACCTTAGTGTTAAGTTTATAAATCCTAGAGATTTTGTAGGCAATAACCTTTGGTAGTTTCAAAGAGTTAGGGATAAGCGATACCCTACGACCTTAGACACACAACGCGATTAAGAATAAGGACGTGACAATTCAACCATCAATAGGAGATAATTAAGGAGTAATAAAACCTAAGTAAACACATCTTTAAATCATCATACGAGCACACAATAATTAGACATAGACTACCCACTAGCTTAGTTAATTAGAATAGATAACAGTAGAGTAATCGGTAGAAATACCAAACCCCCAAATCCAAACCCCGAGATTCGTACCTTTCCATTTCCAAAAAAATATAAAAAAATAAAAAATAATCTTCCTCAACCCCAACCTTAGCATAGTAACTTCTCACTATCATTCCTATTCCCTAGAGAATGATATCAATTCCGTGGCTTACCCTAATACTACACAACAACGATTAGGTTCATCGCCTAGGGTGTTGAAAAACTTGCTCGACGAAAAGGAAGTTCCTTTGACCCCGAACGACGCGTGTAGCGTTATCAAGTTTTTGGCGCCGCTACCGGGGAATAGAATAGCTAGTTAGGAGTCCACCTCGTTTAGGTTCCCTTGCTTGATTCCTATAAAGTAAGCTTTTTTTCTCATTTTTAGCTTCCATGTAGTCTATCCCCCTTCTTTGTGTTGTTTTCGTAAAACCTTTTTCATTTGTCGCTATGGCAAGTGAAGTTGCATTTGAATTATTAACAAATGAGGAACAATTGAATTTCGAAGATTGGATTGCTTTTTATTGTTCTAATGAATTTGTGAGTGATCTTAGAGATATCCAAAAGGAGACGGGTGTAAGGTTGGATGGATTTGATAAATTTTGTGCTTGTGTGGCTTCTTGTTAGGTCACCATATTAGTAACACAAGCATCGATAGAAGAAATAGAAGAGAGAAGAGATCGGTTGAACAAAACACACAAACACTATGCGTATGAATATAGAAAAAGGTTATGCGTAGCAATAGTGAAAGAGAATGAATTGAACAACCAACCCTCAAGTGAGGGTTATTACAAGGTATTTATAGGAGAGGGATCTAGGGCAACACTCCTAGTCCCTTCCTTTCCTTATTGGACTTGGGCCAAGGCTTATGGGCCTTCCACATAAGCCTTAGCTTAATAACAAACATAAAGGCCTAATTAAGCTAACTATTACATATTAATTACTAACACTTGAATTCTAGTTTAGGAGTGATTCCAAAAATCTCCTCTAAGTGTTAGTGATTGATAATGTGAACAGTGAAGGTGTTGATGTAATAGTAGCTTTGACGTCTTCCGACATTCTTCTTTCTTGTGAGAAGAATTGCCTTGATTCGAACAATCTCCCGGTGTAGAGAAATTGTTTCCTTTGAAAAGTTACGCTTTGGCGTCATCATTTTCTTTGTTCTTTGATCTTTGTTCTTTGTGATGGTAGTGATAGTATGTTGTTTTAGTCGCATCGGGCCGCCTTCGTTGCTCAGGTGTCTCCACATCATTCTTCAACATGCTCACACGCTCATTTAACGTTGGACTTCGTGAATGATGTAGTTCTCTTAGTCTTTAAACTTTGTAGATTCTTTGACTTGACGAAGAATCATTCGACTTTTGTGTTGCCTTTGAGAGAACTTGCATTAGTGATGATGTTGGTATGAGCATGTGAAGAATCGCACGATCATCCACTCTAGAGCTTCCATAAGAGGAAAACATACACACGGTTAGTAATAAGCGGATTAAGCACTTACAAGTTTGAATTTCGAGGGTGTTAATGAGATAGTGTGAAAACACATCTCTAATTCTCACAAAGGCCGTTCTGAACCTGAGTCCCACAAGTGTGATAACACGATGTGCGAAGTACACCTATAGTTCGGATGAGTCGCCGAGGTACACCAAGCATCACCTCACGATCAGACCGTTTGAGACACACTAAGCGTAATCCACGGGGAGTTACCGATGTGACTGCTTGTCGGTACATTAGATGTTGACCCGGCAGAGTTTCCATTCAATCACCGAGGATCACATATGAACCTCTCATAAATGTTCTCGACAGTTGCTAAGATCCGTGAAGGACTCGATAACGTACCATCGTTGTTCTTATTGTTGAACAACAAGTGATGAAATGTCAAGTGTACCTAAGAGATCTTTTGATGAATCTCGTGGCTCTAGACTCAATAGTGCACTTTGGTTTTCCGAGCGGAGACATGGGAAAGGGTCTCCTTCTTCAATACCAAGAATCTCTAAGAGAAAACCGATAGTTTACGTAGGGTTCCCTGTGAGAATGAAACAAGCTTCATTGGGAGAAACTTGAGTGGCTAAGAAGGTTTAGTGCATGCGCCCTTCGGGTCCATGACGACTTTTATCTTCAATACCGGTGTCATCTAGTGACGACCGGTAGCATATGAATTGAACCCGTGTTATGCGCCTAAGTTGAATAACTGGAGGCTATTTCTTTTCACCCTTTTCTTGGCTTTTCTTTTAATTCTTCAACTCCTTCTTTCTCCGATTCTCATTTTCTCATTTTTAATAATCAAACCTAAGGACTTCTAATTCTAACTATTGGTAGTGTCCTTGGGTAGATCCCTCGGGCTCTGGCGGATCATAGGACGGTTATTCCTAACCTTAATCACCTTATAACTCCATTGCCATAAAACCATTTTCATGAAAATCTCTCGAAGTGTTTGTGAATGAAAAACATGTTTGAACACTTCAAGAGTTTTAGATTTTCAGAAATACTCCCTGATAAGGTTTTAAAATGTACCTTTTTGAGGGGTCGTTTAAGCCCTTATTTGATCACTTTGTATCCGTTATTGCTTAATATAATTCCTTTTCACTTTTTAGGTCTCTGGAAGGCAAACTGCTGTAATGGCACTTATTTGGACGAAAAGGCGCGGATATATGAAGAAAATGGCCAAAGTCAAGAATCGAGACACTCAAGTTGCTAAATTACAAGGGGCCAGCCATCGCTAATCGCGACGCCGTCGGAGGAATTTGTGACGACACGTAAGAGAAATTGCTAGTTTTGGAGGACGCGTCGGGCTTTAAAAAGAGTAGGTCGTCGCATCTCGGGCGGCCTAGATTCAATCCAGACGCGCCGAAGCTAAAGAGGACGGCGTCACAAGCATAAGGTGGCCGTCGCAAGATTAACTTGGCCAAGACAAAACCCTAATGACGGCGTACACGGCGGCATCACAAATCATAAGGTGACGCCGCACATGTAATCTTATATATAGAATCCGAATTTTTCGGTTTAGGGAGGAGTCTTTTGGGCAAACTTTGGAGTAAAACCTAAACCGAACCAAGGTCGTATTTTAGGGTTTTAAACCCTATCTTACACCAAGATAAGTTGTTTACTTCATTAATTTAATTATGTCTTCAATTATTTGTGTGTATGCTTGCATGTTCTCCATGTCCCATTAATTTACTTGTGTGTTTGCTAGGAATATGAAACTTAATCATTGAATATTGATTGGTTGTTTCTTATCTTAGTTGATTAATGATCTAGCAATGCGATAGGTCATTCGTTGTGTACTTAATGCTTGATTAATCTTTGTGAACCTTAGGTTATAACACTTTGATTTGTTGTAAGTGATCTGCAAGAAACCGCCAAGTCTAATCACATGGCGGCCACTTGTGAATGGCCAACCGTAATAAAGCTTAAAACAGTTCGGACACAAATACAATGAAGATCAGAGAATACAATGAATTCCCGGGTCGTTATGTCCCACGGAGACTCAATGGTGTGTACAACACTAATTCAGACGATAGAAGGATCACTAAGGATAATGATCCGAAAGGATTGATGGATGATTATACTACTGAAAAAGATTATAAATCAAAGCAACTTAAATAAAAATTAAGAAAATTAAAAAGATAAAATATATTAAATAAACGCTATCACTATATTTAAAGTGATGAACGTTTAAAACTAAAAACTTACGTTTAAATTAAAAACTACGTAAACGTACAAAAAAAAACGTAAAAATAAAGAAGGAAAATACCTACGGATATGAAAAATACATTTTTACAATCCTAATTATAAAAGAAAATTATTTGAAAAAGAAAATTATTTTTACAACTATTAAATTAATTATTATTAATTAAAAACTATTTTAAACTATTTAATAATACTCTAAAATAAAAGAAAATATGAAATAAGACTAGAAAAATAAAATTAAGACTTAGAAAATCTAAAATATTATAAAACTAATTTTAAAACTGAAAATATATTTTTAGACTTTTATATATTTATTACTAATTTAAAACTATTTAAAACTAATTAAAATGCTAGAAAATACTTTTTAAGCTAAGAAAATTATGGAAAAATACTTTTTAGTCTATTTATATTTATCTAAACTTAATAAAAATGAAAAATTATTTTTTTGGAATTTTTCTTAATTTTTTTGTATTAAATCCTAATTAAAAATACTTAAAAACTAATTTAAATAAAGAAAAATAGCAAACAAGCTAGGAAAAATCTGAAAATTTCAGGATAAGCTTAAAATAAAGTTAGGAAGCTAGGAAAAATAGAAAAGCATGGGGTTATGAGTAAGATTATGGAACTGATGAGCAAGAGCTTATTGAAATAAGCACTTAAATAAGCAAATGGAGTCCAAAAGCCACCAAACCAAAACAGGAACTCAAATATGCTAAAACTACTCTAATACAACTAGAAACAACAAGCCATGACCTTTGATTTGCAAGTTGCTATGATTTGGTAAGATAAGCTAATGGCAGAAAACAGTTAAAGGGTACCAAGTTTGAGCTTATGCACAAGCTTCAAAATAAGTGAAAAGGAAAACCAAGAATTGGAACTTGAGAAGACACGGCTAAGAGTGTCTAAACCAAAAATCGAGACCTAGTGAAGCTCAAATGAGCAGTGCAAGGTGCCAAAAATCTGAAAATCCTGCGGGCTTAGTGCCTACGCGAGTGGGATTTAACACCATTTTGATAAGCTCTTTTGGGGCTTATGGAAAATTCACAAAATTATTCAAAAATAACAACAAGAAACTAGACCAAGTAAACTTTTAAAATCCACAAGTCACACTTGAAATGACCTAGAAATGAGTGCATGAAAAATCCCTCTAGATGGGGTCAAAACTGGATCTGTCCAATTTGACTTTTGACAGATTATGATACTTTGACTAAAATGAACTTTGATCCTAATTTATGGACTGAGCTTGATGTAATATGATAAAAGGAAACTAATGCAAGCTAAATCTAGGTATTTTAAACACAAAATGAACCTTTGATCTTGTAAAAATCCCAACAGATGACTGATCAAGACAGATATAAAGCAATTTTGACTTCTGAGCTTAGCAGGCTCAAGTTAAAGACAGGTATGAGTATAATAAGACTGAACAAGCCACGGGCATCAAGAGTTTACAATGAATAAGCCTCTAAGATGATTTGGTGTTAAAACCAAACACCACTTTATGAAGCTGTTTTGCAATTTTAATAAAACTAACTAGTGAGCAGCATGAGATATAGATCAAACCGAACTTACATGAGCTAAATACAACTATATAAACATATTAAAATCATTGGTGGCCTCGGATACACAAGAAAGCATAAGCGCAATTTTGAAAAGAAAATAGAAATGAGAATAAAACTCACATGAGTCCAACTGTGATGCAGACTGAAACCAAACCAAATCCTACTCTATCCTAACTAAATCTAACCCAAATACACCTCTGCAACACCCATTATCAGCTTCCATTCCAATTTGAGCCCCAGTTTGACTTTCATTGACCATGGGACAACTTGCTTAAAATTGGATTATGAGCTTATAAAAAACTATCAGCAGCTTATACAAGCTTGTTTGTATTGGAAAATGAGCTTTTAATAACTTGGATAATAGAACTTGAAACCGAGTTTTTCAACAATGGCATAAAAACTTGAAGCTAAAGTAAAACTTTGAATTTATGTTAGAAAGTGAATTATATTGATAGAACAACTAAATTTGAGTACATTGAAACAGAAAATTACATCTTCAAGCTTAAATTAAAAGATTACTACTAAAAACGACATACAAAAATATTAAAAACTAACTACCACCACCTTCTCTACTTCTCTTTCTTCTTTTTAAAGACTCTGAGGCCTTCCCACTTGCTTCTGAGCTTATCCCACCACCATTGGATGAGTCAAAATGATCCCAGCCATCAATTATACTTTTGGCGCCAAAACGTGTATAAGCAGATGTGGGTTGAGTGAAGTGGAGGAGGGGCATTTAATGTTTCTTGGAGTTTAGGTGAGGTAGATGAGACAAGGTATGGAGGGGGAGAAAGTCATGGAAAACCATGCCCGGTTTTGGATTCGAACGGAGAGGAGAAGAACAGTGTATATATTTGTTTTGGGCGGGGTTTGACTGTTTGACCGAGTCTAATAATACAAAGGGTGGGTTGGTTTTGGGCGAGGTGGATTTGGGCTTGATATATGAAATGGGATCCGTTTGGTTTAACAAGAATTCAAGGACCAAAAGTGCAATATATCCAAACCTCAAGGACTGAAAATGCCATTATTCCAAACTTATCATAAGGACTAAACTTGCCATAAATGAATAGTACAAGGACCACTTTTGCATAAAATTTCATTTTAAAATGTCCAAGGACTATTTTTGCAATTTTTTCAAACTTGAGGGACCAAAGTTGTAATTTTGCAAATTTTAACTTTGAAAGGTTTGTTTTGACAACTTTTGAATCCCATGGACCTTAAATGACATTTTTCTTTATTTAGATATACCGGGGACTATTTTTGACAACTTTTGAAACTTGGGGACTAAAGCGCCAATTTTGCAAATTTGATGCGTTTTTCATCGATTTTGATATTTTGCATTTAAAACACATAAAACAACGATTTGTGATATTTTGATCATTTTGAAGCATTTTGAGTGTTTTCGGATGTTTTTGCGATCTATCAAGATACAAAATGATGAGTATTTAGACACTCATCAATAAGCTAAACTATCCAAAGAGGCCTTAGAGTTAGAGTTTATCATCCCTAGTGGGTTTTGTAGGCGAGACCCTTTGGTAACTTCAAAGAGTAGGAGAAACGATACCCACAACTTTAGACACACAACGTGACTAGGAATAAGGACGTGACAATTAAACCACCAATAGGAGATAATTAAGGAGTAGTAAAACCTAAGTAAACACATCTTTAAACTATCATACGAGCACACAATAATTAGACATAGACTACCACCACCTTAGTTTAGATAATTAGATAATAGTAGAGTAATCGGTAGAAATACCAACCCCCCCAAATCCAAACCCCGAGATTCGTACCTTTCCTTTTCTAAAAAATATAAAAAGATAAAAATAATCTTCCTCAACCCCAACCTTAGCGTAGTAACTTCTCACTAGCATTCCTATTCCCCTAGAGAATGATATCAATTCCGTGGCTTACCCTAATACTACACTACAACGATTAGGTTCCTCGCTGGGGTGTTGAAAAACTTGCTCGACGAAAGGAAGTTCCTTTGACCCGAACGCGGCTGTGTAAGCGTATCAAGTTTTAAGCGCCATTGCGGGAATAGAATAGCTAGTTAGTAGTCCACTCGTTTAGGTTTCTTTGCTTGATTCCTATCAAGTAAACTTTTCTCATTTTTTAGCTTCCTTTAGTCCGTCCCCCTTCTTTGTGACCTTTGTTCGTAACCCCATCACTTTTCATCATGGAAGGTGAAAACCCCTCAAATCATTTTCCGCCAAGAGACCGTACTCTTGGTGAATACTCGAGACCTAGCCACCTAGGCTATAGGAACACCATTGAGCTTCCGACCAAGCCCAAATTACGGCCTGCGATCCGACACCATCCGATTGGTGCAAAATGGATGTGCATTCCATGGACTTCGTTCGAAGATCCAAATCGACATCGAGGATTTCCTCAAAATTGTCGATTCCATCGACCTTGATGCTAATACTCGGGAGACCACGCGCGTCTGCGTCTCTTCCAATTCTCTCTACGGGACCAAGCTAGTAATTGGCTTGAGCGACTTCCATGGCTCCATCTCAAGTTGGGATGATCTCACCACTCGTTTCCTTGCTCAATTTTTCCCACCGGGAGAACCACAAAACTAAGGAATGACATCTTGATGTTCCAACAACGTCAAGGTGAATCTCTCTGAAGCATGGACTCGATTCAAGGACTTACTTCATAAAGTCCTCATCACGGCATTGATCTTTGGCTCCAAGTCCAAATCTTTTATGATCATGTCAACTTCCCCACTAAGCGATCCATTGACCAAGCGGCCAGTGGAAAAATTAGTGATCTCACCGCGGAAGAATCATGGGGTATAATAGAGGACCTTGCTCTCTATGACAACGAAAGTTGGAATGACCCCCGTAAGTTGCCCAAAACCGTTAAGGCAATCTCTTTGCCTCCAATTGACTCACAACCTTCCGACCGTAGGATGCTTGAACTTGAAGATCAAGTAAAATTCCTTATGAGCTCTTACGAAATCCTAAGTCTTCACGCCATGTGAACAAAGTTTCCTCCTCGTGTGAGCCGTGTAGTGATCCTCATAACACGGCGCACTTACACCGATCCCGAACATGCTTCCGTTGACTACGCATCCTCGCGTGTTAATGGAGCAGGAGAAGATTCCTACAACACCCGGACCTAGGACTTTTAATGACACCCGAGAAGCATGGAAGGGCAAGCCCGACTTCTATTGGGGACAAACCAAAGAATTCACTTATAATGATTTCTCATTACCCTATCTCAAGGCCCTAGCCAAAACATTGAAGGAATGTTGCAACATCTTGTCGCATCCCGAAGCCCAAATAGCTAAGCTCTCGGACCATTTCAACCAACAACAAGCCGATATGGATAGGAAGATAGATAACCTTTTGAAAGCCATAACCAACGGTGATAGGAAGGTTAGGGCTATCTCAACTCGAGCCTTGGGTGTAGAGATTAAGGACCCAGTAAGCTAGCTAAGCACGTTCAATTCGTCAATACCATCGCCATAGTGAAACCTAATGACAAAGAGGACCATACACTTGAGAATAATGAAACAACCAAGGAAGTAGATGAAGTAGACAATGACTATTTCAATAAGTTTCCTACGGAAGAAGAATTATCTCGCCACCTCACTTAGTCGTGACCTCCGTCACATGTATGTTAGGAAAAGCCCTAGGATCAAGTTTGGGAACCCTTGGAACCTCAATATACCATGTTGCATAGGACATCTTTTCGTGACAAAGGCCTACATTGATCGCAAGTCCCCAATCAACATAATGACTAGCACCTACTACAATTGGGTAATGAAGAAGCCTATTCCAACTAGGCAAGACCCCAATGATCCTAAGGTTAGTTGCAATTTTCTTGGTAGAGTTAAGGGATTGCCCGTTTATGTAGGTAGCTTCACATTTCCTACGGACTTCATAATTGTGGATGATATTAGCACGGCCATAGACCCTAGCTTGTCCCACGTTATTCTAGGAATACCTTTCATAGAAAGCACCGGGATGACCTATGATCCCTCATTAGGAGTAGTGCGATTCAAGGATGAGATCGATGACATAGCTTACCAAATGCCGTTTAAGATTGAGAAGTTTCATCACTCTCTAATGATGAAAAGGAACTTAAGCTGTCGGTCTATTATAGGAATGATGAGGATAGGGAAAAGGAGCGATTATGTTATGGCTAAGATTTTGATTCTATAAGGATTGTTTGAACTTAGGACCGAAATATAGGACCGAGTGGGAGAGACGAACTTTTAGAGAGTGTATCATAGGGCACTTCTACAACATGGAACCACCCCTGGAGACCGTCATGAGGAAGAAGGTGACGGTAATGAGATCACGTAGGAACACGACTATGAGTCTAGCTACAAGACTCTTAAATAAAGAAAAGCGCCGTG
Organism: Chrysanthemum lavandulifolium; assembly: GCA_022545495.1. Taxonomy (NCBI): domain Eukaryota; kingdom Viridiplantae; phylum Streptophyta; class Magnoliopsida; order Asterales; family Asteraceae; genus Chrysanthemum; species Chrysanthemum lavandulifolium. The sequence continues at coordinate 189,801,438 of CM040245.1, read as the reverse complement.
GGAGGCAACCCATGCTTAATTGTTTGCTTGTTAGTGTCATATATCTTTTATTGATTGTTTATTCTCATGTTTAAATTTGTAAAATGCTTTATTTTGTTTTTAACCTCGTCTTAATTGCATATAAAGGTATTTTACATAAAGGATAAGTGTAGGGAGGATTACACACGTTTTCATAAGCGTGAACATGAGAATAACAATTAATTAAAAGATATATTTGTGTGTTGTTCGAGTCAAATGCTTGTATCGAGTCATAATGGATGTTTTGCGTAAATTTTTCCGATTCTAAAATGTAAATTTTCCGGAAAATCGCAAACCGCTTTTTGTCGGGATAACTTGACGTCAGATTGCAACTTTGCGTCGTGAAGGAGTAAAAATATCAGTTACTTTTTCTCGTTTTCGAGCTTCTTATAAATTTTGGAATTTTCCGGTCTTAATTTTCTTAGAAATTTCAGTAAACATCCATTCCACAAGCATTATATCTTAGTTTAAATCGAGTCTTATATATTATTACCGCCCGATTTTACGCGAAGGTTTCGTTTGTTTTGTTCAAGTGTGCGAGGTTTTGTTTATCAAGAAAAGTTACATAAGATTGAGGAGCTTTTCACGCATACATTCTTCTTGGAAAGGATTTAACCACTACTTCACACACGGATCCTACCGAGCTAATCGTGGAGTACTAGTTTCTTCGTTTTTATTACCTTCTTTTATCAAAACTTTGATACTTTCGGGGAACATTGGGGACAATGTTCGGTTTAAGTGTAGGGAGGAAAATAAAGCGGAACTTTGAAACTATGCTTATCCTTGATTATTTGCTTTGTCTAATTGCATTTGCGTAATAAACCATGAGAAAATGTCGGTTAGGGTAATTTTGGCACCAAATTTAAATTTTTTCATGACATATAGGAGTGGGCCATTAGTCTTAACAAAAGCGTCTCACGGATAGGAAGTTATATGACTAGCACAAAACCCTTTACCACTTAAATTCCACCAAAAATGTGAGGATCGCCCTTATATTAGTAGGAATTGAAGCATTCATCTTCAATGCTTTGAGTGTGAACACGTAGTATATTAGATTCTAGAACTTGTTTTGTGATGCATTCCGAGATCGCTAGTGAGACTACACTTGTGTAGTTAGGAATAACTAAATGATAAGAGGCATTAGGATAACCCTTGTTTGATACCCGTAATATAATTACTTCTTCCACACCGGTTGAGTAATTCCCCACACCTTTGCGTTGTACTCATCTTTAGTACACGATACCCCTAGTTAACCCCTCGAGCCTATCCTTTTCGCGGTTCTCGTGATGTTTCGGTTTTCCGGAATATCAATGAAAACATTGTTTACACCCCACCCCAAATGTACACCCAAATCGCCTTAGCCTACATTGTATGCACTCACTTTTAGTGCATTATTGTTATCACCCTAAACCCTTAGTTCAATTATCTAATTACTTGCATGAGTTTCTAAGTTGAGTCATATCTTTTGTACAGGTTTTGGGACGATTGGGACTCATGGGAAAAGTTAAAGTTTTAAATGACTAAAAGGGAATGCCAATTCCCTTATCTGCGTAATAACGTACTCCAAGTGTTTTGATCTTTTCAATTCGGGTCATATTAGTGTTAGAGTAATAAAAACTCAAGTGTAGGGATGTGCTATAAACCCTATTATTTTGATGTTATCGTAGAGGATGGTAGAGTAAAAGTGTAAAAAAAAAAAAAAAAAAAAATCGAAACAAAAATAGAAAAAGAGAAAAAGAAAAAAATAGAGTGGAAAAAAAAAAAAAAAAAAAAGCGGGCTACCATCCTACATCTATCTTTAAATTTATGTTCGTTTATTTCAGGTTATCTAGAGTTTAGAGTGTCGAGTCTTGGCTTAGCAACGCCATTCTTCGTATGCATGTAACATTGAGATTTTTGACTTGCCACCACTAAATAGCCTATCCCACCAAACCCTTTGTTTCCCTACCGTAAGCCTAACGTTACAACCCTTTAAAGACCTCTTTGATAGTCTTTCCTAGGTGCTACATAAGCGATGGAGGTTTGATCTATTCTCAAGCCTATGGTAATCTATGTACTAGGACCGGTTAATGAGTGTTTATCTTCCATTTCCAATTTGCTATATTTCATATACACCGAGAGATGTGAGCATCCAAACACCCCATGAGAGGTGCTAGTATGTAATTTCCGTGCTTGTTATGACTTTTATGGGCTTATATGTGTTGTGGACTGTTTTAAACCAATGCTTCATGACCCCTAACTTATAAATTAATTGGCTAAAAGCACATTTGCTTGAGGACAAGCAAATATCAAGTGTAGGGATATTTGATAAGGTTTTAAAATGTACCTTTTTGAGGGTCGTTTAAGCCCTTATTTGATCACTTTTGTATCCGTTATTGCTTAATATCGTTCCTTTTCACTTTTTAGGTCTCTGGAAGGCAAACTGCTGTAATGGCACTTATTTGGACGAAAAGGCGCGGATATATGAAGAAAATGGCCAAAGTCAAGAATCGAGACACTCAAGCTGCTAAATTACAAGGGGACGGCGTCATCGCTAATCATGACGCCGTCGGAGGAATTTGTGATGACACGAAGAGAAATTGCTAGTTTTTGGAGGGCAGGCGTCGGGCTTTAAAAGAGTAGGTCGTCGCATCTCGACGGCCTAGATTCAATCCAGACGGCGTCAAAAGCTAAAGAGGACGGCATCACAAGCATAAGGTTACGCCGTCGCAAGATTAACTTGGCCAAGACGAAACCCTAATGACGGCGACACGACGGTGTCACAAATCATAAGGTGACGCCGTCGCACATGTAATCTTATATATAGAATCCGAATTTTTCAGTTTTAGGGAGGAGTCTTTTGGGTAAACTTTTGGAGTAAAACCTAAACCGAACCAAGGTCGTATTTTAGGGTTTTAAACCCTATCTTACACCAAGATAAGTTGTTTACTTCATTAATTTAATTATGTCTTCAATTATTTGTGTGTATGCTTGCATGTTCTCCATGTCCGGCTAATTTACTTGTGTGTTTGCTTAGGGAATATGAAACTTAATCATTGAATATTGATTGGTTGTTTCTTATCTTAGTTGATTAATGATCTAGTAATGCGATGGGTCATTCGTTGTGTATAATGCTTGATTAATCTTTGTGAACCTTAGGTTATAGCACTTTGAGTTGTTGTAAGCTAAACTATCCAAAGAGGCCTTAGAGTTAGAGTTTATCATCCCTAGTGGGTTTTGTAGGCGAGACCCTTTGGTAACTTCAAAGAGTAGGAGAAAGCATACCCTACAACTTTAGACACACAACGCATGACTAGGAATAAGGACGTGACAATTCAACCACCATTAGGAGCTAATTAAGGAGTAGTAAAACCTAAGTAAACACATCTTTAAACTATCATACGAGCACACAATAATTAGACATAGACTACCACCACCTTAGTTTAGATAATTAGATAATAGTAGAGTAATCGGTAGAAATACCAACCTCCAAATCCAAACCCCGAGATTAGTACTTTTCCTTTTCTAAAAAATATGAAAAGATAAAAATAATCTTCCTCAACCCCAACCGTAGCGTAGTAACTTCTCACTAGCATTCCTATTCCCTAGAGAGCGATATCAATTCCGTGGCTTACCCTAATACTACACTACAACGATTAGGTTCATCGCCTGGGGTGTTGAAAAACTTGCTCGACGAAAGGAAGTTCCTTTGACCCCGAGCAGCTACTGTAAGCGTATCAAGTTTTAGGCGCACTGCTTGGGAATAGAATAGCTAGTTAGTAGTCCACCTCGTTTAGGTTTCTTTGTTGATTCCTATCAAGTAAACTTTTTCTCATTTTTTAGCTTCCTTTAGTCTATCCCTTCTTCGTGACGTTTGTTCGTAACCCCATCACTTTTCATCATGGAAGGTGAAAACCCCTCAAATCATTGTCCCGCCAAGAGACCGTACTCTTGGTAAATACTCGAGACCTAGCCACCTAGGCTATAGGAACACCATTGAGCTTCCGACCAAGCCCAAATTACGGCCTGCGATCCGACACCATCCGGTTGGTGCAAAATGGATGTGCATTCCATGGACTTCGTTTGAAGATCCAAATCGACATCCGAGGATTTCCTCAAAATTGTCGATTCCATCGACCTTGATGCTAATACTCGGGAGACCACGCGTCTGCGTCTCTTCCAATTCTCTCTACGGGACCAAGCTAGTAATTGGCTTGAGCGACTTCCCGCCGGCTCCATCTCAAGTTGGGATGATCTCACCACTTGTTTCCTTGCTCAATTTTTCCCACCGGGGAGAACCACAAAACTTAGGAATGACATCTTGATGTTCCAACAACGTCAATGTGAATCTCTCTACGAAGCATAGACTCGATTCAAGGACTTACTTCATAAAGTCCCTCATCACGGCATTGATCTTTGGCTCCAAGTCCAAATCTTTTATGATCTGCGATCCATTGACCAAGCGGCCGGTGGAAAACTTAGTGATCTTACTGCGGAAGAATCATGGGGTATAATAGAGGACCTTGCTCTCTATGACAACGAAAGTTGGAATGACCCCGTGAGTTGCCCAAAACCGTTAAGGCAATCTCTTTGCCTCGATTGACTCACAACCTTCCGGCCAGAGGATGCTTGAACTTGAAGATCAAGTAAAATTCCTTATGAGCTCTTCACGAAAATCCTAAGTCTTCACGCCATGTGAACAAAGTTTCCTCCTCGTGTGAGCCGTGTAGTGATCCTCATAACACTGCAGCACTTACACCGATCCCCGAACATGCTTCCGTTGACTACGCATCCTCGCATGTTAATGGAGCGGAGGAAGATTCCTACAACACCCGGACCTAGGACTTTTAGTGACACCCGAGAAGCATGGAAGGCAAGCCCGACTTCTATGAGGACAAACCAAAGAATTCACTTCTAATGATTTCTCATTACCCCTATCTCATGGCCCTAGCCAAAACATTGAAGGAATGTTGCAACAAATTGTCGCATCCCAAGAAGCCCAAATTGCTAAGCTCTCGGACCATTTCAACCAACAACAAGCCGATATGGATAGGAAGATAGATAACCTTTTGAAAGCCATAACCAACAAAGGATAGGAAGGTTAGTGCTATCTCAACTCCCGAGCCTTCCCGTAGAGATTAAGGACCCAAGTAAGCTAGCTAAGCACGTTAAATTGGTCAATACCATCGCCTTATAGTGAAACCTAATGACAAAGAGGACCATACACTGAGAATAATGAAACAACAGGAAGTAGATGAAGTAGACAATGACTATTTCAATAAGTTTCCTACTGAAAGAAGAATTATCTCGCCACCCTCACTTAGTGAGTGACCTCCGTCACATGTATGTTAGGAAAAGCCCTAGGATCAAGTTTGGGAACCCTTGGAACCTCAATATACCATGTTGCATAGGATATCTTTTCGTGGCAAAGGCCTGCATTGATCGCAAGTCCCCAATCAACATAATGACTAGCACCTACTACAATTGGGTAATGAAGAAGCCTATTCCAACTAGGCAAGACCCCAATGATCCTAAGGTTCACTGCCTAGGGTGTTGAAAAACTTGCTCGACGAAAAGGAAGTTCCTTTGACCCCGAACGCGCTGTGTAAGCGTATCACTCCCCCTCAACATGTGCTTAAGAGTTTTGACGGAAATCTGCACAGTGAGAGAAGAGCGCGAACTTTTTGAATTGATCGACTCAAGATAGACAGTTCCTTGCGAGACACGATTACGTTACATAGTTAAAGAGATACATTTTCAGCTTTTAGGTGACAACTAGCTCTAATAACTACCTTGAAGATGTGGACAACCCCGAAAGGTTGTCAAACCCGTCAAAGTTCATGTCTATCAGGAGTTTCTCGAAAGGTACGATCTATTCGGACAAGTTTTGAAGACAATCTTTTCAATGTATAACTGTTCAGATCTCGTCAATTCATGGGTTGAAGTCTTATCACACGAAGATTCAATAGCAAAACACAACATATTTCTTATCACATAATTTTTCTCCCCCTCAAAAATGGCATATTAATGTTGTTTTTGAAGAAATGTTGAGAATAAATATGACCATTTTGAGTTTTGTAGGAAGATTACAACAAAGAACATTTTGGTGAACAAAGTTTTAAATCAAATACTCCCCCTCAACAAGTGATATTAACGGTTGAGGTTTTGAAAATCATAAGGGGAAGTACTTGTTTTTTTGAGCAAAACCTTTGAAAAATGAAAGGTTTGATAGGTTTTACTCAAAAGTAAAGCTTTTGCTCCTTTTATCGGGATTGTGGCATCAAGCGTACCACATGGTCCTTTCATTACAAGAACGGGTTGTACAACGTTATATGTGCATAAACCATTGTCAATATAAAATCACACATCAAAATAATATGAAATAGAAGCATTTTAAGGGTACCGGAAGTCCATCAATCTTTCGGGGAATGCAATCAGGCATTGATAGCGGTGAGAAAAATCACGGGACGACCACCTACAAAGCTCTCGGTGTTACAGGCGGTCCCTTCTATACAACCTTTCATCAATCACGGTGATGATCCTCGCACATCCGTCTTTCACGAGAGTTCCATCGCTTTTGAGACCCAATGCCTTCATGTATCGCCTTGACCTATAAGCCAAGCCGTCCACGACCTTCTTCAATGTATGATCCCCAAACTTGTGAAGATCTCTACACGCCATCAGCGGTTGTGTTGTAGTTTACTACGATGAAACTACTCGAATGGTTTCTTGATGAGAGTGTATTGTGAAAGGCTGGTTGATGTCGGGAAGTTCTAGGCGAGGTGCGGTGAAGTTGACACGTGTCGATATGATTAAACAACAAGTTGTAAATCTTCTACGTTCTGGATCACTATGTTTCGATGAAGATGAGCAAGGACTTGATGTATTCATGTTGAATTTTAGTCGAAATTGTCTCATTCTTCCCTGTACCTTGGAAAGATACTGGATCTTCAATGTCGTTAAGAGACAAGTTACGAAAGTCCGCTTCACGAGAATTCATAGTCCCTTTCGTCTTGTCTTTTGACCATGGCAGTCTTGAGGAAGGTGTAATCCCATTTAGGCATAAAGAGTGACATGCTTAACAACAACAATCCCTTTATCAATGTATACTTCATGTTAAGACTTTCGAACCTGAAAGCTTTTATAGTAGATTCGTGGCGTTCGGCCAATGATGAATCCGTACATTGCATCAATGTCATACCTTTCCATGTTGTTGGAAAACATGTGGGTAGCCTTTTCTTCGATGGCTATGCGGTTGGAGTATATGGTGCCGGGAGCGGAAGTGTAAGTGATGTAGCGTATTTCTTTGAATTATCGCTACCGTGTAGAGGAATTCAAGTCATTGTTGAAGAAGTAGCGGAATGGAATCTTAGGTTGATCTGGTTGACCAATTGTTGGTAGAGGTTTAGACCAATCGGTGTAGTATGGAGCCTTGTCTCTTACGGTGAAGTCGATGTTTGCTTGAGGTTGAGCCAATCAATGTTGTTAGACATGGCGTGCTATATTTTCAAGGTGATATTCAACTTCAATAGCACTTTCCGAGTGTCTTTGAGTAGTTGAAATGCTTCATTCTTGATTCGTTTCAACTCTGATTTCGTCATCTTCTTCACACGGAACTTCTCTTCAGTAGCTTAGCATGCTCCAACGTACGACCTTCTACCATGTCTTGATCATCAGTGAGAGCGGGAGTAGCATCAACAAGTGTCCAAAACCAGTCATATTCAGTATCATCTTCGTCTAGCCATGATACGACGTCAGCTTTGGGCGTCTTCTTCTTCTTTTTCTTTGGCCTAGATGAGGATTCTGGTTTCTTTGATGAAGCGGGAGAGGTGGGTTGTTGTTGGGGCTCAGGGTCTTCCTCATCATCACCACCAGTATACTCAAATTGATCACTGGTTTTCTCAGTCTAGGGTGGTAACTCGAGTCACGAGGTTTGTCGATGAAGGGCGAGGAGGAGATCATGGTTGGTTGGATTCCTTTGGGGTGGAGGTTGCATGGAGGATGATTTACCGGTTTTCTTGAGCTTTTGGGCTCGTCATTCTTATCTTTATCCTTATCTTCATCGTCTCTTGGGCGTTTAGGCCTTTGAGCTTCTCTGCGCATCTTTGATTTAAGTTGGTATTCCGGTAAAGCTTCAAACAATTTACTTCGTAGAAGCAAATGTTGCGAGATCATTTAGACATTTGAGATACCAACTGTTAACCTATTCAACATCCGAGAATATTATGGGATCGAGTTGGATTGATGTTTACTTGCATTGGTGTTGATCTCATAGTTTGCTTGGCAAATGCAATAGATTCGGATAGAGTTGTTTGGTAAACATCTCCTTGTAACTCCATGAGCGATGCCAGAAGGAACTTATGAGTGTAACCTTTGATCATCTCGTTCATTTCCCTTGAAGATCACGTTGCATGAACTTGGATGTACTCCCTTTCGGTGACATCTTGTCATTCTCATCATGAAGATCTTGAACACAGTCGGTGAGAAAATTTAGCTTTTTAAAGCACGTCTTTCTTCGACACCTTGGCGGCTTTAACGATTCGTGTCTTAGCTTGAGAGATCCAAGAGGCCGTTGGCTTCTTCTTGATTTGGATGTGGATCGGTTGATCTTTTGGATGGTGGTGGTGAAGAATGAGAGGATGAATCTAATGATGAAGAGACGTGAGGAGGCTCGGGGTCCTTAGGTGGTTCAAAGTTTCCTCCTTAGAGCGTGCGGGACCTGTCTAGAAGAAAATAATCATAAGCGGTTTCTTCATCATTTCGAGACTTAGCCGTTTCATCGACCTTAGTATCATCGGTGAGAGTTTTTTCGGTCTTATCCATTTACGGTTCCTCAATATCAAAGTTGATCGAATCCTCAATACGCCTTTGTTGTTGTTCGTGGGTGAGGTAGTACGGTTTCCTTATCGGGTTGATTAACGCGCCGAAGCGGTGTGGCTTAGTACCACCACTTGAACCTCGAGGACACGAGTTTGATCTTTTACGAATTCATCGGCAAGATGTTTGAGTCGAGGTTCTTCAACTTCTTTTCATAGTCTTTTCGCTCATCAAATGGTTCTTCTTGAGCTTTCCTTATCATGCTCAATCTTGGAGTTTTCCCTTTGCCTTGGTGACTTTTGAATTGGGAGGTTTAGCTCTTGTTGGAGTGATGTCGGTTGCGGTTTGAGTAGGTTACCTCTTAAATGCGATTCGGTTTCATCGAGCTTTCATCCACTAGCTTTCTTTGCGGTTCGAGACTTAGGAATGGGAATAGGAGCGACTTCCTTAGAGAACTTTCCATTTGTGTCCGGGTTTTCTCTTAGGGAACTTTCTTTGACTCTCGATTCTTGCAACACTTCTGCCTTGCCCCTTACGGTTTTCTGGTAGGTGTGCGAAGACTTTTCATCGAGAAAACCAACTTTGCCTTCTTCAACTGCTACCAGGTACCTTTTATATGAATAAAGCTGTTTGATTGCATCAGAGATAAGGTGATCTGGAAGCACTGCACCTTCTTTCTTTGTTGTAGAGTCCTTAAATCTGACTGAGAGTGTGGGCTCATACAACATGGAGTGTTGTTTGGGGTCATCGAGTCTTAAGGGAATATCAGGATTATACCCTAGAGCTCGTTGGATCAACAGTTTGGTATATCTGATATACGGGATTTTGGTGCCAAGCTTCTTGAGGAAAGACATCATGTCGTCCCATATCAAAGCTTCAACTTCAATGTGTTTCATGTTGACCAAAGCCCAAAATATTTGTAGTTCCATGAGCTTGGGATGCTGATAACCACTATCACGTCCTGAAACTGATTTGGTGATGATGATGAAGAGGGTTCTCCATGGCTGAGGAATATTCTTAAGATCCACGTGTGAATGCTTTGTGATTACTCTTGTAGCTTCGTCATAGCCAATGTCGATCATGAACTGGAGAACTACCTCTTCAGTTGGAGTGGCATTGAGTTCAGTAGGTTCGATGACCGGAATGAGGAGACCAGCCCTTAAGTCTGCGGTGTGATGGTGACTTGTTTGTCATTGAGAGTCATCATCATTGCATTTTGTCCTTTGATCTTTTGCATTGTATTCGAACCGGTGAATGTAGATCTCAACGCCTTTGGCGAATTGGTGAGCATGTTCGATAAGGATGATTCTTGAATATCCACAATTAAACAAGAAGACTACGAGCATGTGAGAGTATCAAAATCAACGAAGGTTGTTCTTTCCAATCTTCATTGGATAGCCATTAGGGAGGATATCGGCAATGGTGAGAACATTTGGTGCATCCACATTCGCATTTGAGCGTCCATGTCGTGATCTGAAAGATATTTAGCCAAAAGAACCAACATATTGAAAGACATTATGTTAGTCAACAGATGGTTTTATTGTCTAATTATTGAATGTGATATGTCGATGATTGTTACGAGTCCAATGTCACTTGTTTGTCCAATAGTCCAATGATGTCGTGATTAGTTTCTTGATTTGATTAACTTTAAGTTTTAAAGTCCATGTTTTCACTTATTATTCACAATTTGTTAAACATTTACGCTTAAAGTGACATTATTGGTTTCGTGGCGTTATGATTTATTTATTTACAAGTTTGCACGCATAACAATTCATAATTAAGGTTAAACAAGGCTTAGGCGTAGAAATGGTAGGCTTATGCATAAACAGGAGCGATATATGCGTAAACGCAAGCTTATGCGTAGGTTCTTGACTTACGCGTAAGAGATATTACGCGTAGGAAAAGGGGAACTTATGCGTAGAGCTTATGCGTAGGCGTATATAAACCTTACGCGTAAGGCTTACTCGTGAGAGTGAACCTTATGCGTGAGGTCCTTTGTACGCATATCCTTCACGGGATACGCGTAGTCCCTTATGTAGAACCTTACAGCGTGGTGAATTGCTCTTCGCGCATAATATTCTCACGCGTAAGGTGATCCTTATGCGTGGTTGCTAGAAACCTTGATTACGAATTTTCAAACATAGAAGACACGAAATAAATTCGTCATAACCCAATCATTAACATCTACATTCAATCACCATCGGATCATATCATGAATACACATATAACGATTCTGGCGTAAGAACACTTGTCGTAAACCTAAACCCTAAGGTTCAATTTTACGAGTAAGTAATCTAGCCATAGAAATTGCACCAAAATGATTACAGGAGGTCTAAGAAGCCTTATGAGAAGTTCTATCCAAGTTTTAACATCAGAATTTAAGTGAATCAAAAATACCCAAATGCGTTTGAACATAAACCCTAATTTCTAATTAAAGATCAATTAGTGTTTCTGGGTTGGTTCTGAGCCTAGATATCATCAATTCACCATAAGAACAACCTCATTCAACTATTTTTTTTAGCTAAAAACGTTCTCATTTGAAAATACCCAATTTCACGCATAAACCCTAATTCCCAATATCAATCAATTCGTGTATCTGGGTGTGTTTTTATGATCAAAATAGTTTCAATGATGTTATATGAACGTTTTGACACTATCTTTTTCACCATAAACACCCAATCTTGATTAGGTGTTCATACACTTATGCGTAGAACACCAAATCGATCATAAGTGAAAATCTAACCGTTAGTTTTTAATATAAATCAAAACCTTTGTTTGTAAACACATTTAGATTACGAAATCACTTACAAAATGATGATCCAAAACACGGATTTGAAGATCGAATGTTAGGCGTAGGATTAAGTTTGGTGAGATATTAAATAAGGTGAATTTAAAGAATTAGGTGAGGTGTTGTATTAAAAATATCTTTAAGATTTTGTGAGTTTAGTCCCTCCACCTTTTCATTTCATCTAATGCCTTTAACTTCCATTTGGTTACCAAGCAGTGATATTTGGAAAGAAATTTGTGACACTCCCCTTGACTAAAGAAATAAGGAAAGTTTATAAATTTTAGTCAGGAGTATCGGTAAAAATGTGACCACCATTATTAAAGAAACAACAGGGATAAGATAACATGCAAGTACAATGTATTATGAAACTGAAAAGTATTTGTTTTCTCCCCCTCAACTGAAAAAATACTGAATTTTGAAAGATTTGAGTGTTGACGGAAGAATTGTACTTGCCATGTGAAAAGAAATATAGATAGAAGAATATTTTTGTTGTTTTAAGCGATTTTATAATTTTGCATTTTGTTTTTGAAAATATTTACAAAGAGATTTTGGTGTTTGGTGGTTTTTAAGAATGTTTTAAGAGTTCATCCGGTTCCTCTTGAGTCAAACACCGTATACCAATTCGGTGGACCAACTCACTAAACCTACCGGAGCTAAGGCTTTGGTGAGGAGATCTACGCTAATTGGTGTCATACCCAAAGTATAATTCAACAGTACCATGTTCACGTGGTCCTTGATGAAATGATATCGAAGATCGATGTGCTTAGATTTGAATGTTGAGCGAGTTGCGAGATTGCAATAGCACTCCGATTTTCGCGATTACATCGGGATTTTGTCAAACACGTAACCATAGTCTTTGAGTTGTGTTCTCATCCAAATGACTTGAGCACAACATGCCGACATGGCTACATATTCTCGCTTACGTTGAGGAGGCGATGTACAATCTTGCTTCTTGATTGCCATGACACGGTTTATCACCAAGAAATTGTAAGGCTCTGAAGTGCTTTTCGTGAGTCTAAGCATCTGCGTGATCAGCGTCTGAAAAAAGCTATTAGTTCAAAACCGTAATCCTTCCGGATACGGATCTCCAAGTTAATGGTTCTCTTGATGTATCGGAGGATTCTTTTAGCCTCGAGAGGTGGGTTTCGATTGGTCTCGTGATAGCAGGAGCAAAGATATCTGACAAACACAATATCGGGCACCTTCTTGTTAGATACATGAGAGACCCAATAATACTACGGTATTTGGTAGGGTCCACCAATTTCCATGTAAATTAGCATCTAGTTTCTTGGTATGAGCCATTGGTGTGGCATAGGTGTCCTGCTTTTGCATTCCAAATTTGTTTAACAATTCAAGGGCATATTTGGGTGACTCAAGAAAATACCACGGGGTGATTGATGAACTTGCATTCCTAGAAAGAATGTGAGTTCACCCATCATTGACATTTCAAAATGTTTTGTCATTAAATTTGCAAAAGCATTTGAGTATTTTAAATGTGTTGACCCAAAATGATGTCATCCACATAGATTTGAGCGATTAAGATGTGAGCCCGTGATATTGTATGAAAAGTGTAGGATCGACCGAACCTTTGGTGAATTTATTGGCAATGAGGAAGGATGATAACTTATCGTACCACGCCCGAGGAGCTTGTTTGAGACCATCGAGCTTTGTTCGGTTTGTAGACATGGTTCGTGAACTCGGGATCAGCGAATCCTTACGGTGGTGACATAAACCGTTTCTTCGGTTGCCCATTCAAAGCAGTTTTGGCGTCCATTTGAAAGACCGTTATGTTCATATGAGCATGACGCGAGAAAAATCCGAGCGACCTCAAGGCGAGCAGCGGAGCGAATGATTCTTCAAAGTCAATAACCTCTTCACATCTATAACCCTTAGCCACCAAGCGTGACTTGTTTACGATTCGTTCCTTGACATCAATTTGTTTTCCAAATCCATTTGAGACCAATGACGTAGACCCTGTTGGTCTTTCAGCAGTTCCATACTTCAAGGCGTTTGAATTGGTTGATTTCTTCTTGCATGGATTCAATCCGGTTGTCTTTTGTCATTGCGTCTTTAATGTTTTAGGCTCAGTTAGCGAGACGGTGAGAGCATAAATGCAATGTTCACCATACGTGTGAAGCGTTGTCTTGTAACGGTTGGTTGATTCGGGTTGCCAATAATATTCTCTAGAGGTTGGTCTTTTGTCCAACGATGTGTAGAGGTTGATGTTGGTATACATTGTGCGATTTTGAGGATTCAAATGGTTTGTTGAGGATTCTGCGACATCGGTGCAGCGGTTTCATTGGCAAGCGGGTTAAAACGCATTTGGATCAAAATCTGCGGTGGGGTACTTCATTAAGAACATCGGTGGTTGCGTCGTTGGAAGCGGTTTGTTCAACTGTTGTTGTAGAGTCAATGGTGGTGCTTCTTCAAATGTTGTTGTAGCAGTGTATCGGTATAAGAGTATGATCGGGTTGAGCGGTGAAACAACGGATACACAGAGCACGTTCATCAATGTCATCACTAAACAATGGAGCAAATAAGCGTTTCCATTTGTTGACGAGTAAGATGGGGCTTGGTTGGTGATGATGGGGTGTCGAGGGAAGTTTAAGCAGTTGTGACCGGGTTCCAAGTTGTTATGCTCGAAGCCATTTCTGTTAGTTCATCGAAATTTGCATGAATTGTTTCCATAACTTTGTTTTGTCTGACGATTCGGATCCGAAACCCTTAGAATTTTCACAATATCCTATAAAGACTCCAATGTCGACTTTGGCTTTGAGCTTTCCAAAGTCATCACGATCATTATTTGGGTAGCAAAGGGATCCAAATACATGAAAGTGTTTGAGATTCGGTTTATGGTTATGGATAAGCTCAAAGGTGTTTTGTTGTGGCGTTTTGTAATCATTGAGCGATTTTGAGTATAGCATGCGTTGATCGACACGCCCACAAGTAATCTGGAAGTTTAGCATTGATTAACATTGTTCTTGCGACTTCCACTAACATACGGTTTCGTCTTTCAACAACTCCGTTTTGTTACGGTGTACGTGCAATAGATGTCGATGCTCGATTCCTACTTTCTCATAAAATTCTCGAAGAGTTTGGTTCACAAATTCAGTTCCTTTATGCATTACGATTTGGCGGACGGTGTTCGGTGAACTTGAATTTTTGTGAGAAAGGTGATGATCATCTGTGGAGCTTGATCTTTACTTCGAAGAAAGTAGACCCAAGTCCATCATGAGTAGTCATCGACAATTACCAAGATGTAGCGTTTGCCATTAATCGTTTGCACGTGCATCAGGCCACACAAATCCATGTGAAGAAGATGAAGCACATGTTGAGAGTTGTGTTCCACCTTTGAAGGAAAATGAGCACGAGTGCTTTTCCCTTGTTCACAAGGTGAGCATAGGTGATCTTCGGAATATCGGAATCTCAGGATACCTTCAACAAGTTTGTGTCGAGCAAGGTTGGTGATGGTTTGAAAGTTTAAATGTGAGAGACGAAGGTGCCATAGCCAGGATTTTGTTGATGTTGCCTTTGAAAGTAGACAAATGGGAGATAAAGCAACCATGTCTTGCATTGAGATTGTGTATAGACTATAATTGCGAGTGCCAGACATTAGATCGTTTCCTTGTAGATCACGAATGAAACAAGTTTTCTCCCGAAAAGCAACTTCCAAATCTCCATCACAGAATTGACCGACTGAAAAGAGATTGTGACCGAGGCCTTCCACATAATAAACCCTGCTAATTTCGATATTGCCATTGATATAATCTCCGTAGCCCATGATAGCAAAGTGATCATTCCGAATCGATAGTGCCAATGAACTTTGCAATAAAGTTTGATAACGATTTAAGATTGCACTCGTCATGTCGGGAACATCCGCTATCAATAATCAAGGATGATTTGTATCACACTGCATTACACACAGGCGACACGGATGGAATAGAAGTAGATGTGGAACCCGAAGTGTTAGAGGTTCCGAAGCGATTATAGTAAAATACACACATCAATGACTTTAGGCATCCATTTAAATCCTAGTGTATTATGTATCCATTTACGCCATCTCCAACTAGTTTTAGCTTTAGTCTTAGTGAATGCACTAGGTGGTACTACATTCCTTGGAGGTGATCTTTGGAACTACAGGGACATCAATGCGTTTCTTAGAATCTAAGGAGGCGGTTTACCAAGCACGAGACTTAGAAGCCTTAGTGGGCCTAGAGGTATACGATTCTTAGGATTCCTTAAGCGAGACAAGATAGCTCTAGCAACACATTTGTCATGACAATCGGAAAGCATACTTTTACGACAAATAACACAAGAAGCATCGATTGAATATCAAAAGTACTTAAAGGTTTAGCATTCGTTACAATACTTTTCCATTACATTTGTCGGGCCGCAATATCTAAAGTGGGTGCAACTTGAGTCTTATTCAAAGTCCTAGGGTGTTCTTCTACTTGACATTCTTTATTGATCTTTTCTTAAGTCGCAACTTCCTATTCTTCCTTGTATTGCTCCTAGTTTGTGAAGTGCGAGACATTTGGAAAAAGAGCAACTAGTCTGTTTCGATGAGGGAAGCACATTAGTATCTTGTGTTTTGTCGGTGAGGCAATCTGGGTTAACGTTTGCTAAGTGTTCTTGGTGCAATTCTTTTAATGATGCTAAGGTGAACTTGTTCATACTTTCCTAACATCTCCTTAACTTAATGATAGTGTGCACCAAATCTTGATTTTCGAGCGAAGATTTCGAGAAAAATTCATGACTTCTTTAGTGTGTGCAAGATAATGATCAAGTTCGTTTGATGCTTCATTGCGAGTCATTTGAGTAAATCAAATATGACACCATATTCCTTTTAGCAGTTGCAAGTTCTTGTTCATATTTTGAGATTTGACATTTCAAAGACACGTTTTGATCATCCGGTTGCTCAATTTTAGGATTAAGCGTTTTTGATTGCAAGCTGGTGGATTTTGTTTTGCAAAGCAAGTTCACGATTTTGAAAATCTTTTTGACACCATTGAAGGCGACGTTTTGAATTTGAAAGTTCGTTTAACAATCGTTCATTTTCACTTTTAAAGACTCGATCGATGTACATTATCGGTATTCACAACAATATCAGCGAGTCAGCGAATCGGCAGAGATATGATCGAGATCGTATTTGATTGTAATAAAATAAGATTATTGATATCATACAGATAACATCTTCCAAGAGTCGATCAACATCTTTTCACAACAATTTCTTTTTCGTTTAGTATTTGAAATCGATGTTTGTTTTCTCAGCTGTTTTCATGAGACCCGTTCCTTGTGAAAATCCCTTTCCCAATATAGTGAACAAGTTTTCAAATTTTTGACATGGGGTAAAGTCTTTTCGAAGAATGTCTCTTTGTTCTCGCGCCATTGGCGATTGAAAATGTTCAACTTTTATTTGGTTGAAAATCAATCTCACGTTCCAAAATTTTGTGGTCGAGATAATAAAGTGTCAAAGTATTTTATAGCGACAACTTTCGGCTTTTGTTTAACTTCACTAAGTGAAGGTAAATGACCATTAATTTGTGCACCATTGTGTTGAGGACTAACTTTAAAGCGGTGTGATAACAAAGGTTTGTTAGAAGTATCTTGTTGTGTGACAAAAGTTCTGACTTTTGAATAGTTAAATGGTTTGTTATAAGCGACATTTCCATTTTGACCGACTCTCGTCATACGCATCTAATTCCTCCATACGATTATACTCAACAACGGTCATTATTGAATCATCAATTCTATGTTTTACGCAATGTAAATTTTAGGATTTTGTTTGAATGCTCTGTTTGAAAACTTAGGTTTATGTCGGCAAGAATTGGTCCATATCCATTTGGATTTGGTTTAAAAGTAAACTTTTGAATAGTTGTGATTGACTCACCATGTTTATAAACAACATTTGAAACTCTTTGATTTTGTGTTGTAAGTCGAAAATTTCTTCAAGATAGTTATCTATTCGTTTAGGTGGAATCTTGTTTGTACTCAAAGAACTGTTTTTGACAATTTAACAACTCGACTTTGGCTTTTGAGTTTCCAAAGTAAGGCGTTAAGTTGTTGTTTATGTTCATGTTTGGTTGTTCTATTTGAGACAACAAAACATTCTTGGATGCGGCTAGATCATGTATCTGTCGTTCTAATGATTTTCGTTTTGATGAGATTTAGCAAAGCGACTTCAAAACTTTCTTCACGTTTTCTTGAGTTTTGAAAAAATTGATTTGTCAAATTAAGCATTCATTATCCTTAATTAACGGTGCATTTTCTCTTTTAATTTCGTGCAAATTTCCAAAGCGAGTGTTGGTCTTTAATTAAGGTCGGAGCTCAATTTCTCTATTAGACATAACTTCATTTTGTTCAGCGGGAGTCTCAACATGATCATTATTTAGATCCTCAAGTATAATCACGAGTCAACTTGATTATCAATATTAACCAAAAGGTTATCTTGATCGTCAAATATAACTACGGGATCTATTTGATAATCATCGAATGAGATGTGGATGGCTCATGTTGAACACTCGATCCTTGTCGGATGGAGAAATTGGCGGAGATATCGATCGATGATGAGTATATTGTGTTCGATGCACGAGACAAGCCATCGGTGTCATACACTGGGCTGTGTCACTCATGTGTAGAGCTTGCATTTGTGCCATCAACATCACTGCTTTGCATTAACACGCAAGTCCTCCATATCATCATCGAATCGCATCTTCCATAAAGCTCATTCTTTGTTGGTAAGAGTTCCACCGACTTCATCCTTAAGAGCTAAGAACAGCGCCTCTTTGTGATAAGCACTTGCCTCTTGTCCTTGGTTTAGGACATGCATTAGCGGTGACCCTTCTTATTGCGATTATAACAACGAAGACCATTAACCCCATTCGAGCATTCCCTGTTCAACCACTTGACCCCTTTGTTGTTGCGGAGCACCCATGTTATTCCTTCAATAGCATTAAACCCTTGACCACCTCCCATCCGATGACCATAACCACGGTTTTGAACTTCAACGCGTCCATTGTTCAGCAACTTGATTCCTAGTGTTTGATGAGGAGCGAATGCAATTTTGGATTTGTTTGTGTACCGAGCCGAAGGCTTTAGCAATCATAACAAATCCTTGTTGCAATTCGAAAGCAAGCGTGAGTCCTCATCGACTTCTTTGTAAAGTGCTTGAGCATTGTTGTTGTTGTTGTATGGAACCAATTGAGTTTGTTGAGGTTGTTGATGTGTTGATCATATGGTGTGATGGTTGCGGTTGGTTGAGGGCGGGTTGAGGAGTTGTTTGAGGAGGAAGACTAGTTTGAGCCCACAAAGCAAGTTGTTGATTATCGGGGAATTGTTGTGAAGTCGGGAGTCCACGGATAGTCCTTTCTTTGTCAACTTCTTTTGGTGAGGCTTCAAATAGTCATACAACAATCCGTATGTAGCATGATGAAGATTCTTAGCTTGCGGAGAAAAATGACATACTTCTCCCATTTGGACCAAGACTACTTAGGAACTTAGTGTTGTGACAATTCGTGGCATGATGATGTTGTGTTTGTCTAAATCATTAATGATATCTGAAAAGCGATGATGATATGACTCTAATGTCTCTCGGGTTCAATCATGAAGTGTTCATAAGCCAACTAAATTTTGGATTCCATGTCTTCTGATTGAGTGTTGTGCCTTCCATTAGAAGATGAATATGTTCCCACATTGCTTTAGGCATCTTTTGAGCATCAACACTTGAAGGATCGGATTGGGTAGTCCCAAAAGGATGTATTGCATTGCTAGTACATCGGCTTCAAAGTGTAGAAGTTCATCACCGGTGAGGTCGAGATAGTTGCAATGTTGGTGACAACATCTCTTGGTGGATTGGCATCGGATGCGGGTGTAATAAAGATAGGCATCGAAATGGACCTTCCATAATGACCTTCTTTAAGAACTTTCCATGTGGCTTTTTAGATCACAAAACCTAAAGAACCTTATAACCCATTGATCATAATTACGGGAGTGAGCATTGGAGGTCTATCAAGTGAGCCGACTTCATGAATTGATTGTTGGCTAATTAAGGCTTCACACATCTTGCCAAACCATGTTGGTTCCTTCATAGTACTCCTGGATGGATGTTGATAGTAGAAGTTTGTGTAAGGCTGTACTTGAAGACTAGGTGGTAGTTGAACCATTTGTGGTGGTGGAATTGCTCAAAGTTGTGGAGTATGTTGTTGATTAAATTGTTGTTGATAAATTTGTTGTTGATGATTAAATTGTTGATGTTGTGGACTTAGTTGTTGTTTTTGTTGTTGATGTTAAGTGTAAGGATAATAGTTAGAGTATGGTGGTTGTGACATGTTGAAAACTTGTGTTGTTAAATGGATCTTTGTAGTCGAATGAACCGTTGTTGATGAAGTATCCTTAGGCGTAGAAATCACGGAAAAGCAAAGTACCACTTATGCGTAAAAACACCAAAGATACGGCGACAACAATAGTGTTCTGACAAGATTCTGCGTGAAATGAGAAAACACTAAAGTTATGCGTAAACAAAAGTTAAGCGTGAAACTTAGGCGTGGGACTACCTTATCGTAAGCGGAGCTTAGGCGTAAGAAGAATCTTATGCGTAATGAGTTCTGCAGCGTAAGCTTAAGCTTATGCGTAAGTTTGGGTTTACCAAAGATCTTTACACTATCACGGTGCAAAAGATATTCAAAGTCGAAGTGTTTTCGAGGCTTATCCAAGCAAGAAAAACTTTGAGTAATCCTAAACCGAAGATCAAACCACGGAGCGGTTACACGTAAGATTAGGGTTTCACTTACGGCGTGAAATTAGCCAAAGTGATTTACGCCCGATGTTTCCAAACCGATTTTTGTGATGAAATAGCTTCAATATCACCAAAATAACACAAAAGTGTGAAACTTGATGATCAAGCTTATAAAGCGATTCTGCGTAGAACAATACCCACGTAAAAAACCTAGCTTAAAAACAATGATCCACACGTAAAGTTTGAAACTTTTTGTCAAAAACAGATATTTTAACACCTTAGAACGTTGAAAGGACAAGAATCTTGGATTAAAAAGTGTAAAAAATACGTTTTTAAGCGTGACAAAGTTAGAACCTCGTTTACGCGTAAGACGAAAAAACCTTCAAAACAACAAAAAAATATGTTCACCCAACTATTTGGCGAATGATACCACTGTTAGGTCACCATATTAGTAACACAAGCATCAATAGAAGAAATAGAAGAGAAGAGATCGGTTGAACAAAACATACAAACACTATGCGTATGAATATAGAGAAAGGTTATGCGTAGCAATAGTGAAAGAGAATGAATTGAACAACCAACCCTCAAGTGAGGGTTATTACAAGGTATTTATAGGAGAGGGAGCTAGGGCAACACTCCTAGTTCCTTCCTTTCCTTATTGGACTTGGGCCAAGGCTTATGGGCCTTCTACATAAGCCTTAGCTTAATAACAAACATAAAGGCCTAATTAAGCTAACTATTACATATTAATTACTAACACTTGAGTTCTAGTTTAGGAGTGATTCCAACACTTCTATTCAACGATCATTGTTAGAATCAACTCCTTTTAGTGAGACCTCTAGAAAATTTTGAGAAAAGCCTCCTAAGCATAAACCATCAATTGTCACAACTTGAGGAAATGGATAAGGAGGATTTATCAACCTTAGGCATCATGATCAAAAGACCTAGTTTTAAGAACATGGAACCTAAACCCGAACAAGATTGTGAGATGGTTATAGTTGAACTTCCTAGTTGCATGCGTGGGATAGATTTCAAAACATATGACACAGCGTAAGGAATCCTTTAGGCAAATAGAACATCTTGATCAAATTTTTGAGAATAATTCTTATGAATCGGACCAATGGAATTTGAAATGGCTAAAGAAGGATTTGAGATACTTAGGAGTGTATTTGAGATACTTAGCCTTTAGTGTATTTGGGTTAGATCATACTAAAACACATGATGAACTTTTATGGAGATCAAGATATAATGGATAATGAGGTGGAAACTCCAAGCCCACTATAATAAGCCTACCATCACTTGAGGATACACACACACCCTCGCCTATAACTTACTAAAGGAAGAAGTCGAAGAGACTATAGGAACCCGATTGATATAGAACCTTTGGACCAAATGCCACTAGAGAATGTAGGTTTAGATGCTTGTTGTCATGACCTCTAAGAGAAAGTTAATAGATTCTTAGTCTTGGTCTTCAATACCGGTGTCATCTAGTGACAACCTATGAATTGAACCCGGTTTCGCCTAAGGTTGAATTATGGAGGGGAAGTTGCCATAAACCATTTTTCTTGAAAATCTCTCGAGTGTTTATGATAGAAACATGTTTGAAACACTCATGAGTTTTATATTTTCGTAAACACTCCCCTTCACATGTGCTAATTTTGATGAGCAAGCCTCAACCAAAACCTTACATGTTGTAGAAGAATATTTTTGGATTTTTGATTTTATATTGTTTTTGTATTTTTGAAAGATTTTTTATTTTGTATTTTTCTTTGTTGGTTTTATAAAAGAAATGGAAAATCAAAGATAGAAGATAGAAAATGAAGAAGAAGAATTTTCCGTCTTTAGATGTGAATCTTGGAATTGAATTAGGATCAAAATTGTTTTAAAATAGGACACGATTTCTTTTCAAGTTTTTCAAGAGCATTTTCATATTTTGAAACAATCATGGAGGTCTCAGACCGAGTCTTTCATGATCTTCAATGTAATATGTTTGTAAAATAATAGACATGATATCGGTAGTCATAACATCTTCAAGAGAGAATCATTTAAATTTTCCAAAACTTTGATGTGTTCAAAACTTTCATTAGCTTGCTTTACCGTGGATTTATGGTCCTTGACAAAGTCATTTGTTTTTTCAAAAGTGCTTGTTCAACATGAATTACCCTTGCACCGATGTTATTCACCAGGGCAATTTGAGTTTCAAAAACTTTTCTGTTCAATATCAAAACCGTTAAACCGTATGTTCATTGTAATATTGGTTTTAGTTTTATGATCTCTTGAAGATCCGCATTCTAGTTTTCACATTATCTAAAATGCTTCTAGTTTCACTTGTGTTAAAAGGATTGTTTGAAGACATTTGTTCAATCCACCCATCAAAATAAATAATCCATGAGTAAACGAATGTGGTACCTCATTGAGTGAATCAGTGTCGTAGATAGGAGTTGTGTCATAAGTACGACTTGATGTTGTGGCTGTTGATTGATTGTGTGACCGGAGGTTGCATTATCGTTTGTTTTATCTTCCCATTTTGGGTACCGAATTTTATTTCCTCAAGATCAACTCAATTCCCAATTCTTCTTTTCTCGCTAACATCAACATGTCTTGGATCTTTTCAAGCTTTGTCATTGGTATGACACTAGATAATCTTGTCTTTGAGGTTCTGAGGTAGCATTTCAAGTAAGTCATAAAACAGCTTATTCCCATTTTGATATCCCATATTCGATCTACAATCAACCCCTTGATGTCCATCTCCATAATTCCCAACGACGGAGCCGCAACATTGCCATTCGATTACCCATCGCTTATTCCCAACATTCTATCCATCCGACGCAACATTCTCGACCCAACCGACACTCCCGATACGGAACCGCCTGACACCCATGCGATCGCTAAATGCTTTATCCAATAAAGAAAATACATTGCAAGGTCGCTTACTTCAGCCTGGGATCGGTGATTCCTTGTTCTGGTATTGTGGATACGGTTGTTGAATGACTTGTTGTTCTTGTGGATAGAATTGTTGTTGAGGTTGTGGAATGTATTCACGCAAGTTGTTGGTGGTGGAAGATGATGAAGCTTGTTGTTGTGTATTAATCAAGGTTGAGTCTTTGCAATAAGTGCCAATGGAGCATGATTCTTTCGCCAATCTTTCTTTCCCGACTTCATTCACTTCACTTGGTTTTGTTTCGTAAAATCGTTGAGTTGATCAAAGTTTACCCGATGTAAGTCTTTGTTTGGTTGACAATAGTTACATATCGCCCCATTCTTCCGGAAGATTATTCAGAACTTGATGTTTTGAACGATTGTTCGGGTGCCAACTTGTTTCGATAAGCTCATTCATCAAAGTGCAAAACCTTCCATAGTAGGATTCAATGGATTCTCTGGTGTAGATGTAAACTTTTCCCACCCAGACTTGTTCTCCATGTCTTGTTTTCCAAAACATAGCCGCTAACACGGTCCCACATATCGAAAAGCTTCACAACCTGCTCAAAGAAAGATGTCTATTGGTAAACCAGTTGGATAATATGAATTGCCATGTCATCTCGCATCGACTTGTTTTCGATCCTCTTTAGTGTATTCTCGATTCGGTTTGAAGATGAGAGGATGGTGGGATAGGAGGTGTTGCATATGGACACGAACTTGTCGAGGTGGAAGGGTCCATCTGAATGGATTTAATCATGAGTTTTCCATTAGGTTTGGTCTTGATGTAGCGGAGCATTCGACTTGTCCATTGAAGATAACCACCTTTTGCCAACATAGGAGGTCGGTTTTCGGCACCGGCTGCATGAATGTCTTGTTGAGTAGCCATTGATGAAGGTATGATCTGATAAAGTTGATGTAGGATCGATTCAACGATAAAGGAGTTGTGGTTGATGAAGATTAAGCTTGGTTGAGGTGATTCTGAAAGTCGCATCAGAACCTTGGTTCTTAAAAATTTTCGCCCAAAATTTGAAATTCACTATAAAATCAATTCTAAGGTCGTATGAAAAATTTGAGTTATGACAATTTGACGCCAAATTTGACCAAAAATTTGAATTTAGGCCCAAAAATTTGAATTTTGACCAAAATTTTCATGCTTAAACCAAAATTTGAATCTCGCGTAAAATTGAGCGCTTAGTCTCCTCGAAAAATTAAATTTTACTCAAGTTTTGACCAAAATTTTCAAGCTTAAACCATTTTTTTTTTTTTTTTTTTTAAACCTTAGGCTAGTAGGATGTAGTTACGAGTAGGATGTGGTTCTGAGTAGGATATGGTTACGAGTAGGATGTAGTTACGAGTAGGATGTGGTTACTGAGTAGGATGGCTTAGGCGTAGGATCTTATCGCGTAGGAAGCTTAGGCGTAGGATTCCTTAGGCGTGGGATCTTGCGCGTAGAAAGTATCTTACGTAACCTTAAGCTTAGCGCGAGACAAAAGTTACCGTAAACCTTACGCCGTAATTGTGAAGTTATCGTGAGTTACTCATAAGCTTTTAGCTTATGCGTAAACTATGGTTAAGAACCAAAAATCCTTTACACCGTCAGCCGTAAGGGATATCCACAAGTCGAAGTGTTCACACACTTATCCAAGTGAGGGAAGCACCGAAAATCTATAGCTTGAAGATTCTTCACCAAAAGTTACGAGTAGAAGCTTATGCGAGTTGACTTTCTTACGAGTAGAACTAGGGTTTGACCTACTGTAAAAAATTTCCAGTGATTCAACCAATTTCTCTTACGGATAGCCTTAAAACACTCAAATAACACAAAAATGTTAACCTTTTCACCCAAAGTGCTTAGAAAAGTTACTAGTAGAAAATAGGGTTTTGACTTTTTGACTTCTACTCGTAAGAAATTTCCAACGATTCAAATGATTTCGCTTGTACAGATATCCTTAAAACACTCGAATAACCCAAAATGTTGACCTTTTTCACCCAAAGTTGCTAGAAAAGTTACGAGTAGAAATGACCAATGAACCAAATACGAGTTTAAAAACGTATCTAAACCCGTAAAGCTTGAAACTTTTTGCAAAAAACTGAAACTTTTGCACCAAATAAACCTTAAACCACAAGAATCTTGAATTTTTAAGTGCAAAAATTAAAGCTTTAAGCTTGACAAAAACGTATAACGAGAGCCTTTTACGCGTAACCCTTCAAAACAAACACAAACACTCCTAAACCATTGTTAGGCGATTGATACCAATTGTTATACCCCTTTATCACATATACCTTATCACTATAATAAGAAAACCCAACACAAACCAAACACAAATACGTTATGCGTATGAATAAGAAAGATAAAGAATAGAACTTGGTGACTTGAATATGAATTCGTGTATGTTTAGAGAGGTAGAGAGAACAAAGATGAAAACAATAATATTGTATATTGCTTCAAGGAAAACACACACACACACACACACACTCAAGCACACCCCTCAAATGACCATTTGAGGGGTATTTATAGTACAAGCAACTTAAAACCCTAAAGGCTTTGCTTGGGCTTTTCGTGGGTTGGACATGGGCTTGGGATGCTTAAGCTTATACACTACGCTTAGCATACCTTAACATTTAACCAATTAGCTTAGCCCACTCCACGAGCCCGCTGACTATTCTATCACGATATCTAACACACGCTACAAAGTTCCTAAACGTGAATGACCATCACTTCTAATAAAACTATTAAGGCTAACAACCCGCTACACCAATAGAATTAGGTAAGGTTATAATGAATGGAGCACACTCCTTTGAGCATATAAATCACCCATCACCCTCTCCTCACGTAGCAAATTTCCACCCTAAGGGTGTGTATTGCTACTATCACCCGCACTTAAGCTTAAGTGTAGAAAAACTTCCCTTTAACCGTTAAATAAGGGTAGAGTCAAGCTCGTGACTCGAACAAAACAAGCGCTTCTTGGGAGGCAACCAATGTGTATTTGTTTTTCATTTTATTTGTGTGTCATATATCTTTTCATTATTGCATGTTCTCATGTTTGAATTTGTGAAAATGCTTTATTTCCTCTTTAACCTCTTCTTAATTACATATAAAGGTATTTTACAAAAGGGATAAGTGTAGGGAAGATTACACACGTTTAAAAAAACGTGAACATGAGAATTACAAATATTGAAAAGATATATATGTGTGAGTCAAATGCTTGTATCGAGTCATAATGGATGTTTTGCATGAATTTTTCCGATTCTAAAGATATAAATTTTCTAGAATTTTTCCGAAATCGCGAGACCGGTTTCATCATGATAACTGACGTTAGGATCATAACTCGACGCTTGGAGAAGCGGAAAAAACTTATCGACTTTCTCTTGTTTTCTGTGCTACTTATAAATTTTAGAATTTTCCGGTCTTAATTTTCCGAAAATCAGAAACATCCATTCCACAAGCATTATATCTTATTTAAGTCGGAATTACATCTTGTTGTGATTTTTCTTTGTTCGGTTTGATGCTTTGGGTTGTTTATTTTCTTAAAGTGTGCGGGTTTTATTTATCAAGAAGAAAATACAAAGATTGGAAGAAGCTTTTCGCATACATTCTTCTTGGAGAAGAATTTAACCACTACTTTACACGGATCCTACCGAGCTAATCGGGAGTACTAGTTTCTTTCGTTTTAATTACCTTCTATTATCATAACTTTGATACTTTGGGAACATTGGGGACAATGTTTAGTTTAAGTGTAGGGAGGAAAATAAAGCGGAACTTTGAAACTATGCTTATCCTTGATTATTTTCCTTGTCCAATTTCAATTGTGTAATAAACCATGAGAAATATCGGTTAGGGTAATTTTGGCACCAAATTTAAAAATTTTCATGACATATAGGAGTGGGCGATTAGTCTTAATAAAGCGTCTCATGGATAGGAAGTTATATGACTAGCACAAAAACCTTTTACCACTTAAATTCCACCCAAAATGTGAGGATCGCCCTTAGATTAGTAGGAATTAAAGCATGCATCTTTAATGCTTAGAGTGTGAACCGGTAGTATAATAAATTCTAGAACGTGTTTTGTGATGCATCCCGAGATCGCTAGTAAGACTACACTTGTGTAGTTAGGAATAACTAAATGATAAGAGGCATTAGGATAACCCTTGTTTGATACCCGTAATATAATTACTTCTTCCACATCGGTTGAGTAATTCCCCACACCTTTGCGTTTTACTCATTTTAGTACACGATACCCTAGTTAACCCTCGAGCCTATCCTTTTCGCGGTTCTCGTGATATTTCGTTTTCCGGAATATCAATGAAGAGCATTGTTTACAATCCACCCCAAATGTACACCCAAATCGCCTTAGCCTACCTTGTATGCACTCACTTTTAGTGCATTATTGTTATCACACTTAACCCTTAGTTCAATTATCTTGTTGCTTGCATAAGTTGCTAAGTCAAGTCATATCCTTTGTATACAGCTTTGGGACGATTGGGACTCATGGGAAAAGTTAAATTTTATGAGATGACGGAAGGAGCGTTAAATTCAAATTCCCTTTATTTGCATAATAATGTACCCAAGTGTTTTGATCTTTTCAATTCGGGTCATATTAGTGTTAGAGTAATAAAAACTCAAGTGTAGGGATGTGCCTATAAATCCTTATCATTTTGATGTTATCGTAGAGGATGGTAGAGTAAAAGTGTGTGAAAAAAAAGTGTGTGAAAAAAAAACAAACATACGGGCTACCATCCTACATTTATCTTTAATTTATGTTTGTTTGTTTGATTATCTAGAGTATAGAGTGTCAAGTCTTGGCTTAGCAAGCGCCATTCTTCGTATGCTTGTAACACAAAGATTTTGACTTGCCACTAACTAAATAACCTATCCCTACCATAAGCCTATCATTACAACCCTTTAAAAGACCTCTTGGATAGTCTTTCCTAGGTGCTTACGCCAAAGCGATGGAGGTTTGATCTAGTCTCAAGCCTATGGTAATCTTTGTACTAGGACCGGTTAATGAGTGTTTATCTTCCATTTCCAATTTGTTATATTTCATATACACCCCGAGAGATGTGAGTATCCAAACACCCCATGTGAGGTGCTAGGATGTAATTTTCGTGCTTGTTATGACTTTTGCGGGGCTTATATGTGTTGTGAATCATTCTAAACTAATGCTTCATGACCTCTAACTTATAAATTGATTGGCTAAAAGCACATTTGTTTGAGGACAAGCAAATACCAAGTGTAGGGATATTTGATAAGGTTTTAAAATGAACCTTTTGAGGGGTCGTTTAAGCCCTTATTTGATCACTTTGTATCCGTTATTACTTAATATCGTTCCTTTTCAATTTTAGGTATCTTGAAGGCAAAATCTTTGGAATGACACTTATTCGGACGAAAAGGTGCGAATATACAAAGAAAATGGCCAAAGTGAAGAATCGAGTCACTTAGGTGCTTTGAACTGAAGGGGACGGCGTCGAGCACAACTAGCGACGCCGTCGGACAACTTTTGTGATGACTCAAGAGCCAAATTGCTCATTTACAAGTGACGGCTTCATGTTTTAAAAGAGTAGGGCGTCATGACTCGACGGCCTAGATTTGATCGAGACGATGTCGAGATCGAAGGGACGGCGTCACAAGCATAAGGTGACGTCGTCGCAAGACTAAGGTGTCAAGGCGAAACCCTAATAACGGCGTCACAAATCAAAGGGTGACGTCATTGCATGTGTAATCTTATACATAGAATCCGAATTTTTTTAGTTTTCAGTGTGTAGTCTTTTGGAGTAAAAACCTAAACCGAATCAAGGCTATCTTGTATAGTATTTTAGGGTTCCATACCCTATCTTACATCAAGATAAGTGTTTTACTTCATTAATTTAATTATGTCTTCAATTAATTGTGTGTATGATTGCATGTTTCCCATGTCCGGCTAATTTACTTGTGTGTTTGCTTAGGGAATATGAAACTGAATTATTGAATATTGATTGGTTGTCTCTTATCTTAATTATTAATGATCTAGTATTGCGATAGGTCATCCGTTGTGTAGTTAATGCTTGATTAATCTTTGTGAACCTTAGCTTATAGTACCTAGAGTCATTGTAGGCTAAACCATCTAAAGAGTACCTTAGTGTTAAGTTTATAAATCCTAGAGATTTTGTAGGCAATAACCTTTGGTAGTTTCAAAGAGTTAGGGATAAACGTATACCCTATGACCTTAGATACACAACAAGATTAAGAATAAGGACGTGACAATTCAACCACCAATAGGAGATAATTAAGGAGTAATAAAACCTAAGTAAACACATCTTTAAATCATCATACGAGCACACAATAATTAGACATAGACTACCCACTAGCTTAGTTAATTAGAATAGATAATAGTAGAGTAATCGGTATAAATACCAAACCCCCAAATCCAAACCCCGAGATTCGTACCTTTCCATTTCCAAACAAATATAAAAAAGATAAAAAATAATCTTCCTCAACCCCAACCTTAGCATAGTAACTTCTCACTAGTATTCCTATTCCCCTAGAGAACGATATCAATTCCCGTGGCTTACCCTAATACTACACTACAACGATTAGGTCACTGCCTAGGGTGTTGAAAAACTTGTTGGACGAAAGGGAAGTTCCTTTGACCCCGAACGACGCGTGTAGCGTTATCACTTACCAAAGTCATCACGATCATTATTCGGATAACAAAGGGATCCAAATACATGAAAGTGTTTGAGATTCGGTTTACGGTTGTGGATAAGCTCATAGGGTGTTTTGTTGTGGCGTTTGGTAATCATTGAACGATTATGAGTATAGCATGCAGTTGACATGGCTTCAGCCCACAAGTAATCTGGAAGTTTAGCATTTATTTACATCGTTCTTGCAGCTTCCACTAACGTACGGTTTCATCTTTTAACAACTCCGTTTTGTTCCGGTGTTCGTGCAATGGATGTTTGATGCTCAATTCCCACTTTCTCATAATATGCACGAAGAGTTTGATTCACAAATTCGGTTCCTTTGTCATTACGATTTGTTTGACCGTGTTCGGATGTGAACTTGAATTTTCGTGAGAAAGGTGATGATCATCTATGGAGCTTGATCTTTACTTGAAGAAAATAAACCCAAGTCCATCTTGAGTAGTCATCCATAATTACCAAGATGTAGCGTTTGCCATTAATCGTCTCGCGCGCGCATCGGACCACACAAATCCATGTGAAGAAGATGAAGCACATGTTGTGAGTGTGTTCCACCTTTGAAGGAAAGTGAGCACGAGTGCTTTTCCCTTGTTCACAAGCGAGCATAGGTGATCTTTAGAATACCGAAATCTTGGGAGACCTTCAACAAGTTTGTATCGTGCAAGATTGGTTATGGTTTGAAAGTTTAAATGTGAGAGACAGCGGTGCTATAGCCAAGATTTTGTCGATGTTGCCTTTGAAAGTAGAGCGGATGGGAGATGAAGCAATCATGTCTTGCATTGAGATTGTATAAAGACTTGATGTGCGGTGCCGGACATAAGATCGTTTCCTTGTAGATCACGAATGAAACATGTTTTCTCCCAAAGCAACTTCCAAATCTCCATCACGAATTGACCAAGCGAGAAGAGATTGTGACCGAGGCCTTCCACATAATAAACCCTGCTAATTTCGATGTTACCATTGATGTGATCTCCGTAGCCCATGATAGGCTGCGAAGTGATCATTCCGAACTGACGATTGCCAATGAACTTTGCAACAAAGTTTGATAACAATTTGAGATTGCTCGTCATGTGTCGGGAACATCCGCTATCAACAATCAAAGGATGATCAGTATCACCGCATTACACATAGATGACACGGATGGAATAGAAGTAGATGTGGAACCGAAGAGTTAGAGGGTTTCAAGCGGTTATAGTAGAAACACACATGTTAATGATTTTAGGTATCCATTTAAATTCAAGTGTATTATGTAACCATTTATGCCATCTCCAACTAGTCTTAGCTTTAGTCTTAGTAAATGCACTAGGTGATAAGTTCTTCCTAGGAAGTAAAGGGGTACTATGGGTATATCAATGATCTTAATTGGAACACTAGAAGGTGTTTTACCTAGCATGGACTTAGAAGCATTAGTGGGCCCAGAGGTATTCCGTTTTCTATTATTCCGCTTACGATTCAAGATAGCCTTAGCAACACATTTATCATGACAACCAGAAAACATGCTTTTACGACAACCAACACAAGAAGCTTCAAACATAACATTTAAAGTACTTAAAGATTCAGCATTCGTTACATCACTTTTTCCATTACATTTGTCAAACGCAATACCTAAGTGGGTGCAACTTGAGTTTTATTCAAAGTACTAAGGTGAACATTCTTTATTGCGCAACTTCCTATTCTTCCTTGTATTGCTCTAGGCGGTGAAGTGCGGCGTTGGGAAAAGAGGAAACAATTCTGTTTCGATGAGAGGAAGCACATTAGTTTCTTGTGGTTTGTCATTAGATGTTCTAGAGTCATTTGAATCTGTTTAGGTGCGATTATTACGGTGTTACTATCCCTATCTTGCTTAAGTTTCACCAACTCGCTTTTAGATCATGGATTTTGTGTAACAAATCTAGATTTTGAACGAGTGAGTCCATCTCATCGTAAAACATCTTTGGTGTAGGAAAGATGATCATCAAGGTCTTTTGATGCTTTAGCACGAGTCTTTTGAGTAAATCAAATATGACACCATATTCCTTTTTAACTTTTGAAATTTGTTGTTCACATTTTGAGATTTGACACTTCAAAGACACATTTTCATCATCCAGTTGCTCAAGTTTTGGACTAAGTTTTGGTATGAAACTGGTTGATTTTGTTTTGCATAGCAAGTTCACGATTTTGACAATCTTTTTGACACCATTGAAGACGACGTTTTGCATTTGAAAGCTCGTTTAACAATCGTTCATTTTCAACTTTTAAAGACTTAATTTGTGACACAGTATCAGTATTCTCAATAGAATCAACAAAATCAGCAGAGATATAATCAAATGCATATGCAATAGAATGTAATAACACAACATTATTGATATTAGCACAGATAACATTTTCCAAGAGTCGATCAACATCTTTTCTTAACATTTTCTTTTTACGTTTTGTATTTGAAATCGATGTTTATGTTTGTTCGAAAACTCTTTTCATAAGTCCAAGCTCCTTGTTAAAATCACTTTCCAAATATATTGCACACATTTTCAAATTCCGGACATGAGGTAAAATTCTTTTCTGAAAAATATCTCTTTGTTCTCTCGCATGAGGCGATTGAAAATGTTCAACTTTTATTTCGTAATTGATTTCAATTTCACGTTCCAAAGTTTGATTTCGAAGGAATGTTTCAAAATATTTGAGAATTTGACAACGTTCGGGTACGCTTTTACGCCACCGAGTGAAGGTAAAGGACCATTAATTTGTGCGGTGGGTTGAGGACCATCATTAGAAGACTAAGAAATAGGCGTGATAACCCAAGGTGTGTTAGAATTATCTGTTGCGACGAAAGTGACGACCTTTGAATAGTTAAATGGTTTGTTATAAACAACATTTTCTAATTTTGACCGACTCTCGTCTTCGCATCTAATTCCTCTTGTGATTATATTCAACAACACTCATAATGGAATCATCAATTCTATGTTCTGCTTTGTAAACTTGAGTTTGGTTTGAATGCTCTATTTGAAAACTTTGGTTTGTAATCGCAAGATTCGGTCCATATCCATTTGGATTTGGTTTAAAAGTAAACTTTTGAATAGTTGTGATTGACTCACCATGTTTATAAACAACATTTGAAACTCTTTGATTTTGTTTTGTAAGTCGACAATTTCTTCAAGATAGTCATCTATTCATTTCGTTGAATGCTTTTTGTACTCACATAAGCTGTTTTGACAATTTAACAACTCGGACTTGCCTTTGTTAGTTTCAAGTGAGGCGTTAAGTTGTTGTTTCGATCATATTTCGGTTGTTCTATTTGAGACAACAAGACATTTTGGATGCGACTAGATCACGTGTCTGTTGTTCTAATGATTTTTTGTTTTGGTAAGATTTAGCAAAAGTGACTTCAAAACCTTTTTCACGTTTTTCTTGAGTTTGAAAAATGTTGAGTTGATACTTTAAGCATTCATTATCCTTAGTTAATAGTGCATTTTTATCTTTTAATTGCTAATTGATGTTACATCATGTTTCCATTTGAGATTTTTGGTCGTTAAGTAAGGTCATGAGCTCAATATCTAGATTAGACGAAAGATCATCTTGTTCAATGTGAGTCTCAACATGATCATTAATTAGATCCTCAAATATAACCACGGAGTCAACTTGATTATCAGTGTTAACCATAAGGTCATCTTAATCGTCAAATATAACTACGGGATCTATTTGATTATCATCGGAATGAGATGTAGATGGCTCATGTTGAACACTCTGATCCTTTTCGGATGCAGATGTTGGCGGAGATATCATATCAGTAATGAATATAGTTTGATCTGGTACACGAGACAAGCCGTTAGTGTCATACATAGGGCTGTATCACTCATGTGGAGTTCGTGCATGTTAGCCATTAGCATCAACTGCCGCATTAGCCTACAATTTCTCCATATCATCATCGAATCGCATTTGCCATGAAGCTCTGTTCATTGTTTGTAAGAGTTCCACCACTTCATCCTTAAGAGCCAAGAGTAAAGCCTCTTTGTGATAAGCGCCTCTTGTCCTCGGCTTTGGGCATGCATTAGCGGATGACCCTTCTCATTCTGATTATAACAACAAAGACCATTAATCCCATTCTGAGCATTACCCTGTTCAACCACTTGAGCCCTTTGTTGTTGTGGAGCACCCATGTTATTCCTTCCCATTGGATTAAACCCTTGACCACTGCCCATCTGACGAACATTACCACGATTCTAAACTTCAACACGTCCATTGTTAACAACATCATGATTCCTTGTGTTTGTTGAGGTACGAATGCGATTGTTGGATTTGTTTGAATATCAGCCGAAGGCTCTAGCAATCACGACAAACCCTTGTTGCAATGCATCGAAAGCTTATGTATCCTCATTAGATTCACTGTAAAGTGCTTGATCATTGTTGTTGTTGTATGGAACCAATTGAGTTTCTTGAGATTGGTGCTGTGACGGATCATATGGTGTAATTGTTGCAGTTGGTTGTGGAGGATTTGTGAAGACAGTTTGTAATGTCGGGAATTGAGGATAACAAGTTTGAGCCCACAAAGCTAAAGATTGATTATCCGGAAGTGAAGGCGAAACAGGTAGTCCACGGATAACCCTTTCTTTGTCAAGTTCCTATTGGTGGGGCTTCAAATAGTCGTACAACAATCCGTATGTGGCATGATGAAGATTCTTTGCTTGACGGATGAAAATGACATACTTTTCCCAATCAGGACCAAGACTACTCAGGAACTTAGTGTTGACTGCAATTCTTGGCATAATTATATTATGTTTGACCAAGTCATTGATGACGTCTGAGAATCGATGATGATATGACTCTAATGTCTTCCCTGGTTCAATCATGAAGTGTTCATAAGCCAAGTATATATTGGATTCCATGTCTTCTTGATTGAGTTATGTGCCTTCCATTAGAAGATGAATATGCTCCCACATTGCTTTAGCAGTCTTTTGAGCATCAACACTTCGAAATATCGGATTAGGTAATCCCAAAAGGATGTATTGCATTGCCAGTTCATCGGCTTCAAAGTGTATAAGTTGATCAGTAGTGAGTTCATTAAGACTGACAACGTTGGTGACATCACCTCTAGGTGGTTTAGCATTCGGATCTCCGGATGCGGTGGATGATGAGGCATCGAAATGGACCTCTAGGATGACCTTTTCAAGAACTTTCCATGTGGCTTCTTTAGATCACAAAACCTAAAGAACCTTATCACCTATTGATTAAAGTTTCTGGGAGTGAGCATTGGAGGTCTATCAAGTGATCTAGCCTCATGAATGGATTGTTGGCTACTTAAAGCTTCACACATCTTTGCAAACCAAGAAGGTTCCTTCATAGTATTCCTGGATGGATGTTGATTTTGAAAGTTTGTGTAAGGTTGTACTTGAAGACTAGGTGGTGGTTGAATCAGTTGTGGTTGAATTGCTCCTTGAGGAAATTGTTGTTGAAGTTGTTGTTGTAGTTTTTGATAAAATTGTTGTTGTTGATGGAGTTGTTGTTGTTGTTGTTGAGGATACACATGAGGAAAGTAGCTAGAGTATGGTGGTTGAGACATCTTGAAACTTGCGTTGATGATGGATCTTTGTAGTCGAGTGAAACTTTGTTGATGAAGAATCCTTATGCGTAGAAAACTAGCTTAGGCAAAGAAAATACCTTATGCGTAAAAACACCAACTTACGCGTAAGAAGAGAGCTAACGCGTAGGATTAGCTTACGCGTAGGGTTAAGGAAACCTTAGCTTATGCGTAATCCAAAAGTTTAGTAGTAGAATGCTTATGCGTAATATTTGCTTATGCGTAAGACAAGGCTTAGGCATAAGAAAATGCTTAGGCGTAAAGATTCTACGCGTAAGTTTTAGCTTAGGCGTAAAACTAGGGTTTTGCCCAAAATTCTTTACACTTTACCGATGTAAAAGATATCCAAAGTCGAAGTGTTTCGGGCTTATCCAAGCAATAAAACACTGAGTAAACCAATAGCAATGAAGATCAAACCTTTAGAAGCTTATGCGTAGGAATAGGGTTTTGCTATGCGTAGGGATTGCCAAAATTAACCAAGACTGATTTTTAAGCCCAAAGATGTTTAGAAACCTGATGTTTATGATGAAAAAGCTTTAATATCACCAAAATAACACAAAAGTGTGAAAATTGATGATCCAACACACTTTCTCATCTTACGCGTAAAACATACTACATGAATAAAAACCAAGCTTAAAAACACTTCTCCACACGTAAAGTTGCAAAATTTATGCCAAAAACTTAAACTTTATCACCAAATAACCTTTAAAGTACAAGAATCTTGAGTTTTAAAGTGACAAAATTTGAGTTTTGATGCGTATGAATGTTTGAATACCGAGAGTTACGCGTAGAGACAAAAGACTTCAAAAACAAAATAAATTTCACCCAACTATTTGGCGAATGATACCACTGTTAGGTTCCCATTTATGTAACACAAGCATCAATATGAAGAAATATAGAAGAGATAGATCGGTTGAACAAGAACACACAATACACGAATGAATATGGAAAGGATATGCGTAGGTATTGAGAGAAATAAACAACCAACCTTCAAGTGAAGGTTTACAAGACTATTTATAGGAAGGAACTAGGGCAACATGCAAGTTCCCCTCCTTTCCTTATTGGGCTTTTGCATAGGCTCATGGGCTTTCTACATGAGCCTAGCCTTAATTACTAACATAAAAGCCATAATTAAGCTAACTATTACATATTAATTACTAACACTTGTAACTAGTTTAGGAGTGATTCCAACAGAAGCAAAATTATACTAGAAAGCAAGTAAGATATAATGCTTGTGGAATGGATGTTTGCAGATTTTCTGGAAAATTAAGAATTGGAGGTTTCCAAAAATTAAAATTTAGATAGAAAAAAAATTTGAATTTGTTTATACATTGCCTGACGCCGTCGTCCTTTAGTCTCGACGCCGTCAGGTTGTTCTGACAGAAAGAGCCTGATGCGTTTTCCGGAAAAACTCTGGTAAAATTACTTCTTTAAAGACCTGGAAAAATTCCTATAAAACACATCCATTATGACTCGATACAAGCATTTGACTCTAACAAACACACAAATATATACAATTTCAATTATTGTTAATCTCATGTTCATACAAGTTCTAAAAACATATGTGATCTTCCCTACACTTATATTTTTGTAAAATACCTTTATATGCAATTAAGATGAAGTTAAAACAAAGTAAAGCATTTTCACAAAATAAACATGGGAACTAAGCAATAACGAAAAGATAGACAAACCACAAAACAAAAATGAAAAACAAACAAGCAAACAATTAAACATGGGTTGCCTCCAAAGAAGCAGCTTTTCTTTATTTGTGAGTCTTGTAGCTAGACTCAAGTCATACCCTACGTAACTTCACTACCATCATCTTCTTTATTCATTAGGTCATTATCATTGATTTGGTAGTGTTTCACACTGATATGTTTACCGTGAATTCCTTTCCATCGTCGTCAAGTAACACAATGGTTCCACCTCTTTTTTCCCCTTTCACCGTAGAAGGGCTACACCATTTAGGCCTACATATTCCTTTGGGTGCTTTTAATCTTGAATTAAACAAGAGCACCTTATCTCCTTCCGCAAAATCTTTAGGGATCTTAACTCGTTGGTCACGTCCTTTAGTATTATTATCATTATTTCCCTCATGATGGTTCTCACAATATCTTTCTGTGGCGTAGTTATACCCGATTATATGTTTATCTCGCTTCCATTCTCCTAATTCAATCTCCTTATGATTGTATTCCCTAATCTTCTCCTCCCATTCAACGATTTTTCTCCTAACAACGCTATTGTGAACTTGTGAATCACGATCATCCCGCTTCTTTTCCTTAAACTTCATAGGATGTATTGGAGCTATAGGTATCCTACCTTTGCTTTTGCCACTTTTAAGTACCATAACACCTCACCGCATTTCATTGTTGCTTTGGGCTGTGGCTAAGAAAGGTGTTCCAAGAATCGAGGGGCATGTGTTCATCTTCCTCAATATCTACAATCGCAAAATCTACCGGATAGATGCTACTTGCAACCTCAATCAATACATCCTATGCTATTCCTAAGGGGTAGACATATGAATGATTGGCTAAGGAAATTCTAAGATTAGTCTTGGTTAGTTTCTCCTTAGTCAACTTATTATAGATTGATAAAGGCATTATACTTACATCGGATCCTTGGTCCGCTAAGGCCTTTATATCTTCTAAGTCACCAATGCTACATGGTATTATGAAGTTCCCTCAAATCTCCTATTTCTTAGCTACTTCTTTCTTAAGAATTGCCTGGTACAAAGGTCCCATAGGCATAGTATCATATTATTCCTCCTTTATTTCACCTAAGAAGGTCTTCCTAAGAGCATCTTTGTACCTAAAATTGTTTACTAAGTTAATAATGGTTTTCTTATTTACTTCATGTTTAAGGTAGTGCCCTACAGTCTTAGGTTTATCCAATTCCTTAGCATTGCCCCCATCCTTACAATTCGTGCTATTCTCTTTAGTCCTTGTATCCTTCT
The DNA here is from genome assembly GCA_022545495.1 of Chrysanthemum lavandulifolium. Classification (NCBI taxonomy): domain Eukaryota; kingdom Viridiplantae; phylum Streptophyta; class Magnoliopsida; order Asterales; family Asteraceae; genus Chrysanthemum; species Chrysanthemum lavandulifolium. The sequence continues at coordinate 189,763,005 of CM040245.1, read as the reverse complement.
CCTCGACTACCCTACCCTTACTACTAGTTTGTTTTGTGATCTCCTCATCATGAACAATGGAAATGGCATTAATAAACATAGTGGGGGTAGCGCGGTCATCCTTTCTTACTAACACCTTATCGGGAACCTTCATCTTAGTGTACTCCTTTACTAAGTTCATCATCCCTGTCATCTTCTCCTACATTTCTTTCCTTTGTATATAAACATCTTCCTCGAATTTGGCTAACCTTTCCGAATGAGCCACCATGTATTCTCTCATTTGTGTTTTTAAGCTAGGTGAAAGTGGTTGCAGTGAGGAAGAACGAAAGCGTTTTAAGGAAGCCGGGTTTCTCTCACGACTAGGCGATTTAGAGAGGGGTGTTGGGTTACCGGTTGAGGTAGCGAAGTTGACCGGTGATCGAGGAGTTGGTCCAGCACTTTATTTTGCCTTTCAACTAAAAAGTCGGTCCGTTCTTCAAGAGCACAAAGTTGTTCCTCGAAAATGTTAGAAGAACTACATGGTAATGATATGGCCTTAATAGTGCTATCAGGAGTACATGAGAATCACTCTAATTTTCATAAGACTGACAGACGAGTTCTTCAATGATATTCCATGACTCTTCCGCATTGAGATTGCTAAGTCTTCCATCGGCCGCTCGGTCAATGGATCGCCTTGTGAGGAAATTGACATGATCATAGAAGATTTGGACTTGGAGCTAAAGATCAATGCCATGGTGAGGGACTTTGTGGAGTAAGTCCTTGAATCGAGTCCATGCCTCATAAAGGTTTTCGCCTTGACGTTGTTGGAACATCAAGATATCATTCCTAAGCTTGGTGGTTCTACTCGGTGGGAAAAATTAGGCGAGGAAACGGGTGGTGAGATCATCACAACTTGGGATGGATCTGCGGAAGTCGCTCTAGCCAATTACTAGCTTGGTCCCAGAGAGAATTGGAAGAGATGCAATCGCGTGTTCTCCCGAATAGTAGCATCAAGGTCAATGGAGTCAATGATTTTAAGAAATCCTTGAGATCTTGATTAGCATCTTTGAATGAAGTCCATGGCATACACATCCGTTTTGCACCAACCGGATGGTGTCGGATCACAGGCGATAGTTTGAGCTAAACGGGAAGCTCAATGGTGTTCCTATAGCCTTGATGGCTTGGCCTAGAGTATTCACCAAGAGTACGACCTCTTGGCGGGTCTGGTGGTGGTTGATTGGTTAGTGCTAGTGGTTGATGTGGTGGATCGTTGTTGGGTGGATTATCAACTTCCATGACGAAAAGTGACAAGGCTACGAACAAAAACACAAAGAAGAGGGATAGACTACAAGAAAGCTAAGAAAAGAAAAAAGCTCACTTGATAGGAATCAGCGAGGAGATCTAATTGAGATAGAAAACTAACTAACTATTCTATTCCCGGCAGTGCACCAAAAACTTGATGTGCGGGTTCGGGAAAAGACTTCCTTTTCTACGAGCAAGCTTTACAACCCACTAGGAAGTGTACCTAATCGTTGCAGTGTAGTAGGTAAGCCCAGGGGTTGATCGTTCTCTAGGGTAATAGAGATGCTAGTAGCGATGTATAACGAGAAGGTTAGGTTGATGGTGATTCTTTTTAGCTTTTTATATTTTTTAGAAAACAAGTAAAAATCTCAGGGTTTAGGAGTGGGTTTGGGAATTCTACCAATTTTAACTACTTAACAATTAAAACTAAAAACTAATTATACCAATAAAAAGAAAAAAGCTATGAATTGATTGGGTGTGTTCTTATAATAATTAAAAGCGTGTTTACTTAAATTTTCTTACTCCCAAGTTATCTCTTATTGATCGGTTGAATTGTCACATCCTCATTCTAATTGGTGCATTGTATTCCGTGTTAGTCATAGGGGGTGCCTAATTCCCTAGTTCTATGAATTGTAACACTCCTCTAGCATCTACCAATTAAAACAAGGGACAACCTAACAATAATCAACAACTAGGTTTCATAGATCTAAGCAAACACAATAATAATTTAGCTATGCATGATAGATAAGCATTAAGACAAGCAAACAGTTGAACATAGGATAAACATGGTGATATATTGAATTAACAAACTTATCTTTTAGTGTAAAGAAGGGTTTCGAACCCTAAAATACTGCCCAAGTCGGACTATGAATGAACTAGGGTTTGCTCACCAAAATACTACACATAAAATACTAAAAATTTTAAGTCTATATATAGATATACACATACGACGACGTCGCCTTTCGATGGTGACGCCTTCTGGTCGCCGTCATTATGGTTTCGTTATAGACAAGGCATCATTGGGACGGTGTCAGTTGAGGAAGTGTGACGCCATCTGGTTTCAATAAGGACGTCGTCTTGGAATGAGTCTTGGTCGTCTAGTTTAAAATAAAGGCGGCGCCCACGGAAATAAGGCGTGGCCGTCATGTTGTAAAACCAAAATATGACCAGAGTCGTCGCTTGAGACTTTTAGAAAACCTTGAGCGACGGCGTTGCCCTATGAATTGGGATGTCGACAAGGTTTTAAAAGGTACCATTTTGAGGGTCGTTTAAGTCCTTATTTGATCACTTTTGTATCCGTTATTGCTTAATATCGTTCCTTTTCACTTTTAGGTCTCTTGAAGGCAAAATGTGGAATGGCACTTATTTGGATGAAAAGGCGAATATATGAAGAAAATGGCCAAACTCAAAATCGAGACACTCACATTCTTTGAAATTAGAAGGCGGCGTCGGTGTTAATGGCGACGCCGTCCCAAAATTATTGTGACGGTCCGTAACCCAAAACTCGTATTTTCAAGCGACGACGCCTAGTTATGAAAGAGTAGGCCGTCGCTACTCGGGCACGGCCTAGATGCAATCCGACGACGCCGAAGTGAAGAGGACGGCGCCACGGACAAAGGTGACGCCGCCGCAAGGTTAACGTGGCCAAGACGAAACCCCAATAGCGGCGACACGGCGGCCACAAAACATAAGGTGACGCCGCATATGTAATCTTATATATAGAATCCGAATTTTTAGTCTTTTGTGGAGAGTCTTTTGGAGTAAAACCTAAAACCGAACCTAAGGTGTCTTGTACAGTATTTTAGGGTTTTAAACCCTATCTTACATCAAGATAAGTCTTTACTTCATTAATTAAATTATGTCTTTGATTATTTGTGTGTATGCTTGCATGTTCTCCATGTCCGGCTAATTTACTTGTGTGTTTGCTTAGGAAGTATGAAACTTAATTATTGAATATTGATTGGTTGTTTCTTATCTTAGTTGATTAATGATCTAGTAATGCGATAGATCATTCGTTGAGTACTTAATGCTTGATTCATCTTTGTGAACCTTAGAATATAATTACGAGTAGTTGTAGGCTAAACCATCCAAAGAGCCTTAGAGTAGGAGTTTATCATCCCTAGTGGGTTTGTAGACGAGACCCTTTGGTAAGTTCAAGAGTTAGGAGAAACGATACCCTACAACTTTAGACACACAACGCAACTAAGAATAAGACGTGACAATTCAACCACCAATAGGAGATAATTAAGGAGTAATACAAACTAAGTAAACACATCTTTAAACTATCATACGAGCACACATTAAATAGACATAGACCCCACAACCTTAGTTTAGATAATTAGATAATAGTAGAGTAATCGGTAGAAATACCAACCCCCAAATCCAATACCCGAGATTTGTACCTTTCCATTTCATAAAACATAAAAAGATAAAAATAATCTTCCTCAACCTTAACCTTAGCGTAGTAACTCCTTACTAGCATTCCTATTCCCCTAGAGAACGATATCAATACCGTGGCTTACCCTAATTACTACACTACAACGATTAGGTTCATCGCCTAGGGTGTTATAAAACTTGCTCGAAGAAAAGGAAGTTTCCTTGACCCCGAACGACGCGTGTAGCGTTATCAAGTTTTTACGCGCGGGAATAGAATAGCTAGTTAGTAGTCCACCTCGCTTAGGTTCTTTGCTTGATTCCTATCAAGTAAATTTTTCTCATTTTTTAGCTTTCTCTTAGTCTATCCCCTTCTTCGTGACCTTTGTTCGTAACCATTTTCATTAACTATTCCGTTAGTCAGTTATGGAGAACGCGAATCGCCAAAACTGCCACCCAATCAACGAAATCCACTACATAATCTACCCTTTCCACTCCAAAATGAGATTTTGAGGTTCCAGAATATCATGATGAATCCTTTCCCGAGGCGTGGACTCGAATTAAATATTTATTACAAAAGTCCTTTATCATGGTATTGATTTATTGCTTCCACTACAATTCTTTTACACTCAGACGCCCACGAAACCCAAAGGATACTTGACTATGTAGCGGATGGGGATATTTGGGGACGGTGTTCAAATGCATGGAAACCTTTGAGATTCACGCCCAATTTAGAAGTGGAACATGGGACCCAAAAACTAATCTTTAGACCTATTTTCAATTTGGAAACTTGATCGAAAGGTTGTTTAGGAAGGAGATGATTAGAGTTGAGGTACCAAGGTGCATGTCATGGTTAGGCGCTACCACAGTACAAAATGAATACATAGGTGAACTTGATAAGATGGAGGATAGAGTAGAAAATCCAATCCCATCGGATAACCCACAAGTCCTACCATCACTTGAGGAACACACATCACCTATAACTTACCCGGAAGAAGTAGAAGAGACTTTAGGAATCCCAATGGAGGTAGAACATTTGAACCAAACGCAACTGGAGAATATAGGTTTGAATACTTGTAGTCTCAGTCTTACTCTAAGTTCTAGGGAATTTCATAGTGTTGATGAACCGGAACCTCAATCTTTACTTCCATCCTTAAATAAACGAGGAACACCCACCCATCAACCAATTTAGTCCGGGTAGTTTTAGGATGAAGGAAGCCATTCACACACCCCTTCACCTCACGTGGCATATTTCCACCCTAAGGGTGTGTATCGCTACTATCACCCGCACTTAAACTTAAGTGTAGGGAAAACTTCCCTTTATCTCGTTAAATAAGGGTAGAGTCGGGCTCGTGACTCGAACAAAAATAAGCGCTTCTTGGGAGGCAACCCATGTATTTGTTTTTCATTTTCATTTAGTGTGTGATATCTTTTATTAATTGTTGTTCTCATGTTTGAATTTGTAAAATGCTTTATTTTGTCTTTAACCTCGCCTTAATTGCATATAAAGGTATTTTACATAAGGGATAAGTGTAGGAGGATTACACACGTTTTCAAAAGAAACGTAAACATGAGAATAACAATTAAGTAAAGATATTTATGTTTGTTTGTTCGAGTCAAATGCTTGTATCGAGTCATAATGGATGTTTTGCGTAATTTTTTGATTCTAAAGATGTAAATTTTCCGAATTTTTTCCGTAAAATCGCACCGCTTTTTGTCGTGATAACTTTGTGGCGTCGAGAAGGAGTAAAACATCGATTACTTTTTCTCGTTTTCAACCACTTATAAATTTTGGAATTTTCTGTGTCTTAATTTTCTTAGAAATTTCAGTAAACATCCATTCCACAAGCATTATATCCTAGTTTAAATCGAGTCTTATATGTATTATTACCGCCGATTTTCTGCGAAGGTTTCGTTTGTTTTCTTCAAGTGTGCGTGTTTAATTTACCAAGAAGAAGTTACATAAGATTGGAAGGAGCTTTTCACGCAATAATTCTTCTTGAAAAGGATTTAACCACCACTTTACACGGATCCTACCGAGCTAATCGGGAGTATTAGTTTTTCGCTTTTAATTACCTTATTTTATCATAACTTTGATACTTCGGGAACATTGGGGACAATGTTCGGTTTAAGTGTAGGGAGGAAAATAAAGCGGAACTTTGAAACTATGCTTATCCTTGATTATTTGCTTTGTCCAAATGTGATTGTGTAATAAACCATGAGAAAATGTCGGTTAGGGTAATTTTAGCACCAAATTTAAAATTTTCATGATATATAGGAGTGGGCCATTAGTCTTAACAAAAGCGCCTCACGGATAGGAAGTTGCATGACTAGCACAAAACCCTTTACCACCCAAATTCCACCAAAATGTGAGGATCGCCTTAGATTAGTAGGAATTAAAGCATTCATCTTCAATGCTTAGAGTGTGAACCGGTAGTATATTAGATTCTAGAACTTGTTTTGTGATGCATTCGAGATCGCAAGTGAGGCTACACTTGTGTAGTTAGGAATAACTAAATGATAAGAGGCATTAGGATAACCCTTGTTTGATACCCGTAATATAATTACTTCTCCCACATCGGTTGAGTAATTCCCCACACCCTTTGCGTTGTACTCATCTTTAGTACACGATACCCCTAGTTAACCCTCGAGCCTATCCTTTTCGCGGTTCTCGTGATGTTTCGGTCTTTCGAATATCAATGAAGAGCATTGTTTACACCCCACCCCCAAATATACACCAAAATCGCTTTAGCCTACACCTTATGCACTCACTTTTAGTGCAAATGTTTGTTATCACCCCAAACCCTCGGCTCAATTATCTAGTTGCTTGCATAAGTTGCTAAGTCGAGTCATATCCTTTGTATACGCTTTGGGACGATTGGGATTCATGGAAAAGTTAAAGTTTATGAAATGACGGAAGGGAACGTTAAAAATTCAAATTCCCTTTGTTTGCATAATAATGTACCCCAAGTGTTTTGATCTTTTCAAATCGGGTCAAATTAGTGTTAGAGTAATAAAACTCAAGTGTGGATATGCAGAATACTAGATTGATGTTACCGTAGAGGATGGTAGAGTAAAAGTGTATGAAGAAAAAAAAAAAAAAAAAACGAAAAAACGAAAAAACGAAAAAAAATAGAAAAGAGAAAAGAAAAAATAGAGTGAAAAAAAAAGAAAAAAAACATACGGGCTACCATCCTACATCTATCCTTTAAATTTATGTTTATTTATTTCAGTTATCTAGAGTTTAGAGTGTCGAGTCTTGGCTTTGCAACGCCATTCTTCGTATGCGATTAACATAAAGATTTTTGACTTACCACCACTAAATAGCCTATCCCACCAAACCCCTTGTTTCCCTACCGTAAGCCTAACATTACAACCCTTTAAAAGACCTCTTTGATAGTCTTTCCTAGGTGCTTACGCCAAAGCGATGGAGGTTTGATCTATTCTCAAGCCTATGGTAATCTATGTACTAGGACCGGTTAATGAGTGTTTATATCTCATTTCCTATTTGTTATATTTCTTATATACACCCGAGAGAGATGTGAGTATCCAAACACCCCATGTGAGATGCTAGTATGTATTTTCTGTGCTTGTTATGACTTTTGCGGGGCTTATATGTGTTGTGGACCGTTTTGAATTAATACTTCATGAACCCTAACTTATAAATTAATTGGCTAAAAGCACATTTGCTTGAGGACAAGCAAATAACAAGTGTAGGGATATTTGATAAGGTTTTAAAAGGTACCATTTTGAGGGTCGTTTAAGTCCTTATTTGATCACTTTTGTATCCGTTATTGCTTAATATCGTTCCTTTTCACTTTTAGGTCTCTTGAAGGCAAAATGTTGGAATGGCACTTATTTGGACGAAAAGGCGCGAATATATGAAGAAAATGGCCAAAGTCAAAATCGAGACACTCACAGCTTCTTTGAAATTAGAAGGCGACGCGTCAGTGTTAATGGCGACGCCGTCCCAAAATTATTGTGACGGTCCGTAACCCAAACTCGTATTTTCAAGCGACGCGCTAGTTGTGAAAGAGTAGGTCGTCGCTACTCGACGGCCTAGATGCAATCCGCACGACGCCGAAGCGGAAGAGGACGGCGTCACGGACAAAAGGTGACGCCGCAAGGTTAACGTGGCCAAGACGAAACCCTAATGACGGCGATACACGACGGCGCCACAAAACATAAGGTGACGCCATCGCATATGTAATCTTATATATAGAATCCGAATTTTTAGTCTTTTGTGGAGAGTCTTTTGGAGTAAAACCTAAAACCGAACCTAAGGTGTCTTGTACAAGATTTTAGGTTTTAAACCCTATCTTACATCAAGATAAGTCTTTACTTCATTAATTCAATTATGTCTTTGATTATTTGTGTGTATGCTTGCATGTTCTCCATGTCCGGCTAATTTACTTGTGTGTTTGCTTAGGAAGTATGAAACTTAATTATTGAATATTGATTGGTTGTTTCTTATCTTAGTTGATTAATGATCTAGTAATGCGATAGGTCATTCGTTGAGTACTTAATGCTTGATTCATCTTTGTGAACCTTAGAATATAATTACCGAGTAGTTGTAGGCTAAACCATCCAAAGAGCGCCTTAGAGTAGGAGTTTATCATCCCTAGTGGGTTTGTAGACTAGACCCTTTGGTAAGTTCAAGAGTTAGGGAGAAACGCATACCCTACAACTTTAGACACACAACGCAACTAAGAATAAGACGTGACAATTCAACCACCAATAGGAGATAATTAAGGAGTAATACAAACTAAGTAAACACATCTTTAAACTATCATACGAGCACACATTAATTAGACATAGACTCCCACAACCTTAGTTTAGATAATTAGATAATAGTAGAGTAATCGGTAGAAATACCAACCCCCAAATCCAATACCCGAGATTTGTACCTTTCCATTTCATAAAACATAAAAGATAAAAATAATCTTCCTCAACCTTAACCTTAGCGTAGTAACTCCTTACTAGCATTCCTATTCCCCATAGAACGATATCAATACCCGTGGCTTACCTTAATTACTACACTACAACGATTAGGTTCACCGCCTAGGGTGTTATAAAACTTGCTCAAGAAAAGGAAGTTTCCTTGACCCCTAACGACGCGTGTAGCGCTATCGATCGTCGGTGTAGAATTAAGCCTTGAAATCTTTACTTTGTCTTTTCTTCATGTTTTCATCCCTTTTCATCCAAAAGTGCTTGATCTAGCAATTTGCTTCCAAAAGACCTAAAATGTGAAAATGAACGATTTTAAGCAGTAACAGATACAAAATATATCGATTTAGGGCTTAAATGACCCTCTAAAAATGTATGTTTTAAATTCTTATCATACAAAATATATCGATTTAGGGCTTAAATGACCCTCTAAAAACGTATGTTTTAAATTCTTATCAGTTGGCTAATAGGAATCATAGGTATCTAACCAGTCCCAAGAACTGTTGGCTAAGAGGAATCATAGTATCATAGACATTTACCAACTAGTACAAGTACCCATCTACACAAAAACACACATATGCCCGAAATGAATAATAGGAATTTAGCACAGCTAGTGAAATCATGTAATTGAAATAAGAATTTAGCACAATGAATGAAATAATGTATTTGCAATAATGGTCGAGTATAAATAAATAATGAACTCAAAATGGATGTTGAGTATTATTTCCCCCCAAGAAAATATAAGTAAAATGGGGCTACGAGTACTCACCTTAAAGCGGATGAGACAAGGTGACAAGCCCAAGTAATATTATTAGAAAGCAACGCAAATAAAGGAACACTCGGATACACAACTATATCTCCTTGAATGATATACATGAATTAAGGATTGCTTATTATATAGGAGTCAAATAAGCGATTATAAATGCTTATCACCTTTAATTAATGTGATTAGGGTTTTGTTATTGGAATTAGGTTAACATATGGCCAATTATCTTCTAATTGATGTTTAAGTGCATTTTAGGGTTCAAACATACTAAATGGCATTAGGTTTAAGCAAAACCCTAACTTTCTTCTTTTCTCAGATTTTAACTCATTATGAACCAGTTTCTTACGAATTTATTGGCATATCAAAATAGCTCAAAATATTCTGGTAAAATTCACAGAGGTTTCCACATAAGTTAAGTTTATTCACATATTTTCCCAGATTTTATTTACAAGTGCAAGTGTTGAATTAAAATCCATATTTCCAGACCAGTCCAGAAAGTGCACCGCATGTATACCCCAAAATTTTGCATTTAACTAACCCATTTAAACCTTTAATAAAAATCCACAAAAATTTTAGGAAGTCACACATAACTTAAGTATCATCCCTTAAAAAGGAGAGATCTTAGATCCTTATGATTTGAAAATGAAAAATCAAAGAATCTGACTGAATTTTATTTCCATTTTGAGATTTGACACATGATCTCTTAAAATTCAAAAACATGACCAAATAAACTCAAAACGACTCCAAACCAATTTGATCCGTTAGTAAGCTCTTTAAAATTAGTTTTAGACTCAAAATCATGCAAAGACATGTTGGTATCATCAATTTGGACTCACTTGAACTCGACCAATTTTTCAGGACAACTTATACACCCAAAACAAACCCTAACACCTAACCCTTTAACGTGACAAAAAAACCCCAATTGCGACCAAAGTTGAACTAAATCACAACAATTACTTGATATCTAATTCAGGTTATAACATGTTCTAAGACATCAATTAACACATACTCAAACACACATGCAGGCATGATTGTAACATATGTTTCATAGGTTTAAATTAGTCACATTCGAAAAACAAACACTAATCACGCACTAGGGTTTCTCTCACAACTTTAATTCTTCATTAATTCGATTAGCTGATTATTAAGGGTTGATTTCTATGGCTCATTGATGTTTAGCTTTAGGTCGACTAGAGGCTGGCAACGTGATACCAAAACAGCCCGTAAACACACGACACAACAAATTCATAGAAAACGTAGACTTGTTAATATGTATGTGAAAAATAATGAAACAACAACGTATATTCTAGCCTGGTTCACATGGTTTCTGGAGCAAAATTTAGTCTTGATTACACCTATATAAGCGTCGAATGATAGAGGACAAAAAGAAATCAAGGTAACCAGTATGGCGACTTGAAGAAGAAGACGAATGGGAAAGAATTAAGGCTCGGATTGGGAAGCTATACGGCATGACTTGCACTTCTAACCTTGATCATCGAAACACCTTTCTACCTTCTTCTTTTCCGGCATAAACGAATGTGATATGTACTTGATGTTTGTGTTGTATGAGGAAGAAGAAAAGAAAGAGGGAATCGGTTATCAAAATAAATTAGGAGTATGTGATTAGATTAGCAAATAATAATTTGTGATTGACTAATTTAAATGAAAATTACCATGATTATAGGGCTAGAGTTTAGGAAGGATTGGTTTTGACTAGTATTTAGGATAGAATTTACATTATTATTATTATTATCATTATTATTGTTGTTCCCTATTCACTATCGTAAAAACAGTTAAGTATTAAAAACAGATAATAGTGAATCAATGACTGAAGTAAGATGTAAGCAAAACACACTGATCAATTTTCAACATAATATTCTTTATTAAAAATCAATCAAAAAGAATACATTACCCAAGTACTTGCGGAATAGTACTTGGGATTGAAATGAAAAAGGGTTGGTACTCCTCATTAAGCTCAGTGAGTCCGAGCACAACTACTATGGAACCACCGAGCTATCTCGGGACCTGAGTTGTATTTAGAGGAGTGAAGGATGGCTTGTGTGTGTGTGTTTTAGAATTCATAAGCTTGAATCTTTCACTCCATCTCTTATGCTATTTATACAAGTATGACTTTTAACTCTATCCTAAGTGACAAGCGACATTTTGCGAAGACAAAATCTTGATGTATTTTGTCTCGCATAAAGACTATATCAAGTAAGAGACAAAGCGACTTTCCATAAGTCGTTGATGACACCGAGCACGATAGTTTGCCATTCTAGGAAAGTTGACTTTGGTTGATACGGACTTCGTCTTATATAATTCAAACTTATCCCGCCTTATCCCGCTCATTCTTTAGTCTTCATTGTCTTGATCTTCTAATTCGGTTTGTCTTTAGTGTAAGTTATTGGTGAGGAGTTTAGGGATTCGGTGAGTTATTGTCATCACTCACTGAATCCACCATCTCCTTCTTGACTCGATCTTCACCTTTAAGTTCCGCCTTCTTGGTGAAGAGACTTCTTCACCTCTAACCGAGTATCACGAAGATGGCTCACCGAGAGACTATGCATTCGATGACATGTTAGTTTTAACGATCTAAACACTTGGGGCATTTTCTATTCAAATCCTAGATTAACGGGTTTGTGTATTTCTTGAACCAACGGTCTCCCCTATTTGGATATACAAATAGCCTAAGTGTTTGATCGATGTAAGTGAGCAAATGGCTTCTTCTTACACTGAATGTACTAATGAATACAATAAGGAACACTGAGTATTTTAACAAAACATACATCTTTTATTGATCACGTTACATGGTTTATATCACTAGTACAAAAGGATAAACCAAAATGATGTCAATTAAGATGGATCCCCAGAGCTTCAAGCTTGACTTTCTTTGTGATGAGTGTTTCTTTGTCAGGGTGCTCATTTATCTTGGCATTTAAATCGGCACAGAACCTGACATTTGCAAGGGTCTGAATTTGGGAGGCCACTGGTATGTAGCTCAGCATTGTAGCCACACCTGCCTGATCAATGTCACTCCACCTTTGAAACGCTGGGTTTCCATAGACATCAATGAAGAAACGGTCCTCTTCGGTTTTTCAATCACAAGGCAGTTGTGAGACTTCACCCTTCGGTAGCTCCCTATTACATTCCGGTCTAGGCATTTTGATCTCAGTGGAACTCAACCTCTTCGTTTGCCTGTGATGCTTGAGGTTGAGATCCTTGAGGTGTTGTTAAGCGGCGGTGAATTCCAGTTTTGTTGGTGCTTCCTCGGTCTTTCATACCTTTTCTTGAGCATTTTCATCGACTCCTTAACCACCGTGATACGCTTCTTTTAATAATAGGACCAAGTTCATCGAGTTCGGTGATCCCAAAGTCGGTGAATTTGGGGATCATGAACCTCGAAGTGTCTTTATCATCCCCCTAGAGGCGTTCATTGCGGTGGTTTGGACTTGGGGATGATTTTGACATCGATGATTTTCTCGAGCGACCTTCGCTTGTCATTGACTAGTTGTAGTGGTCAAATCTTTCTTGCACGATGGTGCTGACTTTCTTGTTCTTTTCTTCCAATCTCTTTTCATTTGACCATTTTAGCGACTGAGCATCCTTGAACTTCTATCTGCTGACCCTTTTCAAGTTTCTTAGGATCAATTCCTATGTTCTAAGCTTCCTCAAGAACAACTTGTACCAGTGCTTCTTTGCTCTTTCTTTCTTCCTCAGCTAGTTTCCTTCTCCTTTCTTCCTTAGCCAGATAGGCACTTAGCTGTTGTAGGGTGAACAGGTACTCAGTGTTGCCGATCATATAGGGGATCTTCTCAGGCTCAGGTGTTTGCATTATTGCCTTTCCTTTGTCCTGGCCTGAGGAAGATGATGCTACCAATAGTGGTGTTGTTGTCATGATACGTGCAACCGTCAGTGTTGTTGTTGTTGGTGGGACTGATGAGATGGGTGTTGCTGAAACTGGTGGGAGTGATGAAATAAGTGTTGCAGAGACTGGTTGAGCAGGCTCCCCCTCAGTGTGAGAGGAACTCTCTTCAGTGGTCTTCTCCCCCTCAACTGTTCCCGCAACATTAGTAAGGGCAAGATTTGCCTCGGACACTGGGGAAGTTGATGTTGATTGAACTTTGAAGGCTTGATAGATCTCAGTGACCATAGCCTTGATGTCCGTTGTATCTTTGTGAAGATCAGTGACCTTTTCAGCCAGAGTAGCCTGAGAAAGTTCCAAGGCAGTCATTCTTGGCCCAAGATTCCAAGCCATTGAAGATGATGCCTTAGCCAAAGTGGTCACTGAGTATCCAACGAACCCAGTGTTGCTCAAGAGACCGGGCGAAGGCGAAGACCACGAACATTGGCGAGACTTTAGCATGTTGATTAATTCAGTGAGGTCTGAGGAATTCTTCAAGTAAGCCTCAGTAGCCTCCAGCACTTTTGAGTTGAGTGCTAGGTCTTCTTTGACCGAGTCCCTGATTTTATCAATCTTTGTCCCACAACCCTGAAGATGCTTTAGAAATTTGACCAAGTTGTCATCCAGTCTATGAAGATGTTGGTACATGAGATCTCTGTGTTCATCAGTGTTTGCATCAAAGGCATGTACCTCAGCCTTCAGATCTGCATAGTGGCGGCGGCTTGAGTGTCTTTGTTCCCATAATGTTTCAAGAACCCCAAAATATAGCTTCCTTGAAGCTTTTGTGATCCACATAACAAGTTGCTCTCCGTCGGTGGAAGAGTATTATCAAATTTTGAATTCTTCAAGACGGAAGATGCGAGAAGAGTCGAGTCATTTTCTTGAGCTAGAAAGGTGACTTTTTAGGCTCTTATGGATCGGTGATGCTCTTGTTCGGTTTGAACATCGTCCACTTCTTCTCCGCCGATAGAATTTCATCTTCACTTTCGACTTGTTCTTCATCGATAAAAGTATTTGGTAACCTCAAGAACCGTCAAGAAACCGGTGGTGGTGATGGGTTCTATATCATCGGGTGGTTTGAATCCTCCGAGTCTTTGTCCCCGTTGCTCCTTCAAGCGATGGGTTTTCAGTGCTATCCTTAGAAGCGATGGCGGTGAGATCCCTATCGGGGTTGTTCGGTTCCTCTCGAGTCTTTGGGATCATTCGGTTGGCCCTCATACAAAAGTGTGATTTGTGAATGTCATCCTTGGGCGGTGTGGGCGCTCCCTACCAGTAGGTTGTATGTTTCCTCGGATTTTGGGAGTAGTAGTTGGGACCAAAGTCTTGTGTGATGTATCGGTGTCCTTCGTTGTCACCGGGTGGATGTTGTTTGGTCACCGGTGGGTGGCGGATCATTCTGGGGCTTCTTTTGCCTTTAACACCCCAACCCGACAAGGGTCCAAATGCCACATTATGGAGTCACATCGGAACATACTAATCAAAATGCAAGCGAAGTCTTTATTTAAAATCATGAAAGTCATCAAAACATAAGTCATTCAAAAGTTCCAAAGCATAGCCAATAAGCGAAATAACATGATCCAAAATCTTGAATGAAAGATAGTTCAAAATGCCAAAGGTTCAACAATAGGGTTCACTAAGGTAGGTCTTCCACTCCTACTCTCGAAATCCCAAATCCTGCTCCCGACTAAAACACACCGCATGAAAAGAACGCGGTGAGCTAGCGCTCGATGAGCAGATACAAACAAATATATATAAAGCGGTAATCAAATTCGAATCAAATACACGGCGAAACAAATATCATAACCAATGGAAAATCTCTTTGAAGAATAAGCATGGTAATCGAAGGATAATCAAAGTAATCAAGTGAACCAAATATAAGAGAGAAAACACGGTAGTCAAGCGAATCACATACGAATGCTGAATAAACAGATAGCCAACTGAACAACTGAACAAAACATGGCATAGCAAACGAATAAATCAGAATAGTAGATAATAAGATAATAACCAAAATCAGATTGTTGCCACGAGCACCTATACTAAAGGAGATACTCCAATAGCCAAATCTACAAATCATATATCATATCCAATATCACATCAAATCCGTCAAATCATATCAAAGTGTACATGGGTAGTGATAACGCTACACGCGTCGTTCGGGGTCAAAGGAACTTCCTTTTCGTCGAGCAAGTTTTTCAACACCCTAAGCGATGAACCTAATCGTTGTAGTGTAGTATTAAGGTAAGCCACGGGTATTGATATCGTTCTCTGGGGAATAGGAATGCTAGTGAGAAGTTACTACGCTAAGGTTGTGGTTGAGGAAGATTATTTTTATCTTTTATATTTTTTTAAAGAAAGGAAAGGTACGAATCTCGGGGTTTGAATTTGGGGGTTGGTATTGCACCGATTACTCTACTTATCTAATTATCTAATCTAAGGTGTATGTAGTCTATGTCTAATTAATGTGTGCTCGTGATGATAGTTTAAAGATGTGTTTACTTAGGTTTTACTACTCCTTAATTATCTCCTATTGGTGGTTGAATTGTCACGTCCTTATTCTTAGTTGCGTTGTGTGTCTAAGGTTGTAGGGTGTCGTTTCTCCTAACTCTTTGAACTTACCAAATGGTCTCGTCTACAAAACCCACTAGGGATAATAAACTCTTACTCTAAAGCACTCTTTGGATGGTTTAGCTTACAACTACTCAAGGAGTCATATTCTAAGGTTCACAAAGATTTAATCAAGCATTAAGTACACAGCGAATGACCTATCGCATTACTAGATCATTAATCAACTAAGATAAGAAACAACCAATCAATATTCAATAATTAAGTTTCATATTCCTAAGCAAACACACAAGTAAATTAGCGGGACATGGAAAACATGCAAGCATACACAAATAATCAAATACATAATTGTATTAATGAAGTAAAACACTTATCTTGGTGTAAGATAGGGTTTGGAACCTAAAATACTTTACAAGACAGACCTTGGTTCGGTTTAGGTTTTACTCCAAAAACTACACACTAAATACTAAAAATTCGGATTCTATATATAATATTACACATGTGACGGCGTCACTTTATGTTTTAATGACGCCGTCGTGTCGCCGTCATTAGGGTTTCGTCTTGGCTATGTTAGACTTGCTGACGGCGTCACCTTTTGCTTGTGATGCCGTCCTCTTGACACGGCCGTCTGGATTACATCTAGGCCGTGCGAGTTGCGACGGACTACTCTTATATAACTTGCGTCGTCGCTTGAAAATGGGAGTTTCGACACGTCCGTCACAAAAATCCTCCGGCGGCGTCACATTAACACTGACGCGTCGCCTTATATTTCAGTGACTTTGAGTGTCTCGATTCGACTTTGGCCATTTTCTTCGTATAATCGCGCCTTTTCGTCCAAATAAGTGCCATTCCAGCATTTTGCCTTCAAGAGACCTAAAAGTGAAAAGGAGCGATATTAAGCAATAACGGATACAAAGTGATCAAATAAGGGCTTAACGACCCCTCAAAAGGTACCTTTTAAAACCTTATCAAATATCCCTACACTTGGTATTTGCTTGTCCTCAATCAAATGTGCTTTTAGCAAATTAATTTATAAGTTAGAGATCATGAAGCATTGGTTTAAAGCAGTCCACAACACATATAAGCCCCATAAAAGTCATAACAAGCACGGAAATTACATACTAGCACCTCACATAGGGTGTTTGGATACTCACATCTCTCGGGTGTAAATGAAATATAACAAATTGGAAATGGAAGATAAACACTCATTAACCGGTCCTAGTACATAGATTACCATGAGGCGAGAATAGATCAAACCTCCATCGCTTTGGCGTAAGCACCTAGGAAAGACTATCAAAGGGTCTTTAAAGGGTTGTAATGTTGAAACTACGGTAGGAAACAAAGGGTTTAGTGGGATAGGCTATATAGTGGTGGCAAGTCAAAATCTCTTATGTTACAAGCATACGAAGAATGGCGTTGCTAAGCGAGACTCGACACTCTAAACTCTAGCTAAGCTGAAATAAACAAACATAAAATTAAAGGATAGATGTAGGATGGTAGCCCGTATGTTTTTTTTTTTTTTTTTTTTTTTTTACACTTTTTTTTTTTCTTTTTCTCTATTTTTTTTTTTTTTTTTTTTTTTCATACACTTTTACTCTACCATCCTCTACGGTAACATCAAAATGATAGGGTTTATAGGCACATCCTACACTTGAGTTTTATTACTCTAACACTAATTTGACCGAATTGAAAAGATCAAAACACTTGAGGTACATTATTACACATGAAACAAAGGGAATTTGAATTTAACGTTCCTTCCCGTCATTTCATAAACTTTAACTTTTCCCATGAATCCCAATCGTTCCTGGCTGTATACAAAGGATATGACTCGACTTAGCAACTTATGCAAGCAACTAGATAATTGAACTAAGGGTTTAAGGTGATAACAATAATGCACTAAAGTGAGTGCATACAAGGTAGAGCTAAGGCGATTTGGGTGTACATTTGGGGGTGGGGTGTAAACAATGCTCTTCATTGATATTCCGAAAAAACGAAACATCACGAGAACCGCGAAAAGGATAGGCTCGAGGGTTAACTAGGGTATCGTGTACTAAAGATGAGTACAACGCAAAGGGTGTGGGGAATTACTCAGCCGATGTGGAAGAAGTAATTATATTACGGTATCAAACAAGGGTTATCCTAATGCCTCTTATCATTTAGTTATTCCTAACTACACAAGTGTAGTCTTACTAGCGAACTCGAATGCATCACAAAACAAGTTCTAGAATCTATTATACTACGGTTTACACTCTAAGCATTAAAGATGAATGCTTTTAATTCCTACTAATCTAAGGCGATCCTCACATTTTGGGTGGAATTTAGGTGGTAAAGGGTTTTGTGCTAGTCATGCAACTTCTTATCCGTGAGGCGCTTTTGTTAAGACTAATGGCCCACTCCTATATGTCATGAAAAATTTTAAATTTGGTGCCAAAATTACCCTAACCGACATTTTCTCATGGTTTATTACACAAATACAATTGGACAAAGCAAATATTCAAGGATAAGCATAGTTTCAAAGTTCCCGTTTATTTTCCTCCTACACTTAAAGCGAACATTGTCCCCAATGTTCCCGAAAATATCAAAGTTATGATAATGGAAGGTAATAAAAAGCGAAGAAACTAATACTCACGATTAGCTCGGTAGGATCCGTGGGTGAAGTAGTGGTTAAATTCTTTCCAAGAAGAATTTATCGTGAAAACTCCTTCCAATCTTATGTAACTTCTTCTTGATAAATTAAACTGCACACTTGAAGAAACAAAGCGAACCAGCGTAAAATCGGCGGTAATAATATATAAGACTCGATTTAAACTAAGATATAATGCTTGTGGAATGGATGTTTACAAAATTTACGGAAAATTAAGACACGGAAAATTCCAAATTTTTTAAGTAGCTCGAAAGCGAGAAAAAAGTAATCTGTTGTTTTATTCCTTCGGCGCGTCAGTTATCTGACAAAAAGCGGTGCTGCGATTTTACGAAAAAAATTCGGAAAACTTACATCTTTAGAATCTGGAAAAAATTTCGCAAAACATCCATTATGACTCGATACAAGCATTTGACTCGAACAAACACACAAATATATCTTTTAATGAATTGTTATTCTCATGTTTACGTTTCCTTGAAAATGTGTAATCCTCCTACACTTATCCCTTATGTAAAATACCTTTATATGCAATTAAGGCGAGGTTAAAAACAAAATAAAGCATTTTACAAATTTAAACATGAGAATAAACAATCGATAAAAGATATATGACACTAACAAGCAAACAATTAAGCATGGGTTGCCTCCCACTGAAAGCGCTTTTCTTTATTTAAGAGTCTTGTAGCTAGACTCGTAGTGGGTACTCCTCGTTTTCTCTTTGCGCTTACGTGCTCATACTTAAGCCATTCCAGCGTTCTTTCATTCTTTTTGTAATCATCTCCCAATTCAAGGCATTTTTGTAATATCGCTTAGTTTTCTCATATGGGTACCTAAGCCCCTTCGCTTATCCTCTCACTCACGCAATGGAATAGGGGTCATTCGATTACAAGCCTCAATGTCTTTATGTTTAAACCTAGGATGGGCGTGGCATTTGGTAGATAAAATCTTCAACTTCATCGAGGAGAATGTAATTAGACCATCAATCATCCGTTCATTCAACCTAGTCAATTTTTTAAAGGTTTTCCAAAATTACTTGAGTGAGGTCCTTATCAATAAATTCTCCTAAGTCTTCTAAGACCATGAACTCTACCAAATAAGCAAAACTTCCAACAAACACGTGCAAATGAGTAAGCTGCTTCAACAACATTGTTCACTTGATAAGTTAACTCATTGATCTTGATTTTATTGTATAGGTCCATGAGATTAAGTTCAAAGGTAAGAATGAATTCAAATAAGCATCGAACCCTTCTAGTCTTATTTTGCAAGGAATTGCATGATAAAGGGACCATCTTTCTCAATCCTACACCTAGGGTCAAAACATTGGGAGGGTCTTCCTCAATTTCAAAACTAACTCCATTAATGACCTCCCGCTATCAAGTGCTTCACCATAATCAAGTTCCTCATGGAATCACGAGTCATAGAAAGGACTTTGTTGTTGCCAATTTATCTCATTATGCCCTAGGTGATTTCCAAAATGGTGAATGGGTGAAGGGTTTTGAGGGATTGCGTTCTCAATTTGGGATTGGGAGCGGGTAGAGTGAAGAATCTTGATGGAAGATACGTATCATGGTGGTGATGGTTTCTGAAAAAATCACGAAGAAAGGGATAGACTAGAGGAAGCTAAAATTAGAAAAAAAAATTTACTTGATAGGAATCAAGTAAAGAAACCTAAGCAGGTGGACTACTAACTAGCTATTCTATTCCCGGCGGTGGCGCCAAAACTTGATAACACTACACGCTTCGTCGGGGTCAAAGGAACTTCCTTTTAAATCGAGCAAGTTTTTCAACACCTAGGCGATGAACCTAATCGTTGTAGTGTAGTATTAGGGTAAGCCACGGGTATTGATATCGTTCTCTGGGGAATAGGAATGCTAGTGAGAAGTTACTACGCTAAGGTTGTGGTTGAGGAAGATTATTTTTATCTTTTATATTTTTTAAAGAAAGGAAAGGTCTGAATCTCGGGGTTTGAATTTGGGGGTTGGTATTGCTACCGATTACTCTACTTATCTAATTATCTAATCTAAGGTGTATGTAGTCTATGTCTAATTAATGTGTGCTCGTATGATAGTTTAAAGATGTGTTTACTTAGGTTTTACTACTCCTTAATTATCTTCTATTGGTGGTTGAATTGTCGTCCTTATTCTTAGTTGCGTTGTGTGTCTAAGGTTGTAGGGTATGCGTTTACGCTAACTCTTTGAACTTACCAAAGGGTCTCGTCTACAAAACCCACTAGGGATAATAAACTCTTACTCTAAGGCACTCTTTGGATGGTTTAGCTTAAAACTACTCAAGGGTCATATTCTAAGGTTCACAAAGATTTAACCAAGCATTAAGTACACAACGAATGACCTATCGCATTACTAGATCATTAATCAACTAAGATAAGAAACAACCAATCAATATTCAATAATTAAGTTTCATATTCCCTAAGCAAACACACAAGTAAATTAGCCGGACATGGAAAACATGCAAGCATACACACAAATAATCAAAGACATAATTGTATTAATGAAGTAAAACACTTATCTTGGTGTAAGATAGGGTTTGGAACCCTAAAATCTTGTACAAGGCAGCCTTGGTTCGGTTTAGGTTTTACTCCAAAAACTACACACTAAATCTTGAAAATTCGGATTCTATATAATATTACACATGCGACGCGTCACTTTATGTTTTGTGGCCGTCGTCGTCAGCCGTCATAGGATCGTTATTTTATTGTGTTTGATGATTCGGTGGTCTTGGGAGATCAAAATACATGTTTGCCATTAGAGAGAAAGTTAGAGAGTTGGGTGTTTTCTTGGTAGAGTTACTTCACAAAATGTAGAATATTAGATTGAAAAGCACCACCCTTCCATGGATGGAAGGGGTATTTATCTACACAATACGACCTCTATCGGCTGTGGATCGGGGATACGATGGGTAAGGACCGTCCTTCCTCCATGGTGAAACACTACGCTAAACTAAACTAATAACTAACTAATAAAGCGATAAATAACGTAAACAACGACAAATCTCTGAGCTAACATATGCTAGACCATCATTGGGGTGACCGACTCTTTAACATGGAATTTCCAATTCTAACAATCTCCCACAAGGAGGTCACCCATGAAATACATTTTGCTTCCTAGCATTCTATCTTTGACTTCGTTCTTGAGCTCGTAGACTTGAATTCTTCATTTCCGCAATCTTTGTGCTTTAGTAGCGAATCTTCAAAGTCGCATTGATTTGTACTTTCGGTGGAGCCTTTAAGCGATCCATGATGAGTGTCTAAATACTCATCATTTTTGTACAATATAAGCGCAAAATCATCGAAAACACTCGAAACACATCAAAATGATCAAAATATCACAAATCAGTGTTTTATGTGTTTTAAATGCAAAAATATCAAAATCGGATGAAAAACATATCAAATTTGCAAAAATTGCAGTTTTAGTCCCCCAAGTTTCAAAAGTTGTCAAAAACAGTCCCTGAGCACAAAATTTCAAAAGAAAAGTCATCAAAGGTCCTTTTTTAAATCATAACTTGTCAAATTTAGTCCTTTGGTGAAAAATGTCAAAAATTTGAGAAAATTACAAGAATGGTCCTTCAAGTTTTAAAATTGGCAGAATTAGTCCCTGGAAAATGTGAAAATGGCAAGTTTGGTCCTTGTACTTTTTGAGAGTGTCACTTTTGGTCCCTTGAAACATCTTTGATGATTTGGCAGATTAGACCCTTGTATTTTGGAAAATTGCAATAAAGTCCTATAATATTAAAACCTTAATCACTCATTTGGACTCGCCACCAATTTTGGACCTGCCTTAATCCCTTTTGGACCCTTTCACCATTTGACCCTCCCTTTTATTAATAATCAGTCGAGGTCAAACAAACTCCCTTTTGCGCATGAGCCATTTCTTCTCAACTTGCCAACTCTTTCTCCCCTGCTACACTCTACCTTCCTCACTTATCACAAACCCCATCCCCCTCCTCCACCTCACTCCAAGATGCAATTAATGCATTCTTTACCCAACACACCCACATGGGCATCTCGCCAAGTTAGCAATCCTCAAAACTCTCATTGGTCATCATAAAGGGACGGCTTGGATTTCTTACCTTGGTGCCCAAGATGAAATGAAAGGTTGAGATGATCTCAAGAAAAGCACAAGATAGCCCAAGACTCATTCTCTCTCGAGAAAACAAGCACAAGCTCAACTCCAAGACAGTAGTATAAATATTAGTTCATTGTAGCCAAGTTTGGCATTAGGATTTAGTAAGTTTTAGTTTTAAATAGCTTTTAGTTTTATTGTACTTGCTTTTTAATGAATGAAAGTTTTCCTTTTTCTTTCTTGTTATTTCATTTTAGCTTATTTAGCAAATAAGCACTTTAGTGCTTATTAGCTCCTTACCTCTCCTTATTTGTTTTAAGTTCCAATCCTAGTCTAACTTAGTTTTACAAATGAAAAACCAAGTTTAGTTTCTAAAAATCGGTTTTCAAAAGCATTCCACCCGTTCGGGGTGTTTGGTTTAAGTTAAAACCGAGGTCAAAACCCATTCTTTACCCACTTTGACTCTCAAAGTCAAAGTGGTTCAAGGATTAAACAAGTTTCTAAAGTGGTGTTTAGTTTAGATTACAATGTGTACAAGTTTTGGCTAAAAAAATCCATATCGCTTTACATCCTCTTTGTTTAAGCAAGAATGTACTATTTGTTTGAGGCTTCTCCACGGCTCATTTTTGGTCCAAATCTTGTCATAATTGCTTTTCTGGGATCCTCATGTACCCAACTCAACATAGCAATAGTTTATTTGCACTTAGGATCATTTTA
Source organism: Chrysanthemum lavandulifolium (assembly GCA_022545495.1). Classification (NCBI taxonomy): domain Eukaryota; kingdom Viridiplantae; phylum Streptophyta; class Magnoliopsida; order Asterales; family Asteraceae; genus Chrysanthemum; species Chrysanthemum lavandulifolium. The sequence goes on along the minus strand of CM040245.1, from coordinate 189,739,762 downwards.
TTTAGCTTAAAATTGCTTCAAAATTCTGTCCAAACCCATTTCCTTCACTGTTAGTGCAGTCCCATAGAAGCTAGTTCATAGCTTATTTATAAGCTATCCTAAGCTTTTCATAGGATCCAAAATAGATTTTTAGGTAGCCCCCCATCCCTAGTTTACATGTGTGAGCTTTTAGTAGTATTAGGGAGTCTCCTAAGTGCTTAAAAATCAGCTCAAACAGACCCACTAGCCCTGTTTGGCTGCTGCAGTCACAGCAACAGTTTTAATCATTTCCTTGCTTTAGCTTATTTATGCTTATTTGGTGGTTCCCCTTAGCTTATCTAGATACCTTAGTGCCTTTTTATGTGATGTAGATTAGGATTAATTAGAGTTTAGCTTATTTAATGCTTATTAGTCCTTATCCATTTTTTTGCTTATTTTCCATTTCACTTAAGATTTCCATTCAAGAAATGCTTATGCTTCCCTCTTTGTTGCTTATTTCCTGTAACTCTTAGCTTATTAAGGTTCCCTTTTATAAGTTTTAGCTTGTTCCCATTTTTCCAAGTGCTTATTCATTGCTTATTTCGCTTAAAAGCGATAGAGGTGTTTGTTTTATACATTAGAGCTGTTGTGGATAAGCGGTTCAAACTGCTTATTCAAAGTTTTGAACAAAATTGTTTTCACAAAAAGTCTTATTTTGGTATTATAAAAAGTTGCAAAAGAAAATTTGAAAAAAAATGGTTTGCAAAAGGTGCGAGGGTGGGATTCGACCCTGACCTCTTGCTCAAACACACAACAACACGCTCAACACCAGCGCCTAGGGTCTTTTCGTGTTTATATTTGCACCTTTAATATTTAAAGTACCTTAAGCAGTTTTAAGCTTGTTTGCTTATTTGCTTTTTATTAGCTTATTTCCTCAAGTAGTGTACAGTTTTTATTTTCTCTAATCAAGTATAACTTCAAGTATTTTTAGTGAAATTTCAGATTTTCTAAAATCATTTAGTATTTTAATAATTAGATTAGATTAAAATAGTTTTAAATCATAATAAATAATTTAAAAGTCGAAAAAATATAAATCTTTTTTCTAAAATTTTCTTTTGTCAAATAGTACGTAAGAAAATTAGTTTTACACTTGTAGGCCTTTTATTTCATAAATTTTACGTTTTTGCTTGCGCTCCAGCGCCATTTTCGTAAAAAAAACGCTCGTTTTCAGTTTAAGTAACGTTTTTAGACATTTTAAGTTTACGTTTTAGTTAATATAGTTTATTTAAGTTATTTTGTTTTATAAAATAAACGTTCATCGATCTGTAAAAATAGTGATAGCGTTTATTTAATAGATTTTATCTTTTATTTCTTTTAATTTGCATTTAAGTCGCTTTTATTTATAATCTTTTTCGGAGTGTATTATTCAATCCTAATCCTTTCTCGATCGCTATCATTAGTGGTCATTCTATCGTCGATCAAGTGTTTAACACACCATTGAGTCTCGTGGGACATAACGACACAGGAATCCACTTGTATTCTCGATCTTCATTGCATTTGTGTTCCGAGCGGTTTAAGTCTTTTAGACTTGACATTTAACAGATCAAAATTTTAAGGCGCCACGGGAGGCTTTAGCGTGTGTTTAGCCTTTTGAGATCCATTCTTGCACATATCCCATCTTTTGTAAAAGTTTTTGTAAAGTTTTAAAAATCTCAAAAGTTCATTAACACTTTTCCTAAAGTGTTAAAAGCGTCAAAAATATTTTCGGTCTTTGTTTTATCATCATGTTTTCAAAACACCAAAATATTCCTCTTTACCCTCCTACCTTTTGATTCTTCATTTCTTACCCTCTCGATAACCTTTGATTCTATCTATGTCTTATCCTCACCCTCTTGGTTGTCAATGGTGTGGTGGTCCTTATAATGGTGGTAATTGCCCCGGTTGTAGCATGGTGGAATCAGAAGCAGGTCCGTCTATAACCAAGATCCCTATTCCTACCATAACACGGTGATTTATTCCATCGGCTACCACATGTGAGACTCGTTAGCTTCTTGTGAGTATTATGGTGGTTCTCATTCCAGTTCGATTGTCAATTAGAAGCACGCTTGTCTATGAGCGGTTCACGATAACAATTATGACTACAACACATACCACTCACGGCCACATCGGTTATCTTGTTGTGAATTTTGTGGGGTCCTCATTATGATTACCAATGTCAATCATGGAATCAAAATTTCTATGAATCGATCCTTGTTATAACACTCCTTGTTTTGACAATTTCCAACCCCACAATTTTCCGTCATTGAACAATTTCCGTCATTGATCAACATCCTCGTGAGAAAAGTATGCTAGAAGAACTTGCGAAGACCAAGCGTCTATAGCGAAAATCTATGCTAGAATTACTTGAAGAAGAGGAACAGCCGCTAAGATTCAAAGATGTCTTGAAGAAATACGATCGAGGCGAGCACTTGCAAGGCGTGCCCGATGGCTCGCGACTTACATCGACGATGATGATGATAGTGACGATGATGATGAAAGTTTGTCATTTGAAACCACACACGAAGAGCCCGTTAACTCTCTAAGTATGGGGGCGAGCATCTGACACTATTAGGAAAGCGGAATCATCGAATGTTGAGAACCTTATCCGATCCCAAGTGAGTCGAGGGAATTCTTGACAATGAGTGTGATGTGTTTCTCCTCTTACAAATGATCTTGTTGAGACTTTCTCGGATTTTGATGTTGATTATAGTGATGCCGATTCTTTATATTCTCAAGATATAGAATTTATTGATGCATCACTTCCGCATTCTGAGATCGTCAACTTAGAAGAGGATGTTGACCATGTTGTTTCACAACAATTCATCGACTATCACTAATCCCTTATTCGAATTCGATTAAGAATTTACTCTAAATTCGATTAATCCAATCTTTGATAGTGATGAGTCGACACGGAGACTCTAATGGACGAGGTGCATATTTATAGCCCACAGTACCGCACATGTCCCACCTCCGTATATTCTTCATGAGGAGTTCGCGGTGAACTCACTCATATCATATCTCATTGGAGTATGATTGCGTGGATGGCAAAATCATGATCGAGGGAGAGAATCTCAATTTGCATAGTTATGACAAATCTTCCCACCCTCCCCACCGAGATGCCTTCCAACCCAAAGAGCTCTACCAATAAAATCCAAATAAGTGCAACTGCACTTAATCCTGAGGAAGAAGATCTAGTCATGATTGTTATCATGATTTTCTTTCTTTTCTTCACCTACTCGGTGACTTCCTCTCTTCTTCACTCCTTTGGGAGTGAGGACACTATCTTTGACCCGGCATTTTCATTTTATCATTTGTGAGCCGGGTCCGTCTTTCTATGTATATCTCATCGTGTGGAACTTTCACGTGCTTCAATGTTTATCCAAACATCTTGAATGAAAGTCCGATGGAGATTGTATCTTCCACTTGCTTCCCATGAACCATTGAATTGGGGTCGAGTCAAGCTAGCGACTCGGAAATCAAAATAGTAGCACACACCATATGGGTTTCACCCATATTTCATCTTCTTACCCCTTTCTACCACCTAAGTGTGGGGTGATGCCCCATGTTATATATATATATATATATATCTCAAAAAAAAAAAAAAAAAAAAAAAAAATCTTTCTAAATAATGGCGTAGTATTTCCCTTTTCGTTCTTTGTTTGCATAACCGTAGGTACTTTGAATATCGAGGCGATATTCATTTCTAAGTGTGGGGAAATTCGCGAATTTCATATATTATCTACCCAATTCCCCATTTTGGCCAAAATTTTTTTGGAGTAAGTGTTTTACACTTTCTCATTTGGTTATCGATCCGCCATGTTTGATAAACTAAAGTTGGCTAATCCGAGGAGCAAGCGGCTCTTGGTAAAGATTTCTCAAATCCGTTTATATGGCTTGCAATTTGCCCAAAATTGTATGGTTCTTGACTCCCATCATCCTCAAAAGATAATGAGTTGGCTAGCCCATAAGGTTATGGCTTGTGTAAAGGGCGTGGAAAAACCATAATTGGTAATCAGCTCACCAAAGATAATCTTGATAATTTATCTAAGAGTTGGCTAGTCCGGAAGGGTGCAACACGGTAAAGACAAACCAATCCGTTGAAAGTCGGTGGTTTGCTCAAAATCACATGGTTATCGGTGTACCATGGTTATTACTTGAACTGAAACATTTGGCTACTCCGAGTAATGGCTTTTGGTAAAGAGATTAAAATCCATTATGTTTTTCAAATCATTGCTAGGGACTAGCAATATCTCGATATGGGGGATTGATGAGTGTCTAAATACTCATCATTTTGTACAATATAAAGCGCAAAATCATCGAAAACACTCGAAACACATCAAAATGATCAAAATATCACAAATCGTGTTTTATGTGTTTTAAATGCAAAATATCAAAATCGGATGAAAAACATATCAAATTTGCAAAAATTGCGCTTTAGTCCCCAAGTTTCAAAAGTTGTCAAAAAGCAGTCCTGAGCACAAAATTTCAAAGAAAAGTCATCAAAGGTCCTTTTTAAATCATAACTTGTCAAATTTAGTCCTTTGGTGAAAAATGTCAAAAATTTGAGAAAATTACAAGAATGGTCCTTCGAGTTTCAAAATTGGCAGAATTAGTCCCTGGAAAATGTGAAAATGGCAAGTTTGGTCCTTGTACTTTTTGAGAGTGTCACTTTTGGTCCCTTGAAACATCTTTGATGATTTGGCAGATTAGACCCTTGTATTTTCGAAAATTGCAATAAAGTCCTATAATATTAAAACCTTAATCACTCATTTGGACCACGCCACCAATTTTGGACCCCCTTAATCCCTTTTGGACCCTTTCACCATTTGACCCTCCTTTTATTAATAATCAGTCAACAGAGGTCAAACAAACTCCCTTTTGGCGCCAAGCCATTTTTTCTCCACTTGCTTTCTTGCTCCCTCGCTACACTCTACCTTCCTCACCTTATCACAAACCCCCCCCCCTCCTCCACCTCACTCCAAGATGCAATTAATGCATTCTTTACCCAACACACCCACATGGGCATCTCGCCAAGTTAGCAATCCTCAAAACTCTCATTGGTCATCATAAAGGGACGGACTTGGATTTCTTACCTTGGTGCCCAGATGAAATGAAAGGTTGAGATGATCTCAAGAAAAGCACAAGATAGCCCAAGACTCATTCTCTCTCGGAAAACAAGCACAAGCTCAACTCCAAGACAGTAGTATAAATATTAGTTCATTGTAGCCAAGTTTGGCATTAGGATTTAGTAGAAGTTTTAGTTTTAAATAGCTTTTAGTTTTATTGTACTTGCTTTTTTAATGAATGAAAGTTTTCCTTTTTTCTTTACTGTTATTTCATTTTAGCTTATTTAGCAAATAAGCACTTTAGTGCTTATTAGCTCCTTACCTCTCCTTATTTGTTTTTAAGTTCCAATCCTAGTCTAACTTAGTTTTACAAATGAAAAAACCAAGTTTAGTTTCTAAAAAATCAGTTTTCAAAAGCATTCCACCCATTCAGGGGTGTTTGGTTTAAGTTAAAACCAGGGTCAAAACCCATTCTTTACCCACTTTGACTCTCAAAGTCAAAGTGGTTCAAGGTTTAAACAAGTTTCTAAAGTGGTGTTTAGTTTAGATTACAATGTGTACAAGTTTTGGCTAAAAAAAAATCCCATATCTGCTTTCTGTCCTGCTGTTTAAACAGCAGCTGTACCTGCTGTTTCGAGGCTTCTCCACGGCTCATTTTTGGTCCAAATCTTGTCATAATTGCTTTTCTGGGATCCTCATGTACCCAACTCAACATAGCAATAGTTTATTTGCACTTAGGATCATTTTATTTAGCTTAAAATTGCTTCAAATTCTGTCGAACCCATTTCCTTCCTTTGTTAGTGCGGTCCATGAAGCTAGTTCATAGCTTATTTATAAGCTATCCTAAGCTTTTCATAGGATCCCAAATAGATTTTAGGTAGCCCCATCCCTAGTTTACATGTGTGAGCTTTTAGTAGTATTAGAGTCTCTAAGTGCTTAAAATCGGCTCAAGCAGACCCTATACTGTTTGGGTTGCATTGATCCAAGACATGCTTTTAATCATTTCCTTGCTTTAGCTTATTTATGCTTATTTGGTGGTTCCTTAGCTTATCTAGATACCTTAGTGCCTTTTTATGTGATGTAGATTAGGATTAATTAGAGTTTAGCTTATTTAATGCTTATTAGTCCTTATCCATTTTTTTGCTTATTTTCCATTTCACTTAAGATTTCCATTCAAGAAATGCTTATGCTTCCCTCTTTGTTGCTTATTTCCTGTAACTCTTAGCTTATTAAGGTTCCCTTTTATAAGTTTTAGCTTGTTCCCATTTTTCCAAGTGCTTATTCATTGCTTATTTCCGCTTAAAAACTGATAGAGGGTGTTTGTTTTTGCTTCTGTTAGAACTGTTGTGGATAAGCAGTTCCAAACTGCTTATTCCAAAGTTTTGAACAAAATTGTTTTCACAAAAAAGTCTTATTTTGGTGTTATAAAAAAGTTGCAAAAAGAAAATTTGAAAAAAAAAAATGGTTTGCAAAAAGGTGCAGGGGTGGGATTCGACCCCCTGACCTCTTGCTCAAACACACAACAACACGCTCAACACCAACTGCCCTAGGGTCTTTTCAGGTTTATATTTGCACCCTTTAATATTTAAAGTACCTTAAACAGTTTTAAGCTTGTTTGCTTATTTGCTTTTTATTAGCTTATTTCCTCAAGTAGTGTACCAGTTTTTTATTTTTCTCTAATCAAGTATAACTTCAAGTATTTTTAGTGAAATTTTCAGATTTTTCTAAAATCATTTAGTATTTTTAATAATTAGATTAGATTAAAATAGTTTTTAAATCATAATAAATAATTTAAAAGTCGAAAAAATATAAATCTTTTTTCTAAAATTTTCTTTTGTCAAATAGTACGTAAGAAAATTAGTTTTACACTTGTAGGCCTTTTATTTCATAAATTTTACGTTTTTGCTTGCGCTCAGCGCCATTTAAATAAAAAAAAACGCTCGTTTTCAGTTTAAGTAACGTTTTTAGACATTTTAAGTTTACGTTTTAGTTAATATAGTTTATTTAAGTTATTTTGTTTTATAAAATAAACGTTCATCGATCTGTAAAAATAGTGATAGCGTTTATTTAATAGATTTTATCTTTTATTTCTTTTAATTTGCATTTAAGTCGCTTTTATTTATAATCTTTTCAAAGTAGTGTATTATTCAATCCTAATCCTTTACGATCGCTATCATTAGTGGTCATTCTATCGTCGATCAAGTGTTTAACACACCATTGAGTCTCCGTGGGACATAACGACACAGGAATCCTTTGTATTCTCGATCTTCATTGCATTTGTGTCCGAGCGCTTTTAAGTCTTTTAGACTTGATCGCTTTACAGATCAATCCACATCTTTGATGATCTTGAGCTTTCTTCGAGATCATCACCACATTAAATCTACGGATCACCCTTTATTGTGTTGCCATCATGTGAAGTTGTGACTTTCGGACCGACATGCTCACACTTTTGAATCATGACATCTTTCCATCGAGTAGCGGAAGCCTTCTTGGTTCATGATATTTGCGGCATAGCGAAGCATAGTATGAAATATCGAGCCGGGTTATGTAGATATGCACCATCATGAATTCTTCAAATTAAGTGAGGATCTTTGTGAGCATGCGGCTTTGGATTGACTCCTCAATTCGATCACCGCAACCATCCAAGTGTACCGCAAACAACAAGTTAGCAATAAAACACACGAAAGTGTCTTTGATCACTTTTGAATTGAGGTACACGCCCACGGTTCCCCGTTGATCAAGATAAATACCGTGATCGGTAGGATTCCTAAGAATCTCCTTGACGGGTTTCGCGGTGTTCTAGCTGTTCTCAAACCGGAGCGTCTCAAAGAAGACAACACGGAGTGAGTGAACCCGACAAATTGAGATTCAGCGATTGATGAAAATGATTTGAAAAACAATCGCTTATTGCTTGAAGAAAGAGTTTTGCAATACAACGAAGGTTTTATGAGAAAGATCAATTTTCAATCAAAATACTTTTGTATTAGAGAATGAGTACACATTCGACGTGCTAGCGACAAGAAGAGATTCGCACATCGAGCGGTTTTTCTAAAAGTATTTTATTCAATCAGAGATACTTTTGTGTTTGAAATGAATACACATTCGACGTGCTAGAGAAAGAAGGTTTGCACATCGAGCGGTTTTCCAAAAGCATTCGTCAATTCCAATCTGGACCAAGGTTGATTCAGAGTGAATCTCCCATTGTTTCTATCCGGCTTGTCACAAGCTTGATCTTACGAGAAGATCTCATGTCACCCACCAAGAGCTTTTTGATGTTGGCTCTAGAAGGATTTCCATCTTCATCGTGAATACTTTTACATATCACTCGGATGTTACGGCAATACCACAAGGATAATCGTAGGACTCAAGATATATTCTTACTTTTCACATTGTGTGAAACGGCAAGTCTTCAAGAATAGTGTCCTAATGAGATATTGTGGATGATCTATTGGCTCTAGACTCAATAGTGCACATTTGGTTAGTGTGTCGGAGACTAGGGAGAGGGTCTCCTTCTTCAATATCAACAATCTCTAAGAGAAAGTCGATAGATAATGTCGGTTCCCGTGAGAATGAAACAAGCCCTTTTAAGAGGAACTTGAGTGGTTTGGAAAGTTGAAGTGCGGTCGTCACTTCTGGTCCATGGCGTCTTGTCTTCAATACCTATGTTACCTTAGTAAACACCAGAGTATATGAATTTGAACCCGATTCTTGCCCTAAGGTTGAATTATTGGAGGCTATTTCTTTTCACCCTTTTCATATTCATTTCTTTTCATTCTTCAACCCCTTCATGCTTACCGAGACTTCATTACTAGAACCTTGTTGGGTTTATTCCAAGACTAGCTCTGTCTCATCCACACTCTTCCCATATTCTCATTTGTCTCCTTTTTCAATATACCTAAGGACTCTACACTATCTAGTGGATTGTCCTCGGTAGATCCCTCCGGTTACAGGCGGATCGTGGGAACAAATGCCTAACCTAACCATCCTTATAACACCATGCATAAAGTAAATTTGGTCGGTCTTTTGGTATTGTTCATTCCTTCTCGAAACCAATTGAAAATCATTTGGAAAACCAATCAAGGTACTTGTGATACGAGATCAAAGCATTTTGTACCTTAATAGTTTTGATCATTTAGAAAACCTCCCCTCAACATGTGCGTATGATTTAGAAATTGTTTAGCACAAGGAGGCAAGAGGACTTTGAAATATTTTCTTTGATCACAATTTTCATCTGAAAAAGCCATTTGATTTTCATGGTAAAATTCTCCCTCAATATGTGCGTAGGATATTTTAAAACATTTTATCACATAGAGGCAAGAGTTCTTTTGAAGCACATCCACAATCACAAGAATCATTAAGAAACCATTTGAAAACTCAATCAAGGTACTTTATATTAAAACATAAAAGCTTTTGTACCTCGATAGTTTATTTTCTTTTAAAATGCTCCCCTCAATATATGCTTCGAGATTCGAAGCGTTTAGCACATCTGAGAAAGCAAAGATGCACAATTGAATCAAACGATCACCTTTATCAAATTTCATTATTAAATCACAAATTCTCCCCGATCAAAAATATCAAATCCTTTGAGATTTTGGATCCCAAGTAATTAATTAGGTTTAGAAAACATGGGAGAACATGTGGCCTTGTTTAAATACTCATCCGGTTTTGGATAAATCCTCCTCCTCAACATGTGCATTGTGTATTTGAAATCGTTTGGCACATGGAGGCGGGAGTGCCTTTGAAGGACTAAAACCAATTCCATTTAAAATAGATTTGAGATTTAAAACACGATCTCTACCCCGATCGAAATTTCAAACCATTTGAGATTTGTGATCCCAAGCGATTAAATCATTTAGAAAATTTTGGGGAAAGACGTGGCAAGATTCAATTTTGAAAGATGACAGATAAGGACCATTTTAAGACATTAAAGATTGTTAGTATCAGGTATGATAGTTTTTAAGAGATCTTTTAGTAAAATAAAACAATTTCACAATCAAACAAGAACAGAAAAAATTTCATTTTGAAAGACCTTGATTCTAAAGAAAAAATCATACCATGACATAACATTAAATCTTTAGATCACCACTTATATTGTACAAAGCGGAACTTTTGTGAAGAAATATCGTTTGAAAATATTTTATTTTAAATCACTCTCCCTCAATCCATGACCGTAGTCGATAATTGAGTGACTCAAGTTTTGATAAAATGAAGTCCGGTGATTTTCAAAATTTAGTCCAATATATTTTCAAAACAACATTTTCCATTTTCAAAACAATTTAATTCAATTTACTCAAAATTGTTTAAAAATGGTATCCTGCACAAAGATTCGTTAGGTGGTTGAGAAGCTTCATTGTTCTTTGAGGGCTTTGAAGAAAACCAAATCGCATATGCGGTGAGACTTCTTCTTATGTTGCATTTTGAATGCCAAGCGAGGTCCAATTAAGCTCCGTTTCTTCAATCACTTAGAAGAAAACCATCTGCGATGCGGTGAGACCTCTTACGTTGCATTTATGCCAACTCTCCATAGAAGTCTAATTAAGCTCCGTTTCTTCATTTGTCAACCCAAGATATCGTTACCCTTTCCTTGCGGCATCCAATCATGTTCATTAGTGGGATCCGGATGGGAACATTCTTATATACCAATATACCGCATATGTTAGTGAACACACATACAAATATATGGTGGTCGACAACACCCAAACAACAATCGACTAATAAAAGTCAATCCAACATATCAATCGGATCATGTAAGGTATGGGTATAATGTGTTTCTCAAACTCTAATCATCTAAACCTAACAATCATATCCTAGAAACCTAGTCCTTCAACATAGGCAATTATATTTTTCGGTTTAAGCATTTAGGATAATTAAGAAAGCCCGTTAGATGATATAGATTTGAAAACATTCTCCCTCAATCAATGACTCATTTTTACGAAAAGTTTTAAAAGCGAAGTCATTGATTGAGTTTGCAAATGTCTGAAAACTCGTCTTGATTGATTTAATAGCAACTCATTAACCACCATTTTGTTAAACACCAAATATTTTTCGAAGAATTTTAGATGGAAAAACATTTGTGTAGGAGCAATGATCCTTCGACATACTTTCCTTGTTTTGTTTTTAGGATAAGTGCGAAATATTTTGAAAATAGTTTAAGCGTAGCACTTTCCTTCTTTAAAAAAGCAGGTTGCTATCTCGAAATAATAGCAAGCCATGATTAAGCGCTGGTCACAATCTGAAATAAGCGCAAGCCATCTTTTGAGCGGGTTACTGATCTGAAATAATCGTAAGCCATTTGATTTGTGACATGTTTTGAAAAGAATATTTACACTCTGCTCGAACTTCATCTATGGTCCCGTGCCATTATTGAATGACATTTCCAAGACCGTAGATGTTATCGATACCGAAGACATGTCTTGGAAAACATATTTTGGTATTTTGAAATTTTCGATTTTTATGGATTTTTTGAAGGTTTTATATATTTCTATTTTCTTTTGAGGTTTTCTATTTTTGTATTTGGTTTTCTTGGTTTTATATTTTGTATTTTGTTTTTCGAGATAAATATATACAAAGATAGATAAGATGATGTAGTTAAAGAAGATGATGATACGAGTACCGAGATAAGGATATCGAAAGACGTCGTAGAAGATAGAAGTCATCAACTCTTAAACATTCACCACCAAAGCTTCTAGGGCTCTTGAATCAAAGAAAGAAATTGAACCATCGAAAGTGAGACTTTGGCGCTTCCCCCAAACCGAAAATCCTTTAGTGAAAGCGATTCGAGCTCTATTTCAAGCTTGCCTTAGCCGGTGCATGAGAAGCACACCATTATCATAAACCCATTTGCTCCATTTAAGAGCGATAATCGAGGATCTCCATTCGGGTTATATCATCCAATAGAACATCGACAGCGTTTCATCCCACACATAAATAATCTTCTCAAATTTCTTTTCCACCGAGGTCCAAGCAATCCATTCCAAAAGGTGTCAAGAGAACAATTCCCCAGTAGTTGAATTGATGCGGTCCGTCTCTTAGTATAATGCTCAAGAACTCTCCGAATACACTTCATGAGGGAATGAAGAACACCTTCCCATGTTCACATTTTCTTCCGAGATGAACGTGTATGAAGCTCAAGAACCAAGTACACCAATATCCAAGAACTCTCCGAATACACATCAAGAGGGTAATGTAGAACACCTCCCTATGTTCACATCTTTCGTCCACGATGAATGTGTATGAAGCTCAAGTATCAAAGTATACCAATACACAAGGAATGAATAATCGATAACATTGAAGAAGCAGCCAAGTCATCGATTATCTCGTGGGTGACAATCTCTGCGGATGTCAACACCGGAATAAGTGATTATATCTACGAATCACTAATTAAGCACTCAAGTGAAACGGTGAGCATCCCCAATGTACACATTCTCTCCCGATCATTGCGATACCATCGAAATCACCACATACTAGTGAACCTCTTTATCTTCGAAACTTTCTAACATCACTTCCCCACGATGAAATACTAACACAAAAGCCTTGATGAGTAAAACCTTGAGTTTCTTTGCGGTACTAACATTTGTCTTCGGGATGTCTTGATTACTTAGAAGAATTAAGTTCATCAAGTTTACTCGCTTTGTGTTTATATGTGAGTCTCATTTCTCCTTCTTTGGTATTGACACTTGTAATCAAGAACTCTTTGTAAGTCCGTATAATAGAAATATTTTGAGAAGAACATCATTAGCTCGGATGTATCTGTGAGAATCAACTTGCTTAAGAATAACGTGAGCAAGTCTAATTAGGGATTAAATTTGGCATTTCAATCTCCCCAATTAGTGCTCTCCCTAATGACATAACTGCTTGATAAATGCCCATAATAAGAAGAAGTCTTTTGATAATCACATGCAACTCGTCTTTTAGTCTTCTAACATATAGCGAAAATGTAGAACCGATGTGAGACTCGACCTTCTTCAAGATTGTCGGTTGGGGAATAGAAAGTCAACATCTTCAACTCACCAAAACAAGAACATCAAGAAAAAGCATCCCAATCAACTTACATCTTGCACATCCCTTAACTAGAATCCTCCCAATCAAACAAGAATGAAGGTTGTTCGAATCATCATGTTGATGTGCACGTGAAGCATTAACCGAAGCACTTTGTCAATAAACTCATATCGACTTGTGAAGATGTCAACTAACGGCTCTTAAGAAGAAACTCCATGTGAAGATTGCCGATAAGAAGAAGCTCGGTTCTTACATGAGTTTAGAGCCGTATGACCATTTAAATTCTCAAATAATAATCAACCATGAATAATTCACACTTTTTCTCCCTCAAGAATTGCATACGGAGATGCCATTCTTGGTGAATAAGTGAAAATCATCCGAATGTTCTATTCACACTTCTCTCCCATAAAATCAAGACATGATGTCGCCATCTTCATTATAATCGAGCAAGTGGAATGAGAAAACAATCAGTGGTAGCCGGTTCACTTGATGACCAAGCGCATGGAAAAAGTATGAAGCATGTTGATGAGAATGGTCATAATAAGAAGATTTCTCTTCTTAAGATAAAGCGCCTCAAGCGTACACTTTTCTTTTCTTTGGGAACGAGGCATGAGCTAACGTGTTCATACGTCATAAGAAGATTTCTCTTCTTTTTAAGATAAAGCGATCGAGGCGTACACTTTTCTTTTCTTTAGAGTACGAGGCTGAGCAAGTGAGCAGGGCGTCATAAGCTCTCTCTTTTCGCTCTCTTAGCAAACATGTAATCAACCCCATTATCATTCAAGAGGCTCTTTGTGTGACAAATTTGATGGAGAAAACCCAATATGATGAATTTGACCTCAAGTAAACTAACCCGAACTCGTGACTTAAACTTGCACATATGTAACAAAGAGCGGTGCCGAGAATTCATGCCCTTTGAATCTCTAAGTACTCTATACTCTTCAACCAACCAACCATCAAGTAATAGACGACATTACCTCTTGAGAATCCACAATTGAATGTGACATCGAGCACTACTAACGTAACTCCTTTAAGTGATAGTTATTTTGAGGTGATAAGAGCCCAATTCCCCAAGTGGTAAAAGAAGAGGTAAAAGTCACCCAACAATAACTAGATTTCCAAGTCTTCATTTTTATAATAAGCTCGAACAAGGATCATGAAGAATCTTCATCCATCCATCCCGATACCTTCGGATACTAAGTACACTCGCCGTGATAATTCACTTCAACCTCAAATAAATAATCTTGAATTAACCGTTGTCACATCATCCGAGCTGCTCAAATCTAGCCTTCTTTGATATTTAAATGAACTTTGATAATGGTTTCATCCGACCATGGTTAAAAGCACATAACCCCGTAAAACCATGTAATAACAAAGCGCCATGAAGACAACCCAAACACACACCCAATTCATGAAGTACACCCATTTATCCTTCTTTGAAGCGAAACCGTAGCACCGACATCAAGTAAGATTCAATTACACTTTCCTCTCTCCGGGATGGTTCCATCATCACGGATTTTACAATTCTATGGTCTAAACCGAGAAATATTTTCTTCATGGATTTTACAAGACTAAGAATAAACCGTAAGATAGATCCGAAAATGCACTTTACTATTACCGGGATGTTTCCATTGTCACGGATTTTACAAGTCTATGATTCAAACCGAGAAATAGGTTCTTTCAGGGATTTTACAAAATCAAGACAAACCGTAAACAATGTCGGCTTGAATGTGTTATGACAAAGATTGGTTTCGTGAATATTTGTTTTAGGGAATATGCAACGGTTCATCAACGGTCCATTATCCAACATCATAAACATCATCAACCATCCAATAAATACTTAGGTAAACACATCATTCACGCATTCTATCTGCATTGTAGTGACCACATGGAGAAGTAAACCCGATATGCCGAACTTGACCATGAAGAGAAATTCCCATTTGTTACTTAACCTTGTACTAATCCTTGTGAAAAAACGGTGTACCCAATGTACAAAACCTCTTGACATTCTCAATTGAGTGAGACATCGAAGTGATAGTTACGTTGTGGGTTAAGCGAGAAAGAATCACAAAGCGTAACTAAATAGTCAAGTCTTTATCACATCTAATAAATGCCCAAACAAGTCATCTTCGGAAGGGTAGAAAGAAAGAAGATGCAATAAGTGAATGTGCGGGAAGACCTCACTTCAAGTTCAAATAAAAATACCGTCCAAACAACCCGTAGTTAGCATTTTCAATATCGTTCGACCCATGGCATAATATACTCCGTGAAAGTGCATAAACCCAAGAATCAAATCGCATAACACAGTGAATCTCATCCTCACACTAAATCTCATTATCGGATATCAATTCAAACCCATATACGGTTTAATCACTTAATAATTCATTCCAAACAGTAACTCAACCATACTTGGTCCATACTCGATCCAATGAAACACATTCAATTAACAAAAACATTAAACCCGAGTCATTATTTTTCGACCAACTGAATAGTCTCAACATGCGGTGATATCCAAAACTAAAACCACATATCAACTCCATATTATACAATTTCACTACATTAATAATCACTACCCGATTAGTTATTTAGCATCACGTCCAATTAAAGTGATTAACATGTAGTGATTGTTTGTCTGACCCATGTTCAATTCCACAAGACCAAATCTAACTCAATGAGGCCCATCACAACTTAATATAGCCAAGAGTACAACACCCTTGATGATTCGGCCCATTAGTAATAACACTCGTTTGGCCCATCAAAATAATACACACCCGATCACAATTCTGAGCCCCTGAGAACAGTAGTAACGTGCCACACATATCCATGCCCTAGTCACTCGGGGTATAAAAACACACTTATCACACTTAGCATAACCCTAATATCACACATACCTTATCAGCCCCCATCTGAAAAAAACATGTCACAAACCCTAATTAGAAACCTCAAATAATCCGCCTACCACAATATTTTTCTCATTCGTATTTAACATGCCCCTTCGAATAGATGATCCAAGCCCTTCTCGTATATACCTTGCCACGGGGATGGCATAGATTTTGATGGCCACGGGGATGGCTTCAAGGTGTTGAATCGGTTAAGCCGCGAGGATGGCACGACCCATTGATAAGGCATCGAAATCGATCAATTAATTCAAGGTAAGGCTTAAATATGTGATGGTAGTCGATTATAATAACACGAAACAAAGATGCAAGTTATAACGAAATTGTTATAAACTTGAGTCTTTATATTAAATATATCTTCAAACCACTTTGATCAATGAAGAGTTTATGTCTCGTACTTTTATAGTCATTGAACGTCACGAGATGATAAGCTGAGATCAAAAAATGATGTAGTTTCATTGATAGGATTTGAGTCTTATGGATTGGTTTTTTTTTTTTTTTTTCATTTGTTTTTCATTCGAGTTGTTGCTTGAGATCAGTGATGAGGTTCGTGTAGAGACCTTCGTAGTCTTGATGTTTCATTGAGTACACGGAAAACTGAGATCTATGATTTTCATTTTGGGTTTCGTATTTTAGATCAATGATGTATTCGAAGGTTGTGTGTAGATTATTAATATCTATGTGCATTGACGAGCCTTACACACATTCGAAACTGAGATCACACAAACTCTCATTTTAATCTTTTTGACTTTGAGTTCAGTGATGGATGGAGTCGTGTACTTGGATCTTCAAGGTCTTAAAAGTCACGACCAATCTGAGATCTTAAGAGTCTAGGTTTAGTTTGATATGAGATGGGATTGAATCTGTTTAGATATATTTGCAACACGATGATGGACTGATGATGGTTTGATATTCCTGAAGTCACGAGTAGTATTTTGGTATAATGTATATGTGGTCGAGTCTTGTTGTGGTTTATAAATTGTTGTTGAGGTCTTGGTCAATATCTTCTTCTACCTTTCTTTACGTCAAGTCGCCACCAAGTCGCCACGGCCAACTCGCCACGGCCAAGTCGCTAGGCTAACTCGCCACGGCCAGTCGCTAGGTTAACTCGCCACGACCAAGTCGCTAGGCAGTCGTAGCGACTTGTAAAGACAAGTCGCTATAAGAGGTGCAATGCATCCGTCGGTTTGTGTCAAATCGCTAGCAAGATTTTTATGTTTTCAGATGAGTTTTTAGGTTACTTTTCCGCTCATCTTCAAATAAGCCCGGAAAAGTTGCATAAAGATGAAACTTTTGTTGTTTTGACCATGAAAAGATACCGGAAAACCATTAAGACCACAAATATATGACCATATTGACAACAAAATATGCATAACAAGACCGATAGAAACAAGATTCTAAGAGAACCAAAAGCAGATTAAAAGCTGGTATGACCATAAGACCATTTTGACCAAACAAAACACATAAAGCTTGTTTGTAAAAAGCAGTTTACCCATAACAATGTTCGACCATACGAATACACAAAACAAATTAAACACGAATCAAAACCACAAGAAATCATCAAAACACAACAACCTTGGCTCTGATACCAATTGTAGGATCGTTATTTTATTATGTTTGATGATTCAGGTGGTATTGGGAGATCAAAATACATGTTTGCCATTAGAGAGAAAGTTAGAGAGTTGGGTGTTTTCTTGGTAGAGTTACTTCACAAAATGTAGAATATTAGATTGAAAAGCACCACCCTTCCATGGATGGAAGGGGTATTATCTTACACAATACACGACCTCCTATCGGCACGTGGATCGTGGATACGATGGGTAAAGACCGTCCTTCCTCCACGGTGAAACACTACGCTAAACTAAACTAATAACTAACTAATAAAGCGATAAATAACGTAAACAACGACAAATCTACGAGCTAACATATGCTAGACCATCATTGGGGTGACTGACTCTTTAACATGGAATTTCCAATTCCTAACACGTCATTAGGGTTTCGTCTTGGCCACGTTAGACTGGCGACGGCGCCACCTTATGCTTGTGACGCCGTCTCTTCACTTTCGGACGTCACGGATTACATCTAGGCCGTCCCGAGTTGAGACGGCCTACTCTTATATAACTTAGCGTCGTCACTTGAAAATGGGAGTTTGGCTTCTATCCGTCATTAAAAATCCTCGACGGCGCCACATTAACACTGGACGTCGCCTTATATTTTCAAAGACTTTGAGTGTCTCGATTACGACTTTGGCCATTTTCTTCGTATAATCGCGCCTTTTCGTCCAAATAAGTGCCATTCCAGCATTTTGCCTTCAAGAGACCTAAAAAGTGAAAATGAACGATATTAAGCAATAACGGATACAAAAGTGATCAAATAAGGGCTTAAACGACCCCTCAAAAAGGTACCTTTTAAAACCTTATCAGGTAGTGATTCGTTAAAATAAACACAAATATCAATATATCAAATTAATCGTGAAATTCGACAAATCAACCTTTTATGAAAAGGGTTAACGTGCCAAAGCTCGCAAATGTGATAAAAGTGATACCGGGAAGTGATTTCCCCGGGTCGTGTCCCAACGAGGTGTGAAATTGACGATTTCGTTGAGTTTCGTGATTAGAACTTGAATTGGTTTTAAGATTTTTGGGTTTTGATTACGTTATTCTACAAAACAAAGAACGGGAGTGAAAATAAAGAGAGTAAAACAATGTAAACTCTAAATAAACTAC
This sequence comes from Chrysanthemum lavandulifolium, assembly GCA_022545495.1. Lineage (NCBI taxonomy): Eukaryota > Viridiplantae > Streptophyta > Magnoliopsida > Asterales > Asteraceae > Chrysanthemum > Chrysanthemum lavandulifolium. The sequence goes on along the minus strand of CM040245.1, from coordinate 189,721,078 downwards.
TACTAAGCCTAAGGAACACTAAAACGATACTAAACTACATCCTAGAGTGCTAAAATGCAAAAACGCTAAAAACCGGGAACACACCGAGCCATAAACGTAAAACTTTTGCAATTTAAGGGCTACGGGGGTGAAATCAATTTTCCTACGTTCTAAATGACCAAAAATAATTTTAGGAAAAAGCCGGGTATTTTTTCGACTTTTAAATTATTTTCTACGAATTAAAAACTATTTTATACTAATTAATTAATTAAAAATACTAAACAATTTAAGAAATATCTAAAAAATTCACAGAAAATACTTTGAACAATGATGAATCTAAGAAAATTAAGAACAGAATGGTTGCTTTGGAAAATAAGCTCAAAATAAGCTAAGGGAGCTTATGCCTAAACCGCCAACTACCCTTAAGTATTAGATTTGCAAACTTAAACCAAGACAAGACCCAAAGGTAATTGGCATTGTGTACACACTAACACTCTCATAAGGGAGAGGTCTCGAGTTCGACCGCCTCCCTTTTGCAACTTTACTTTTTTTTTTTGAAAATTTCTTTGGAATTTGAAGATACAATCAAAATAAGAAATTTCATGAACAACTTTCCTAGTGAGACCCTTAAATAAGTTGTTTTAATGAATTATTCTACTACCACTGTAAGTGAGACCCAACCAAACACCCTTTAGGCAGAATTTTAAGCACGAGTAGCAACAAATAAGCAGCATTCAATCAAATAAGCTAGCATGCATATGAAATAACTAAAATAAGCTAAGGTTAATAGGAATAAAGCTATACTAAAGGGAAATAAGCAGTTGGATAATGTGAATCCTTAACTAACAAGAGATTTAATGAGCAATGGAAAAAAGAAAAAAATGAACTAAGCTCCTAATAAGCAGAAATAAGCTAAACTTATACTAACTATACTAAGTAGCAACTAAAAACCTAGATAAGTCGAATGGATTACCTAATAAGCACCGAAAATGGAATGAGTCGCAGACGTTGTTGTTACTGCTTTGCTCAGTCACCAACAACTCAACAAGGGCTTTTGAGGCTTACTTTCAATAAGGTACAGTGGATGAGCAAAAGAGCTTATGGATTTTGGAGTCCACCTCGTGAGCTTCCTTTGCCCCACTATCCGGCCGATGAAGGGCTTATTATGACTTATAAATAAGTCGAGAAAAACGGGCAAAGGTTTGTGTAGTCATTGAACAAGACGGAAAAAAGGCACAGTGGGTGCACTTTGAGGCGTTATAAGTGACTAAATAAGTCAGAACTCCAAAAATAAGTCGACACATATGAACATTATAATACTAACTACTTATACAATCAAAATCAAATCCTAATTATAACTAGAACCCACCTAAATTATGTTAAGAAAGTGGCAGTTTGGGGACTGCCTGGGACAAAAAATTTTATAACCATTCCAAGAACATTTTGCAAATTTACACTACTGGATGACTAAAATAACTTCAAACAACTTGCTAAAACTAAATAGATTGGTTTTGACCCAAAATGGGTCAAAAAATGAATTTTTGACCCGATACTAATGCTATTCCAAACACTCTTTTAGGCAGAAAACCAGATTTTTGAGACTGAAAAAAAAAGCTTTGATACTTTTAGCAAAAGCTCACTTGAGCTTAAAACAACTCTAACAAACTTCGTACAATCAACTGCACTATGAATTTAAAGACAATACCATCAAAAAAATTCATTTAAAGGGAAAAATACCAAACTGGAAATTGAACTGAATTAAATTGCATTAAAAATTAAAGTTTACAAGAAAAGTAAATGACAATAAGTAAATTGGACTAGAACAATAATTTCTAGACAACTTTTTTTACAATCCTTCTAACAACCTATTTATACAAAAATATGAAAGAAAATTCTTCTCTCTTCATTCTTGTCTTTTGTCTTGTGTTTTCTGTGTGAGATGAAACAGCCAAATATCAAGTTTGTGCTTCTTGACTTCAATCTTTCACCATTGATTCGTTAGGTACCATTGAGCAGTAATCTGAGCCGTCCCTTGGGGTTTTGTAAGTTTGGGATTGCCATGGTGGCATGGGGTTCTCGTGACTTTGCCTTGGGGAAGGAGATAGTGTGTTGGGAGTTTGGGATTGAGAGAGACAGAGGGGAAGAAAATTCGGGCAAAAGGGTGCTTGAGTTTTTACGGTTTGGGATTTTGCAAAGCGGATATGGCAAAAAGGGAGATGGGGTTCAAGTGAAAATAAAAGAAAAGAGTTTTTGAAAGTTTATTTGTAAAAGTGTTTTATTTCAATTTTGGATTTTTGTGAAGGGTAAAAGGTTATTTGGGTTTAGGGTTCGGTTATTAGTTGTTTTCCTCTACTCACTCTCAACACGCGCCCTCGGGCTCAAAATGTAGGAAATCTACTTAATTTGTTTCAAATTTTTTTTCCGATTTCGTTTTCATCCGTTTTCAATCTTTTGTACCGCAAGACACAAAACACACTTTGAGGATATTTTTGACATATTTTGATCATATATGAGTGTTTTTAGTCATTTTTTAGGTCTTACGTGGGTAAAAATGATGAGTGAATAAGCACTCATCAGGTAGCTAGCCCAAATGTACCAAACTGTGAGGGATTGTATTGCACACACGCACCACATCACCAAAACTGAACTGAGTACCTAGGATGCATCCATACGCTCCCTGCAAAACAAATCAAATATACATATGCCAGTACGAGCCTGTACATACGTAACCATAATGGCCAAGTGCGCAAATATCATAATCATATCATAAGGGAACGCCGGGGACTAATCACACCGCCCTAGATAGTGTCATGCCATTGGTGCATCAATGACATGGCCATGGTACCTCCATGGCTAGTTAACTCGGGAAACCAAATAACACAAATCATATCATATCAAAGTGATCATATAATGAAATCATATCAATAAGGGATCTCAACGGATAGCATATCAACGAATAACTAAGCGAATATCAAATCAGAGAATCATACCAAAACGAATCATATCAAAGGAATCATATCAAATCAAAGTAAGGAGAATACGAATCAGATATCAAAATTAACAAGAGTCATGAGAGGAAAGAAGTGTCATTACTGAAATGACGGAATATTTGTACCTCAAAGTGTGCGCAATAGAGCAAAGCACACAAAGCCAAATCATAGTCTCTCCCTCTTCACGATATCTACATTAATAATTATACATATTATTTATAATTCCACAATATCAAAACGGTCTTTTAATATTCGGGTTATATACTTAACATATTTTAGTGTTTTATGTTATAAAATATGAAAAAAGATCAATGTAGAACAATAATTATCTAAAGATCAAATCAAGAGATCTCAACCATCCAATCTATTTTAAATCTAAAAGTCTAGATTAATTCTCATCTTAATATAATTAATTATTGAAAGGCATTTTTGTTGGATCATTTAAAACTAAACATTTTAACTGATCGGGTACAACCTGTCATCTACCTCATTTCATTTCAATTTTCATTTTAGACTCTCTCTCTCTCTCATTTACTCTCACCACAACCACTGAACCCAAAACTCAACAAATACAACTCAAACCCAAGTCACAAAAAGCATCACAAGCAGTCTTATACGAAGTGGGTTTATCAAATGATGATTTTAGGTTACGTAAAGTGATGGATCTGTGTATGATTGTATTACTTGCGTAAGAAAAATTTGTATAACAAAAATAAAGTACCTTTTTAAAAAAAAACTCGATCTTGCAAATTTATATAATCTTTGATTGAAGATAAGGTATTGGGTATGGTTTGTTATCAGCTTTGACATCAGATGTAGATGAAACGAGATGAAGGCTTATATTTGCTGTTTGATTTTCTCTCTTTGCACTTGAGATTAATGAAAATGTTTTGTACGTGATACTACTTATGTTTATGTGGGCATTTTATCGATTCCCCTTTTTGGTCATTCTGGATCTTGTTTCCCAAATATATGTTGTGCAAACTTGCAAAAATATGCAATGTTGTAACATAAGAGCTCAAAGATGGATGAAATGGGTGCAATGAAATTAACTGTTTGTCCTTGATGTTGCAACCGCACATAAGAGAATGTGGGCACATAGGAGTAATATTAATAAGATGCTCTTTGTTTTTTCATATATTGTATTTTTTTATTATGTTTGCTAATAAGAAGGTTTCAATAAGGAAAATTAAACTATGAGAACTTGCAAATGAAAATTCAAGAGGTTCTTACTAGGTGACAAGTTATCACGTAGTTAGTTTAGGACTAGGCAATAAATAATCTTTCTTAAAGAAATGTATAGACTTTAAATGTATAGACTTTAAAGAAATGTATAGACTTTAAATGTATAAAGAAAATTTTCAAGTCATAAACATTTTTTGATTTTTTGCTTGTAGCATTTTGACGCAGGTTGATATGTAAATCACATGTGATTTTACTGTAAATTATTTTTTGAAAGTGAATCACATGTGATTTACACACGAATCACATGTGATTTACCGCAAATCATATGTGATTATACCGTAAATTATTTTTTGAAAGTGAATCACATGTGATTTACTCATTTTTAGATTAAGACTGAATCACATATTGTTTTGGTTTATAACATCAAATACTAAACCACATGTAATTTACATTTTTCATAACAGAGAAAATAATAATAACATAATCACACGTGATTCACTCATTTTTAGATTAAAACCGAATCACATGTGATTTACACACGAATCACAACAAAAACCAGAATCATATGTGATTTTTTTACGAATCACGTGTGATTTTTCTAGACGAAAATTTTGAGAAAAAAGTTCGTCGAAAGTATATAAAAGTGCATATCTATAGAAAGATGATTTAATTCTCGTCGCGATGGTGTATTCTGCGTAGCTTAAAGATTTACCATTTGCAAGATATGTTGTTTTTTTAAAAAAGATGAAAAGTGGGTTTTTTTATTAAATGAGCTACAATGACAATTTTGCCCTTCCTTTCTTATTTTTTGATATGATCTCTACCGTTGGATGAAATCAAAATAGAAGGCTAGGATGTGTTTATTTGTTCTTTTGCTTTTCTTTGTTTGTCATGGATCTCACCTCATTCGAGTAATGATATGACAACTGACGAGCGGACCACCTTCGGAAATTACATAACAATACTACTATGTTACATGAAAACACCATATTATACGGTTTCCTTAAAATTGCCAAGATCCCATTTATTTAACGCAAGCCCAACGCCAAAGTCACACTTACCACATTCATGCATTCCATTTCGAAATCACACACACACGTGATTAACAAACATGCACACTATTTACATGCTTATCTTAACAAGAAAAGTAATTTAGTACTTGGTCCCTCTTGATTTAATTTAAACGCATGCCTTATGTCTCTATATATATACATGCATGCACACACTCCCCAACTAGCTACCTTATGACATCACCTCAAGACCAACATGCACACTACCCATCTTCTCCTTTTCGTTTTATTTTCAGGTTCAAGTATGGATTCCATGACTCATATAAAGAAAACGTTCAGAAGCTTACATGTCGATTTAGTCGATATATATATATAACATAGTTTCATGATTTTTATGTGACCCGAAATATATGTTACTCGCATACGGTTTCATCGAAATGGATGATTTGCTCACACATTAATAAACATATATATATATATGCATGTTATACGACTGTCGCGAGACTGGAACAAGGAGATCAAAGTAAGCATGTATAATTCAGATTCGAATAGCCAAAAGGACTCAAGTCAACACCGTTTTATATCATTTCATTCGAATTCTTCTATGTCGATTTATAAGTTATAACGTTACAGTTTATATGTGTATATGTGTGCATGTCTAAGGAAACAAAGACGAAGGAAAAAGGTACCTTCGGATCGACAGAAAGAAGGACAAATAACCACAGCCCCAAACCGATTTCGAACCAACCAAACCTTCTTCAAACTAGGGTTTAACCACGATCACACACCACCCTCTTGTTACCTTCTCGTACCACTCTTTTCACAGCTCCAACAGGGAGAAAGAAAAAAACACAGCCGACTATAATAACTTTTAGGGTTTTATGTGAGTATTTTGTAGGTGTAAAGTTCGGTTGAAGAGTGAAGGAAATAAGGGAAATACAAGTGGTTGATGGCCGAGTATGTGGGAGTCAAAGAGACTAGGCTAGTTAGTTTAAATTTCAAATGCATTTGTCATATCCACATGATATACTGAGTATGCACGTTTAAAATTTTAAAAAACGGGACCATTGGATGAATTTTATTTATTCGTGAAGCTCAAGACAACTCCCTCTTTTGCCATAAATATTTTGTGTATACACACTTAATGAATTTCGGTTCATTGTTAGCAGATGTTTTATGTTCTAAGTGAAAGTAAATATGAATCGAATTATATATATACTTAGGTTATAGATTCGTATTACATGACTTATATTCGTAATCTTATAATTTAAATAGTATCTCGTATAATATATAATCGATAATCGCCTCAAATGTTCCGGTTATTATAATTCTTCCCCTCTAAAAATAAAATTTCGTCCTCGAAATTGGAAACACATAATGAAAGATAACGTACCAAATCAAGCAAAGAAATGTGGTAGCTAGATCGCATAGACTCCTCGGTTTCCCAAGTAGCCTCCCGCTCCGGATGGTTTCACCACAAAACCTTAACAAATGGAATGACTTTCTTTCTCATGACTCTGTCTTGGCGATCTAAAATAGCCTCAGGCTCTTCCACAAATGTCAAATCCTCCCGGATTTGATCTAACGGATAGGAGATCACATGAAGATGATGATAATTGTATCCCCTCAGAAGAGATACATGAAACACATTATGAACATGAGATAACTGAGGAGGTAAAGCCAAACGATACGAAACTTCGCCAACGCGGTCAAGAATCTCAAAAGGACCAATAAAGCGCGGACTCAACTTCCCGTGAATACCAAACGTCTAACTCCTTTACACGGCGACACTTTCAGAAACACACGGCCACCCGGCTGAAATGTTAACTTACGTCGATGCTTATATGCATAGCTCTTCTGACGAGCTCTCGCCTCCTTGAGCTTCGCCTTTTCAATTGCGACCTTTTCATTGGTTACCTCAATAAGCTCCGGACCCTCAATCAATCTTTCACCAACCTCGTTCCAACAAACTGGCGCCCTACACTTGCGCCCATATAACATCGCAAACGGAGCACAATCGATACTAGCATGCCAACTGTTGTTGTAGGCAAACTCCACCAAACACAAATAGCCATCCCAGTTGCCCGTCCACTCGAGAGCACAAGATCGTAACATATCTTCCAAAGTCTGGATGGTTCGCTCTGTCTGTCCGTCGGTCTGCGGATGAAATGTTGTACTAAACTTGAGTCTGGTCCCCCAAGCGTGTTGCAAACCCTTCCAGAAACGAGAAGTGAAACGCGGATCCCTATCAGAAATTATCGAAACTGGAGTACCATGAAGTCGAACGATCTCTTGCTGAAATATCTTGGCTAAACGACTAACTGAATAATCCTTCCGAATAGGTAAGAAGTGAGCTGACTTGGTCAAACGATCGACCACTACCAAAATAGCATCGTGCCTCCTCGGCGTACGCGGTAAACCCTTCACAAAATCCATGGAAATATCATCCCACTTCCAAACAGGTATGTCTAATGGCTGAAGTAGACCACTCGCACGCTGGTGCTCGATCTTAACCTACTGACACACCAAACACTTCCCAACAAATTCAGCTACATCCTTCTTCATACCGTTCCACCAAAAGTGCTGCTTCAAATCCCTGTACATCTTTGTCGAACCCGGATGAATAGAAAATGGAGAAATGTGAGCTTTCGTCAGGACAACCTCACGAAGATGAGGAACATTAGGAATACACAAACGATCACCGAATCGGATAACACCATCATCATCGACACGAAAGTCAGACTGCTCATCTAAATCTTGAACAACTGCCCAAAACTCACCATCATCTTTCTGAGCTTCTTTGATCCGCAGAATAAGGTTAGGCTCGATCTTCAAACTCGCCCAGTATCCATCGGTACCACGAACACAAAACTCAATCTCTAATATCTCCAAATCTCGAATAATCTATGGCTCAATCTTTATCCCAGCTACATAACCAGATCTTCTACTCAATGCATCTGCAACAACATTCGCCTTACCAGGATGGTACTGAATGTTGGCATCATAATCCTTCAGAAGTTCCAACCAACGTCGATGTCGCATATTCAACTCCTTCTACGTGAAAATATACTTAAGACTCTTGTGATCAGTGAAGATGCCGCAAGTCTCTCCATATAAATAGTGTCTCCAGATCTTCAGAGCAAACACCACTGCAGCCAACTCCAAATCATGAGTAGGATAATTCACCTCATACGGCTTCAACTGTTGCATGAGAACACAACCAAGTCCTTTCCCAGACGCGTCACTATAAATCTGAAAACCGCCTGTCCCCGAAGGTAAAGTAAGAACTGGGGCAGAAACCAATCTCCGCTTCAACTCTTCAAAGCTTTTCTCTCGCTCATCACTCCAAACAAACTTCTCACTCTTTCGCATCAACTGCGTCAGAGGCAAAGCTAAACATGAGAAACCCTCAACAAAACGTCGATAGTAGCCAGCTAAACCCAGAAAACTCCGAATCTCGGTCACAGTAGTAGGTCTCGGCCATTTGGTGATTGCCTCAACCTTTGTCGGATCCATCGTGATGCCATTTGCAGAAACAACATGGCCTAGAAATGCCACCTGACCCAACCAAAACTCGCACTTCAAAAATTTGGCGAACAATTTCTTCTGACGTAGAATATTCTACACAATATGAAGATGTTGCTCGTGCTCGTCCTTGGTCTTAGAATAGACCAAAATATCGTCGATGAAAACAATGACAAATTTATCCAGAAATTCATGAAAGACGCGGTTCATCAAATCCATAAACACAACAGAGCATTCACAAACCAAGAGCATAACCAAAACTCATAGTGACCGTATCTAGTCCGAAAAGGGCCTTAGGAGCATCCGCTCTTTGACTCAGAATCGGTGATAGCCAGATCTGAGATCGATTTTTGAAAAGAATTTAGCACCTTGAAGTTGATCAAATAAGTCATCAATACGAGGTAGAGGATATCTGTTACGAACAGTAATGCGATTAAGCTCACGATAGTCGATACATAGTCTCATGCTGCCATCCTTCTTCTTAACAAATAGAACAGGAGCGCCCCATGGGGAAACACTAGGACGAATGAAGCCAAGATCTAAAAGTTCCTGAAGTTGATCTTTTAATTCTTTCAGTTCGATAGGAGCCATACGATAAGGTGCCTTAGAGATAGGTTCAGCATCAGGAATAAGTTCAATACCAAATTCAACCTCACGTTCGGGTGGAATTCCGGGAAGCACCTCCAAAAATACATCAGCAAAATCATGAACGACTGGATGGCTATCAAGAGAAGGACCATCCATTGAAGTATCAGATACATAAGCTAGAAAACCCTCACAACCGTGAGATATAAGCGTACGCGCTTTCATAGCGGAGATAATCTTTAAAGATTTACCGAAGACCGAACCATGATACACAAAATCCGGAGAGTTCAAATTACCAAAAATCACACGCCTAGCGTGGCAATCGATAGTAGCATGATGATCGGATAACCAATCCATTCCCAGAATAACATCAAAATCAGTCATATCAATCGGGAATAAGTTGGCAGATCGAATAGTGTCATCAAAACGTAAAGGAAAATCACGATACACGTGATCAATAACTACCATGCTCTTCAGTGGTATAGACAAGGACAAAGTATAATCAAGTGGTGTGGACTTAATACCCATACGACGCGCAAATAAAACAGACACAACAGAATGAGTAGCACCCGTATCAAACAAAACAAACACGTCTCGACCAAACATAGATAAAAGGCCCGTAAGAGAACCTGAAGTGTTTGCTGCATCATCTCTAGTCATGGTGTACACACGCCCAGAAGTCGCCGGCTTCTTGTCACCATTACCCCTCCTGCCCGAACCAGAACCTCTATCCTTCCCAAACTCATTGGCCTTATGGCCAGTCTGCCCACATAGGTAACACGCACCAATAGCCTTATAACAAGGCCTACCCGGATGTAACTTTCCACACGTACTGCAAGGTGGAGAAGAAGCATAATCAGAAGTCCTCTTCTGCTGAGAAGAGCCAGAACCATAACCGGACCCTGAACGGTAACCAGAACCATATACCGAACCTGAACCATATCTAGAACCAGGACCACGATCCTGACGTCCCCGATGATACTGCTGATAGCGGTCGCGCCAGTTTCGCTGACCGTGCCCACTGTTGCCCTGCCTATCATGACGTCAATAATTACTAGTCCGCTGCTCAAAACCTCGATGGTTTCCACCCTGATAACCCTGGCGTCGATCACCATTTCGGTCCCGTTTGTTGTAACCGGAACGCTCCCACATAATCTCTATATTGCGTGCCGCATTCGCTACCTCCGACACGTCTTCATACTCATTATTAACTATCGCCCCAAAACACGATCAGGAAGTCCCCACTTGAAGTGTCGTGCCTGATCTTGTGACGACCCAGTTGCCGCACCCAGATAACCCACTAAACGAGAAAACCTCTTCAAATAGTCAGAGCTAGTCTCGTTCTCCCACATCTTAATCGAGCGATAATCCAACTCACATTTCTGCTGCTCAGAGAAAGGGAAGTAATGCTGTAAGAAAACCTCACGAAACTGAGCCCAAGTCATTGCCGCCACATAGGGTTCCCCACCCTTCTCCTGTCGATGAGCTTTCCACCAGCTCAACGCATCACCCTCAAACTTTTAGCTCGCAAGCCGAGCTTTAAACTCGTCTGTCACCCCAAGCACCTCGAATATCTTCTCAATATGGGAGATCCAATTCTCCACGTCAATAGGAGTAGCAGCAGAAGTGAAAGGTCGCGGCTTCTACTTAACGAACAGCTCGAGCCAAACATGAATATCAATGGGTTGACCTCCACCACCAGATCCACCACTGCTACTAGCAAAACCAGCACGAAGCTATTCCCAAAGCTCAGTACGAAGCTGGGGGAGAAGTTGCTGAACTTGTTGAGCTACAGCCTCAGCGAAAGCAGGATCAGGAGTGTCGTGACGCGTATTCACCATCTAAACAAAAACAAACCAACAAACAAAAAGGCATGAGAAACAAATACGAAAGGGAGCAGAGCAAAACAAAAGAAACCTAGTGTCTACCCAATCTCACAGGTCAGCCAAAGCCTAAGGGTCGGAAAACTTAGGCTCTGATACCATAATTGTAACACCCCAACCCGACAAGGGTCCGAATGCCACATTATGGAGTCACATCAGAACATACTAATCAAAATGCAAGCGGAAGTCTTTATTTAAAATCATGAAAGTCATCAAAACATAAGTCATTCAAAAGTTCCAAAGCATAGCCAATAACTGAAATAACATTATCCAAAATATTGAATGAAAGATAGTTCAAAATGCCAAAGGTTCAACAATAGGGTTCACTAAGGTAGGTCTTCCACTCCTACTCTCGAAATCCCAAATCCCTGCTCCCAGCTAAAAACCTGCCGCATGGAAAGAAAACGCGGCTGAGCTAACGCTCAGTGAACAGATATAAACAAATATATATAAACGGTAATCAAATTCCGAATCAAATACACGAAGCTGAAACAAATATCATAACCAATGGAAAATCCTACTGAAGAATAAGCATGATAATCTGAAGGATAATCAAAGTAATCAAGTGAACCGAATATAAGAGAGAGAAAACATGGTAGTCAAACGAATCACATACGAATGCTAAATAAACAGATAGCCAACTAAACAACTGAACAAAACATGGCATAGCAAACGAATAAGTCAGAATAGCAGATAATCAGATAATAACCGAAATCAGATTGTTGCCACGGTCACCTATACTAAAGGAGATACTCCAATAGCCAAATCTACAAATCATATATCATATCCAATATCACATCAACCACAAATCATATCAAAGTGTACATGGGTAGCTAGCCCAATGTACCAAATCGTGAGGGGTGTATTCCACACACGCACCACATCACCAAACCGAATCGAGTACCTAGGATGCATCCATACGCCCTTGCAAAACAAATCAAATATACATATGCCAAGACGAGCCCAGTATATACGTAATCATAATGGCCAAGTGCGCAAATATCATAATCATATCATAAAGGAACGCCGGGGACTAATCACACCGCCCCAGATAGTGTCATGCCATTGATGCATCAATGACATGGCCATGGTACCTCCATGGCTAGTTAGCTCGGGCAACCAAATAACACAAATCATATCATATCAAACTGATCATATAATGGAATCATATCAATAAGGGATCTGAACGGATAGTATATCAACGAATAACTAAGCGAATATCAAATTAGAGAATCATACCAAAACGAATCATATCAAAGGAATCATATCAAATCAAAGTAAGGAGAATACGAATAAGATATCAAAATAGACAAGAGTCATGAGAGAAAAGAAGTGTCATTACTGAAATGACGGAATATCTGTACCTCAAAGTGTGCGCAAGAGAGCAAAGCACACAAAGCCAAATCACAGTCTCTCCCTCTTCACGATATCTACATTAATAATTATACATATTATTTATAATTCCACAATATCGAAACGGTCTTTTAATATTCGGGTTATATACTTAACATATTTTAGTGTTTTATGTTATAAAATGATAACGTGCTATTAGACGATATTCGAGTAATGATATGACAACTGACGTCGCGGACCACCTTCGGAAATTACATAACAATACTACTATGTTACATGAAAACACCACATTATACGGTTTCCTTAAAATTGCCAAGATCCCATTTATTTAACGCAAGCCCAACGCCAAAGTCACACTTCCCACATTCATGCATTCCATTTCGAAATCACACACACACGTGATTAACAAACATGCACACTAATTACACGCTTATCTTAACAAGAAAAGTAATTTAGTACTTGGTCCCTCTTGATTTAATTTAAACGCATGTCTTATGTCTCTATATATATACATGCATGCACACACTCCCCAACTAGCTACCTTATGACATCACCTCAAGACCAACATGCACACTACCCATCTTCTCCTTTTCGTTTTATTTTCAGGTTCAAGTATGGGTTCCATGACTCATATAAAGAAAACGTTCAGAAGCTTACATGTCGATTTAGTCGATATATATATATAACATAGTTTCATGATTTTTATGTAACCCGAAATATATGTTACTCGCATACGGTTTCAAAAAATGGATGATTTGCTCACACATTAATAAACATATATATACGCATGTTATACGACTGTTGCGAGACTGGAACAAGGAGATCAAAGTAAGCATGTATAATTCATATTCGAATAGCCAAAAGGACTCAAGTCGACACCGTTTTATATCATTTCATTCGAATTCTTCTATGCCGATTTATAAGTTATAACGTTACAGTTTATATGTGTATATGTGTGCATGTCTAAGGAAACAAAGACGAAGGAAAAAGGTACCTTCGGATCGACATAAAGAAGGACAAATAACCACAGCCCCAAACCGATTTCGAACCAACCAAACCTTCTTCGAACCAAGGTTTAACCACGATCACACACCACCCTCTTGTTACCTTCGTACCACTCTTTTCACAGCTCCAACAAGGAGAAAGAAAAAAACACAGCCGACTATAATAACGTTTAGGGTTTTATGTGAGTATTTTGTAGGTGTAAAGTTCGGTTGAAGAATGAAGGAAATAAGGGAAATATAAGTGGTTGATGGCCGAGTATGTGGGAGTCAAAGGGACTAGGCTAGTTAGTTTAAATTTCAAATGCATTTGTCATATCCACATGATATACTGAGTATGCACGTTTAAAATTTAAAAAAAAACGGGACCATTGGATGAATTTTATTTATTCGTGAAGCTCAAGACAACTCCCTCTTTTGCCATAAATATTTTGTGTATACACACTTAATGAATTTCGGTTCATTGTTAGTAGATGTTTTATGTTCTAAGTGAAAGTAAATATGAATCGAATCTATACATATATATGAGACTACACATGACACGTCATTAATGCTGACTAGACATTTAAATGTTGACATGGCACATCTTATGATGAAGTGGAAATGATGACTAGGCAAAATTTCGGGTTACAATTGAAAAAAATTGGGAAATTGCAAGGTTCGAACTCGGGTTAAGGGGTTCATACACAAGCGCCTCAACCAATAAGGCAAGCCACATTTTGTTGTATAAACTCTTCTTCCCAGATTGGTATTCATTCTCAAACATTACCATCTTCAATCTTAAACATAACCGAAATCCTACTCATTCGGATCTACAATTAAGTTATTCTTCAATGCTAGTCAAACAACATGTCAATCCTCCCCCTTTTCACTCGGCATTTCCAAAATCAAAACCCTCCCTATATCAAAAAAAAACATATTCACCTAATCTATACCATTTTTAGATCTATTTTTTTTGAGGAATTAAATCATTTTTTTTGTTGTTGTTCGTGTATTAGGGCTATTGACTAACTAATCAAGCCGGCATTTAAATGATGATACTCCAAAGGTACGATTCTGGGATCTATTTACAATAATTTTGAATTAGGGCTTTATATAATTTACAATAATTCTCTGTTTCAGAAAAGATCTATCACCACAATGATAATTCGTGAGTCAAAAGGTGACTGGTGAAACTTTCTACATAAGAAGTTCTAACATCATCATTATTATTATTACTTAATATTTCATAATATGGTGTATGTAGGCAAGGATTATGCCTTTACGCACGCTGAGATTTAATGTAGCTGTTTTTAATTCGTGAATACGACATAATTCTCTGCACCAATTCTCTACACCCATCAGGTATGTTATCATTTCGTTATAGTTTTGATTTATAAGTGTTGCTATAGTTTTTGTATTTGTATTTGTTTGCTTATAATTTGGGTTTCGGTCATCATAAGAATCTCTTGTTGATGCTTTCTCCAAGCTTTGATCCTTTTCATGTTAATTCTTTAAGTCATTACTCATTACAAATAGAATTGTTAATAACTTAATACTGAAAGTGCAAGATATGGGAATTTGAACTTGACAGCAAAAACATGTACATGATACATTAAAAGATACAGGAATAATAATGGATATATGACAACCTATGTTACTATTGTTATCGCAGTATAAATCCATACATGATATACATCGCACTTTCATACAAATTGATTATCCGATTATTTCAAAATTGGACATGTTGCTCTTTTATGGCTTTTTCTTATGTGTTTGTTTTGGAGGTTTTACGACACCGGTATCAAGAGCTCGCTCTACTAATCTATGGTTAGTAAATTGCAAAATATATAAACATCACGCTGTACTCATTTGTCTCGCCTCATTTTTTTAATTTTTAAAACTTTACGACGATTTAAGTTATATCTAAATGATTGGCCGAGATATACCCATGATATAAATATTAACTATATAGTTCCCACTGTTTTTAATCCATAAATATTCATGATAATGCAACAACAATAATTTTATATAATGGTTTCTTGACACGTATGATATATAAAATGAATGCATGCTACTTTAGTGAAATATCATGGTGTGTTTGTTAATCGCTTAATCTGGAGCCCGATGGTTCGTTTTTCGGTAAGTCCTGCTAATTTAGTATCTGGCGTGGTAATTATCCCTGCACAAATGTGATAAAAATTACGTCTTTTATATCATGGGTGGTGGTGTGAAATCATAGAATCCAACTGGTTGTCCTGAAAATACGTATTGCTTGAGATATCCATCTTTGTAAAACATGGATAATACGTACTTTTTATTGTGCCTATGCTCTATATATGGTCTATTATGCTTGAGATGCTTTTACCTTCTTTCACCCTGTTTAAGTGATTATTTCGTACTCTACTCTCTTTTGACATGCCTAACTTTAAGTATCAGTTCGTGTAACATCTCTTCTAAGGTAGCATTGCTTATTACTTTGTGGCATTATGCAGGATAAATCTTTATGAGAGTCTGTTCTGGCTCATTTGTTGGTAAGATGAATTATGCATAACCCGCCTATGAAACTGCTCAACTGAACACACCTCCTATTTTTAGCTCTTTGTTGATTTTCGATGACGTCTCTTGTACAGAAGAGAACAATAGAAGTAAGAAAGAAACTGAGAAATCAGCGACACGTGTTGTTATACTATAATATATAGGTACTTTTACACTAAAATACATAGGTATTATTGCTTAATTAAGTCAAGCATAGGTTTTGACATCTTAATATATTGCAGGGGTGATGTCAGTTAACTAGATACATGGGTAGATCCATCTGCAAAGTATGCATCATGATTAGCTACTTCGTGATAGCAAAACATGCACGATTCTAACAAGAACTTCAAGGTTTGTTTATTATTCAATATTCATAATAGTTGTTATTTATCTATTTGCAAACCTTACTAAATACTATTGGACATTAACTTACTATCGACTTGCTATGGCATCTAATTGTGTTTACATATACTTGCTTTATACAGATATGATAAGAGACAACCAACATCCCTACTCACAACTTACCATATTTCTGTGTGAAAGAGGGTGGCCATGTCACTGTTGGCCAGTGCAGGTTTGTTTGTTTTTTAATTGCTCATTTTATTTCCTGACTTATGGTTTTGCTAATCTAAAACATATGTAACACTTATAAAACTTCAAATTTTGCAAGCATGCTGGCTAAACAAAGGCAAAATTTAGTCGATACCATCAGAAAATAGAATATAGCCTTTTAGTAAATACAAAATACGATCTGCATGGCAAACACACTTGGGTGAATAGTCAAATCAAATTAACAAAAGTAATTGATACTTCAAAACCTTAAAATAGTATTTTGATGGTTCAGCAGCCATATAGTTGCCAACTTCGAAATAATCTCTATTATATTATAGCTCAACGTAAATTTTGTTTGCTGTAAAGCTGTTGATTCTGAAATTAATTTGGAACACACGATAACGAAGCATCTGTGACATATATAAAGTGATCTAAGCATTGAACTTGAGGTTTTGTATTCCATACTTCATGGGTTCGGCTCACACAAACCCATATACAATTAACAAAACATGGTTAATCACTTTCATTCCACAAAACAAATATTACAGTAGTTTGCATTTCTGTATTCAACTCACTATCCTCCACGCCTAAATCTTAATGACCTTTTTTTTTTTAATCTTTGTGTAGGTGCAAGCAAGTCTTTTGTAGTTTTTCTATATTTGGAGTGCGTGGTTCAGCATTTAAACTAATTCGTTGCATGTATGATATTTAAAACTAATGATGTTTGTTACCCCACATGATTGTCTTGAATTGTTGAATAATCTCATTTGCAGTAATTAATCTAATCTGGTTTGATATATTTTATATATTATATGTACTTTGTAAGTTGAAGTTTTGTATTTATGATGTGGATTTTTAAACATCCCATAGGTGTTGCTAAGGAAGACTGGCTTCGACTCATTGGTATTAATAGTGAAACTTTGAGGGAGCACCAAATTCAGTCAACAAAAGGTTAGACTTCAACGCATATCGATAGTTAAATGTGTTGAGACATAATTACTACTTGCTCATAACTTTTTATGCATTCATTACTATTATCTTCATAGAATACATGTATAGTTAAGTATGTACATGTTGATTTATACCGCTTAAGCAGCTAATCAGTTTTAACATTTAGCCTGACATTTCCACTTATTCTTTATCTTTCATTTATGATCTCTATAAATTTTGTTGACCAATGTAGCTGCCATACCTTCTATGATAATTATCCAAAAAAGGATAAACCTTTTTCAGCAACCTCATTTAGCCATTTACATATATCTTTGTTTTCTATTTCACAGAAAATTTGAAGTGATGTTCAAGAAACAAGAAGACATGTTCATCAATTCAGCTTAAGGTTGCTGTAAAATGACCTCCTCAAAGCATGTTAACCTGACTATTACAACTTATGTAACGACGGCGAATGTAGTTATTGTACTAACAATAGGAAATCGGTTATTGCATTCATCATCATATATATATATTCAGAAATGATCATTATGAAGCTCGCCCGATCATTTTATCAACTCACTTTTCATTGTTCTTTTTACATTATATTACATGAACACTTTTCTTTTTTTCTTTATAATTTTTGTGTTTAAAATATTTACCATTATTCATTATTTATGTACGCCCATTTAGATTTCGTCAAGCAATGTTATGAAGCGAACCCGCCCATTGGGCGGGTTATGAAGCTAGTTATATATATACTTAGGTTATAGATTCGTATTACATGACTTATATTTGTAACCTTATAGTTTAAATAGTATCTCGTATAATATATAGTCGATAGTCTCCTCAAATGTTCCGGTTATTATATAGGTTGTGCTCCAGAAGCCTCAGGGCCCTGAGACTTGGGTTTGGTCTTAGTCCTAGTCTGAGACTTCCCCTTTCTCTTTTTAGGAGCAGGGTTTGGAGACATTGAGTCCCTTTGGTTATTTACAGCAACCATATGGGTCGTTGATTCGTGTAAAGAAAACACAAATATCAACAATATCAAATTAACCGTAAAACTCGACAAATCGACCCTTTAGGAAAAAGGCTAACTTATCAAATCTTACGGGTGTGATAAAAGTGATACCGGGAAGTGATTTCCCCGGGTCGTGTCCTAACGAGGTGTGAAATTGACGGGATCGTTGAGTTTTGTGATAAGGACTTGAATGGTTAAACGAATTTTGGATTTTGATTACACTACAAATTAAAGAACGGAAATGAAAATAAAGCATGTAAAACAAAGAAAACACTAAATAAACTACGACTAAGCCTAAGAAACAATAAAACAACGCTAAATTACATCCTAGGGTGCTAAAATGCAAAAACGCTAAAACGGGAAAACAAACCGAGCCATAAATGTGAAAATTATGCAATTTAAGTCCTACGAATGCGAAACTAATTTTCCTACGTCCTACATAACTAAAAATAATTTTAGGAAAAAGCGGAATATTTTTTCGACTATTAAATTATTTACTACGAATTAAAAACGATTTAACACTAATTAAATTATTAAAAATACTAAACTAATTTAGAAAAATCTGAAAATTTCACAAAAACTACTTAAAGTCTAACTGATTCTGAGAAAATTAAAAAAAACGAGGTGGTGCTTTGTAAAATAAGCAGGAAATAAGCTAAAAAGGGCTTATAAGCTAAACTGCCTAAGGTACCTTTTATATTAAATGTTGCAACATATGACTGATAAAGTCCCAAGGGCAGTTGGTTGTGTGGTGTGGTGTTGGGGTTTGAGTGTGGAGACCAGGGTTCGAATCCCTTGGCTCCCACTTTTTGAAAACTATTTTTTTTTTTGAAATTTTCTTTTTGCAGCTTCTTGACAAGACTAAAACAAGCACTTTTTGTGAAAAACTTTTTGTTCAAGACTTTGGAATAAGCAGTTTGAAACTGCTTATTCACAACAATTTAAGGCGTATAAAACAAACACCCCTTTCGCTTTTATTTTTTAAGCATAAGAAGCATACAATAAGCAATCCAAACATGAAAATAAGCACTCTAGGAACATTAATAAGCACTTGTATTGTTTTGAAACAAGAATAAGCTAGATGTGCTAGAAATCAAACAAGAATCAAAGGGAAAAAAGGAGATAAGCAGTTTAAGAAATGGGAATCCTAAGCATACAACTAGCAATTAAATAACTAAATAAGCTATAATAAGCACCAAATAAGCTAACTTAAGCTATACTAATGGGGAAATAAGGCATGGCATCTAAGGGAGATCCTAAATAAGCTAAATGGAGCACTAAAAAGCACAAAAATAAGCTGGAAATGGGGCTGCAGCTAGGCTGCTGAAACAGTGGCTTAAAATGGGGTTTGGACAGATTTTAAATGCAAATTTAAGCTAACCTAAAACTATCCTAAGTGCAAATAAGCTAAAGCTATGTTGAGAGTGGTATGTGAGGATCCTAGAAAAGCAATTTGGAGGAGATTTAGACCAAAAATAAGCTGGGAAAAGTAGCAGCAAACAGCAGCTTAACTGCTGTTTGGATGTTCAAGACAGAAAACAGATGAGCCTATTTTTTTGCTATCCAAACTTGCACCCTTTGTAATCTAAGCTAAACTCAACTTTAAAAACTTACCTAGACCTTAAACCACTTTGACTTTGAGAGTCAAAGTGGGTAAAACTGAGTTTTTTTTTTTACCCAAGTGAGCTTAAACCAAACACCCTTGTACAGGGTGTTTACTTTGAAAATTGATTTTATCAAAACAGATTTTGTATTCTAACTTGTAAAACTTACTTAAAACCTTAAAATGGAACTTATGAATGAGGAAATAATAAGTAATAAGCAATAAGCTAATAAGCACTCAAGTGCTTATTAGCCAAATAAGCAGTTAAGTAAAAAGAAAATTGTTTTCATTAATAAAAAAAAACTTTTACAACTGAAATTAAAACTGAAAAGTAAATTTAAAACTAAATCCTAATGCCCTCAATGGCTACAAGTGCTACTCTATTTATACTACTGGTCTTCACTCTCAGGTCTTGAGCTTGTGTTTCTTTGATATCATCTCAGCCATCCATTAGTTAGGTACCCTTTTGAGCTTATCAAAGCCATCCATGAGGTCTTTTTGAAGCTGGGATTGCCATGGTGGCAAGTCTTGGGGGAGGTGGAATAAGATAATGGGTTTGGGAGTTGGGATTATTTGGGTAAAGAGATGAAGGTGGGTCTTGGTTTAGGTGTAGCTGGGTAAAAGGGTAAATGGGGGTGGAGTGTTTGGGGAGGAGGGATTTCTGGATAGCAGTGAAAGAGGTATCTAGGGTTCTGGGTGTTGGGGTCTGTTTTGGGCGGGAATTGGAGAAGACAGGGTAGGGTGTGGGTTGGTTTTGTTAATACTTTGACCGGGTGGGTTATTGGGTTGACCGGGTCATGGTAGTGGGCTTAGGCAGTTTAGGATTTGGACTTGGGTTTTAGTATAGTTATTAGATTTAGGATTAGTGTTAAAACCCAATAGTAGTTTAGGGACCAATACTGCCAATTCAGAATTCCCAGGGACAAAACATGAAATATCTGAAATCTTATTCCAAGGGTCAAACTTGTAAAAACTCAAATAATGTAGGGACCAAAACTGTCATTTGTGAAACTTGATGGACTGAAATTGTAGTTTTCCAAAAATTCTCAAAATAACCAATTTTGACAAGTAAGAATTACCAAAGGACTAAAAATGTTTATTTTCCAATTTAAAATGTCCAGGGTGAATTCGCCATTCTTTGAAATTCCGTGGACTAAAGTTGCCATTTTTAAAAGTTGGGGACCGAACGCCAATTATGCAAACTTTGTTCGTTTTTCAATAATTTTGCATCCGAAACATATAAAACACAATTTTGAGATATTTTCAGATTTTGATGCATTTGAGTGTTTTAGATGTTTTCATACCAGATTGACCAAAAATGATGAGTGAATAAGCACTCATCACCAGTCAATTCAATATCGTTGACTTGGGATGGGTCCTTTTGAAAATTAGATTGAATCAGACACCGTGTAAAGTAAATTATTTAAATTTCGAGGATAATTGCAACCCAAGAACACTTGCAAAGCACAAGAGACAAACCTAGGGTACAAAACATATTTCGTCCTAGTTTTGCTCAAGAGTTTGGTTACGAGATCAGTAAATTATCTCCCAATGTCGCGGTGACCCCATTCATCAATAAGGTATGCCACCATCAATCGAATAGAATTAACTTGTTCGGTGGATGAGTGGTTCCCCCGAGAACACGAATCACAAATGTAAATAGGATCTTCCAAGCCGCAGGAAATGAGTTCTTGGTGAATGGGGTTTGTCCAAAAATTTTGGATCCAAAACAATTTGTTTTAACCCATCCTTAACTGTGGAGGGTTTAGGATGGGCAACATAGACTCCATTATTATAGTCTAACCCCATTGAAGACAAAATGTTTTATAATCCAGGGTGAATTGTTGTTCCCCATTGAAAAGATCGAATTTAATGAGATACTCCCGAGTGGTCTAAGGTTATTCTCATTAGTTGAGGTGTCGGGTCATAGGCCTTCTTGTTGCCCAAAACTCCCCGAGGAGATTTTGGTATGTAATTGAGGGGACCGAGTAAAGGCCTTTTGGTGGGCGGTTGAACAAAAATTTCATTATGTCCTTATAGGTGGGACATTTGGGGGTATTCAAAATCGCCTATAACGTTGTTTGTTTTAAATTCAACATTGTTGAGATCCCCTACCCACTGTGGTGCATACTGAAAAGATTGTGTTCTTGCCATTTCCATTAAAAAGTTTTAGGGTTTTGAAAAAAGATATCTTGACAAGAACAATCAAAGAGTTTGAATCTCTTAAGTTTGAAGTGAAAAACCTTTTGTAAATGTTTACAGAGAAGATTTTAGTGAAAACTTGTTTTGAGGATTTAAGAACACACAAAGATTTTTGGGTTTGAGAAAGTATTTTGACAGAGTTTTGCTTCAGAAATTAATTTGTGTGTGTTTATGAGGTTTAGAAGAGGGTATTTATAGAGTGGTGAGAGGGGTAAATTTTGTATAAATGAGAATTTGTAAAGTCATTTTTGAAAACGTTTTGAATCTCCTCATTTAGTGCTACCACTCCACTACCCGCAAAGAAAATCTCGGTTTTCAAGGGAAGCGATTGCAATGCAGTAAAAGTGCATTTTTAGTAATAAAATATCATTAGGATATTTCATGTGAGAGGAGGCATTTAATGCCAAGTGGGGTGAGGTAAGGGTTGAGACCCTTGACTTGGATGACAGTAAGACAAAGAGACATAAATTCCTATATTAAATCGGCATGGTTACCAACCTAGGACATTTAAGTAACTGATACTTGGTGCATTTAGTTACTCATACAATGCTCAATGTCTAAAGTCAGGGTCCCTGAATGAGTCTTACTCATTCAGTGAGAGGGTTGTTTTGGGGTCTTGTTCAGGGAGGATGAACCATTTCAGAGAAAATTGAGATTGGGATTGGTTTTCATGCTGCTGACTTTCAATGTCTAGCATTCCCAATTAAGCTTTCAGTCTCTTGAAGGTAGGTTCATCTAAGGGTTTGGTGAAGATATCAGCAAGTTTATATTCCCTAGGGATGAAATTAAGCTCTATGTCTCCTTTCATTATGTGGTCCCTGATGAAGTGATTTCTGATATCAATGTGTTTGGTTCTTTGGTGAAGGACAGGGTTGTTGGAGATTGCAATGGCACTAGTGTTATCACAGAAGATGGACACCATTTCGTAATGGATGTCATAGTCACTAAGTTGACTTTTCATCCATAAGACATTGGCACAAAGATCCTGCAATGACCACATATTCGACCTTCAAAAGACATAGCCACGATTGTTGCTTTTAGCACTCCAACAAACCAGTTTTCCTCCAAGAAATTGACAGGAGCACGAGGTGCTTTTTCTTTCCATATTGCGCCTAGCATAATCGTAGTCGAATATCCTTTGAGATCAAACCCCGAGCACTTTGGATAGTAGATTCCAAGGCTTGGAGTTCCTTTCATGTATCCGAGTATTCTTTTGGCTGCAGTGAGATGGGATTCTTTGGGATTGGGTGATATCTTGCTATGAGACGACCGAGAATTGTATGTCCGGTCCGGAAGCGATTAGATACATCGGTGAGCCAACAATCCTCCAAATGGGTTTGATTTATCGATTTGCCGGTGAGATCGTGTCCAAGGTTGTTAGGAGGGACCATTGGTGTCTTCAATGAGGCACAATCGATATCTCATATTTCTTCAAGAGATTTCTTGTGTATTTCTCTTGATCGATGGAGATTCCTTTATCGCTTTTCTCGATTTGTAGTCCAAGGAAGTATGTGAGTTCACCCATCATGCTCATTTCAAACTTCTTTATCATGAGTTTTCAAACTGCTTGCAAAGAGTGTAGTTTGTTGAGCCAAAGATGATCTCATCAACATATACTTGGACTAGTATCACATCTAGTTTTGTCCTATAGATAAACAATGTGTTGTCTATCTTTCCTCGACAACCTTGTTTTAAATGAGGAAGGCCGAGAGAGTTTCATACCATGCCCTCGAAGCTTGTTTTAGTCCATAAAGGGCTTTATCAAGCTTCCGACATAGTCGTGGAATTCACTACTCTCAAAGCCGGAGGTTGTTGAACATACACATCTTCCTTGAGTTCACTATTTAGGAATGCACTTTTACATCCATTTGGTAAACTTTGAAGTTCATGTAGGTAGCATATGCAAGGAAGATCGTGATGGCTTCCATTCTTGCAACAAAGAGCAAATGTCTCATCATAGTCAATGCCTTCTTGTTGATCAGAACCTTTGGCTACAAGTCCGGCTATGTTTTTAATGACGATGGCGTTTTCATTAGTTTTGTTTAGAAAACCCACTTCATTCCTATGACAATGACATCCCGAGGACATTTGATCAAGGTCATGACCTTGTTTTATCAAACTGCTGAAGTTCTTCTTGCATGGCTCGAACCCAACTTGGGTGTTTTAGAGCCTCAATGACACTTTTGGGTTTTATTTCGATAGGTAATCAACATATAGACATTCATTTGTCAAGCTCAGTTAGTTTAGCATCCATGCTTCTTGTAAGCATGCCTCGATGGGTTCACTAATGATGTTTACAAGCTCAATGTCCCGAGATTTTGTCCACTTACTTTGTGGTCTAGGATCCGAGCTTGAAGAGGTCCACTGGAAACTAGGGGTGAGTTCGGTGCATTTGAGCCATAGTAATCATTTAGATCATCCGTTGAGATGTCTTGTTCGGTAGGGTTCTTGAATCACGTGGTCTGAACATTTGGTTCGATTGTTACCTATCCCATAATATGAGATGGACATCGATTGATTATTGATAACGCCTACACGAGGTGTTCGAGGTCAAAGGAACTTCCTTTTTTGAGCAAGTTTTATAACACCCTAGGCAGTGAACCTAATCGTTGTAGTGTAGTAATTAGGGTAAGCCACGGGTATTGATATCGTTCTCTAGGGAATAGGAATGCTAGTAGGGAGTTACTACGCTAAGGTTAAGGTTGAGGAAGATTATTTTTATCTTTTATATTTTATAAAAATGGAAAGGTACAATTTCGGTATTAGATTTGGGGGTTGGTATTTCACCGATTACTCTACTATTATCTAATTATCTAAACTAAGGTTGTGGGAGTCTATGTCTAATTAATGTGTGCTCGTATGATAGTTTAAAGATGTGTTTACTTAGTTTGTATTACTCCTTAATTATCTCCTATTGATGGTTGAGTGTCACGTCTTATTCCTAGTTGCGTTGTGTTTCTAAAGTTGTAGGGTATGCTTTCTCCCTAACTCTTTGAACTTACCAAAGGGTCTTGTCTACAAACCCACTAGAGATTATAGACTCCTACTCTAAGGCGCTTCGGATGGTTTAGCCTACAATTACTCGGTAATTATACTCTAAGGTTCACAAAGATGAATCAAGCATTAAGTACACAACGGATGACCTATCGCATTACTAGATCATAAATCAACTAAGATAAGAAACAACCAATCAATATTCAATAATTAAGTTTCATACTTCCTAAGCAAACACACAAATAAATTAGCGGACATGGAGAACATGCAAGCATACACACAAATAATCAAAGACATAATTGAATTAATGAAGTAAAGACTTATCTTGATGTAAGATAGGGTTTAAAACCCTAAAATCTTGTACAAGACACCTTAGGTTCGGTTTTAGGTTTTACTCCAAAGACTCTCCACACAAAGACCGAAAAATTCGGATTCTATATATAAGATTACAATTGCGACGGCGTCACCTTATGTTTAGTGACGCCGCCGTGTCGCCGCCATTAGGGTTTCGTCTTGGCCACGTTAACCTTGCGACGGCGTCACCTTATGTCCGTGACGCCGTCCTCTTCGACTTCCGGCGTTGTCGGATTGCATCTAGGCCGTGCGAGTAGCGACGGCCTACTCTTTCACCACTAGACGCCGTCTCTTGAAAATACGAGTTTTGGGTTACGCCCGTCACAATAATTTTGGGACGGCGCCGCCAATAGCACCGACGCGTCGCCTTCTACATTCAAACAGCTGTGAGTGTCTCGATTTCGACTTTGGCCATTTTCTTCATATATTCGCCTTTTCGTCCAAATAAGTGCCATTCCAAAGATTTTGCCTTCACGAGACCTAAAAAGTGAAAAGGAACGATATTAAGCAATAACGGATACAAAGTGATCAAATAAGGACTTAAACGACCCTCAAAATGGTACCTTTTAAAACCTTATCAAATATCCCTACACTTGTTATTTGCTTGTCCTCAAGCAAATGTGCTTTTAGCCAATTAATTTATAAGTTAGGGGTCATGAAGCATTAATTCAAACGGTCCACAACACATATAAGCCCATGAAAGTCGTAACAAGCACGGAAATTACATACTAGCACCTCACATGGGGTGTTTGGATACTCACATCTCTCGGTGTATATATGAAATATAACAATATAGAAAATGGAAGATAAACACTCATTAACCGGTCCTAGTACATAGATTACCATAGGCTTGAGAATAGATCAAACCTCCATCGCTTTGGCGTAAGCACCTAGGAAAGACTATCAAAGAGGTCTTTAAAGGGTTGTATCGTTAGGCTTACGGTAGGGAAATAAGGGTTTGGTGGGATAGGCTATTTAGTGGTGGTAAGTCAAAATCTTTATGTTAAATGCATATGAAGAATGGCGTTGCTAAGCCAAGACTCGACACTCTAAACTCTAGATAACCGAAATAAACAAACATAAATTTAAAGGATAGATGTAGGATGGTAGCCCGTATTTTTTTTTTTTTTTTTTTTTTTTTTTCACTCTATTTATATTTTCTTTTTCTCTTTTCTTTTTTTTTTTCAATTTTTTTTTTTTTTTTTTTTTTTTCATACACTTTTACTCTACCATCCTCTAAGATAACATCAAAATACTAGGATTTACAGCATATCCCTACACTTGAGCTTTTTATTACTCTAACACTAATTTGACCCGAATTGAAAAGATCAAAACACTTGGGGTACATTATTACACAAACAAAGGGAATTTTGAATTTAACGCCCTTCCGTCATTTCATAAACTTTAACTTTTCCCATGAATCCCAATCGTCCCAAAGCGTATACAAAGGATATGACTCGACTTAGCAACTTATGCAAGCAACTAGATAATTGAACTAAGGGTTTGGGGTGATAACAAACATTTGCACTAAAAGTGAGTGCATAAGGGTAGGCTAAAGCGATTTGGGTGTATATTTGGGGTGGGGTGTAAACAATGCTCTTCATTGATATTCGGAAAAACCAAAATATCACGAGAACCGCGAAAAGGATAGGCTCGAGGGTTAACTAGGGGTATCGTGTACTAAAATGAGTACAACGCAAAGGGTGTGGGGAATTACTCAACCGATGTGGAAGAAGTAATTATATTACGGTATCAAACAAGGGTTATCCTAATGCCTCTTATCATTTAGTTATTCCTAACTACACAAGTGTAGCCTCACTTGCGATCTCGGAATGCATCACAAAACAAGTTCTAGAATCTATTATACTACCGGTTCACACTCTAAGCATTAAAGATGAATGCTTTAATTCCTACTAATCTAAGGGCGATCCTCACATTTTGGGTGGAATTTGGGTGGTAAGGGTTTTTGTGCTAGTCATGCAACTTCCTATCCGTGAGACGCTTTTGTTAAGACTAATGGCCCACTCCTATATGTCATGAAAAATTTTAAATTTGGTGCCAAAATTACCCTAACCGACATTTTCTCATGGTTTATTACACAATCACAATTGGACAAAACAAATAATCAAGGATAAGCATAGTTTCAAAGTTCCCGTTTTATTTTCCCTCCCTACACTTAAACTGAACATTGTCCCCAATGTTCCCCGAAAGTATCAAAGTTATGATAATTGGAAGGTAATTAAAAGCGAAGAAACTAGTACTCCCGATTAGCTCGGTAGGATCCGTGTAAAGTGGTGGTTAAACTCTTTTCCAAGAAGAATTATGCGTGAAAAGCTCCTTCCAATCTTATGTAACTTCTTCTTGACAAACTAAACTCGCACACTTGAAGAAAACAAACGAAACCTTCGTAAAATCGGTGGTAATAATATATATAAGACTCGATTTAAACTAGGATATAATGCTTGTGGAATGGATGTTTCTGAATTTCTAAGAAAATTAAGACACGGAAAATTCCAAAATTTATAAGTAGCTCGAAACGAGAAAAAGTAATCGATGTTTTACTCCTTCTTGGCCGTCGTTGCAATCTGACGCCGTCAGTTATCCGACAAAAAGCGGTGCGATTTTACGAAAAAATTCGGAAAATTTACATCTTTAGAATCGGAAAATTTCGCAAAACATCCATTATGACTCGATACAAGCATTTGACTCGAACAAACAAACATAAATATCTTTTAATTAATTGTTATTCTCATGTTTACGTTTCTTTTGAAAACGTGTGTAATCCTCCCTACACTTATCCCTTATGTAAAATACCTTTATATGCAATTAAGGCGAGGTTAAAAACAAAATAAAGCATTTTACAAATTTAAACATGAGGATAAACAATTAATAAAAGATATATGACACTAACAAGCAAACAATTAAGCATTGGTTGCCTCCCACGAAGCGCTTTTCTTTATTTAAGAGTCTTGTAGCTAGACTCGTAGTCGTGTTCCTACGTTTCCTCACCACCTCCCTCTTGACTCTTTTTCCCTTCATCGAAAGGGTGTAGACGTTGTATGCTCACCGTGGATTCCTTGCCAACGCTGTCAATTATGGCAACGGTTTTATCTTTTAAATTGGTCTCCTTAGCGTGAAAGGCCCAAACCATCTTGGTTTGTTTCTTCCTCGTAATGCCCTTATCCGAGATCTATACAAGAGCACTTTTCTCCCTTTAGAAATTCCTTAGGGTCCTTTTGTACCTTAGGTAATGAGGTGGGATTGCTTAACTTTTATCGGGTTTCCACAATGTCGCATACAATCCTTGAACCATAAAGTCTCTAAGCCCTTTTCCCCGGTCATTCTTCTTCTTCTTAACATTGTTATCCGGCCTTTTCGATTTCCACCGTAATCATTTCCATGATCTTAAGAGGATATCTTGGGACGATGGGTATCCTAGCGTACCCTTCCCGCTTTTGAGTATCATGATGCCTTCTCCGCATTTAATGGTTGCCTTGGCGGTGGCGAGGAATGGTGTCCCAAGAATGAGGGTGCGTTTTATCTTCCTCAACATCAATGATCACGAAATCCACGGATAAGCGATGTTAGCCACCTCAATTAGAACATCAACGGCGATTCCTACGGGGTGGACATAAGTATGATTAGCTAAGGAAAGTCTAAGGTCGGTTTTCTTTGGTTTCTCATTAGTTAACTTATTATAGATTGACAATGGCATTATGTTCACATCGGTCCCTTGATCGGCCAAGGCATTTATATTGTCCATGTCAACGATACTAAGCGGTATCACGAAATTCTCGTGGTGTTTCGTTTTCTTGTTAACGGTTTTTATAACCAACTCATCAGAGGTTCCATAGGTAAAGCGTCGTATTCTTCTTCCATCATTTTTCTTCAAGAGCTTCCTAAGAACTTCATTGTACCTAAAGTTGTTTACTTGTTTTGCAATGGTTTTCTTGTTAATTTCGTGCTTAAGGTAGTACTCAATGGTCTCGTGTTCATCATTAGGCATGGACTCATCCTTCGTGCTTTCCTCAAGATTCCACATCTCGGCCCTTGCATTCTCGGGCATGATGGAAACGGCGTTTACAAATGAAGTGGGAGGGCAATCATTGCTTCTTCGAGCACTTTTTGGGAGCCTTTGATTTGGTAAATTCAATTACCAAATCCATCATTTCTTTCATTTTGCTTGCATTTCCTCTCTCGCCTATAAACCTCCTCTTCAATCGGCTAATCTCTCGTATGAGCTGCCATGTACTCCTCATTTGATCCTTGAAGCTTGGTGAAAGTGGTATTGGGGAAGTAGAGCAGGCGCTTATGGACTTGGGTTTTGCTCGCGACTTGGGGATTCGAAAGAGGTGTGGAGCGGTTGGTGGAGTGGGCGGTTGATGATCTCACGAGGAATTTGTACGGGTGCTCTTTTTCGCCTTTCCATAAGATAATCAATTCCTCTCGATGGCACTCAATTGCTCTTGAGTGTATCGGAGGATTCGGGAGGAGTGGATATGGCATTAACCACGTTAATCGGAGTTTCGGAGATTCACTCCAATCTTCGTAGCTTTGATCGGCGAGCTCCTCTATGATATCCCATGATTGCTCGCATTAAAGTCGTTGAGTCTTCCACCGGCGGCTCGATCAATGGATCGTCGAGTGATGAAATCGGTATGATCATAGAAGATTTGGATTTGAAGCCAAAGATCAATGCCATGGTGTGGAAGTCACGGAGTAATTCCTAAATCGAGTCCATGCTTTGTAAAGAGACTCACCTTGGAGCTTTGGAATGTCAAGATGTCTCGCCTAAGCTTAGTGGTTCTCCCGGTGGGAAAAATTGAGCAAGGAAGCGAAGTAAGATCATCCCAACTTGAGATGGAGCCGGTGGAAGTCGCTCAAGCCAATTACTAGCTTGGTCCCGTAGAGAGAATTGGAAGAGACGCAGTAGCGTGGTCTCCGAGTAGTAGCATCAAGGTCGATGGAATCGGCGATTTTGAGGAAATCCCTCGATCTCGATTTGGATCTTGAACGAAGTCCATGGAATGCACATCCGCTTTGCACCAACCGGATGGTGTCGGATCGCAGGCCGTAGTTTGGGCTTGGTCGGGAAGCTCAATGGTGTTCCTATAGCCTAGGTGGCTTGGTCTCGAGTATTCACCAAGAGTACGGGCTCTTGGCGGGTCATTTGGTGGTGGGTTGATGAATGGTAGTGGGTTATCACCTTCCATGATGAAAAGTGATGGGGTTCGAACAAAGGTTACGAAGAAGGGGATAGACTAAGAGAAATCTAAAAATAAGAAAAATTTACTTGATAGGTATCAAGCAAAGAAACCTAAGCGAGGTGGACTACTAACTAGCTATTCTATTCCGGCGTGCGCGCTAAAAACTTGATAACGCTACACGCGTGTTCGGGGTCAAAGGAACTTCCTTTTCTTGAGCAAGTTTTATAACACCCTAGGCGATGAACCTAATCGTTGTAGTGTAGTAATTAGGGTAAGCCACGGGTATTGATATCGTTCTCTGGGGAATAGGAATGCTAGTAGGAGTTACTACGCTAAGGTTAAGGTTGAGGAAGATTATTTTTATCTTTTATATTTTATAAAAATGGAAAGGTACGAATTTCGGGTATTGGATTTGGGGGTTGGTATTTCACCGATTACTCTACTATTATCTAATTATCTAAACTAAGGTTGTGGAGTCTATGTCTAATTAATGTGTGCTCGTATGATAGTTTAAAGATGTGTTTACTTAGTTTGTATTACTCCTTAATTATCTCCTATTGATGGTTGAGTGTCACGTCTTATTCCTAGTTGCTTTGTGTTTCTAAAGTTGTAGGGTATGCGTTTCTCCCTAACTCTTTGAACTTACCAAAGGGTCTCGTCTACAAACCCACTAGAGATTATAGACTCCTACTCTAAGGCGCTCTTCGGATGGTTTAGCCTACAATTACTCATGTAATTATACTCTAAGGTTCACAAAGATGAATCAAGCATTAAGTGCACAACGGATGACCTATCGCATTACTAGATCATAAATCAACTAAGATAAGAAACAACCAATCAATATTCAATAATTAAGTTTCATACTTCCTAAGCAAACACACAAATAAATTAGCCGGACATGGAGAACATGCAAGCATACACACAAATAATCAAAGACATAATTGAATTAATGAAGTAAAGACTTATCATGATGTAAGATAGGGTTTAAAACCCTAAAATCTTGTACAAGACACCTTAGGTTCGGTTTTAGGTTTTACTCCAAAGACTCTCCACACAAAGACCGAAAAATTCGGATTCTATATATAAGATTACAATTGCGACGGCACCACCTTATGTTTAGTGGCGCCCGCCGTGTCGCCGCCATTAGGGTTTCGTCTTGGCCACGTTAACCTTTGCGGCGTCACACCTTATGTCCGTGACGCCGTCCTCTTGACACGGCGTCGTCGGATTGCATCTAGGCCGCCCGAGTAGCGACGGCCTACTCTTTCACCACTAGACGCCGTCTCTTGAAAATACGAGTTTTGGGTTACGCCCGTCACAATAATTTTGGACGGCGTCATAAATAGCTTTTGACGCCGTCGCCTTCTACTTTCAAAGAATCGTGAGTGTCTCGATTTTGACTTTGGCCATTTTCTTCATATATTCGCCTTTTAGGTCCAAATAAGTGCCATTCCAGACATTTTGCCTTCACGAGACCTAAAAGTGAAAAGGAACGATATTAAGCAATAACGGATACAAAGTGATCAAATAAGGACTTAAACGACCCTCAAAATGGTACCTTTTAAAACCTTATCAATTATCAATGAATTCACCGATAGTTGGTTGGGGCGAGGTTGTGAGGTAAGACATAATATGAGATGTTAGCATCGACTTGGTATGAGGAATTGATTTCGGTGTTGTACTCATCGAAGGATATCTTGATAGGTTATCAATTCCTATTTCCTCCACCGAGGTGTTGGTGAACTGATGCTTCGAACTCATCAAAGGTGACATGAAAGGTTTCCTCAACTTGTTGTCTCCTTGTGTTAAATACCACGAAGGCTTTGGAGATCGGTGAGTAACCTAGAAAGTATCCATCATCGACTTTAGCATCAAACTTGCCTAGATGATCCTTGTAGTTATGAATAAACACAGAAATCCAAACACATGAAAGTAGTTGATATCGAAGTCTACCTTTGAATATCTCATATGGGGTTTTGTTATGTCTTTTGACAATGATTGACTGTTTTGAGTGTAACAGTTGTTTTGACTACTTGATCCGTAAATGTTTTGATAGAGTGAGCCATTTAACATAGTTCTTGCAACCTCAATGAGAGTTCTGTTTTCCTTTCGACTACCCCATTTTGTTCGGGGTGTAAGGAGATGAAATTTTT
Source organism: Chrysanthemum lavandulifolium (assembly GCA_022545495.1). Taxonomy (NCBI): domain Eukaryota; kingdom Viridiplantae; phylum Streptophyta; class Magnoliopsida; order Asterales; family Asteraceae; genus Chrysanthemum; species Chrysanthemum lavandulifolium. The sequence goes on along the minus strand of CM040245.1, from coordinate 189,688,037 downwards.
TGGGAGATTCCTTTTCATCATAGAAATTCTCAAGCTCTTCATTTCTAAATTCAATTACCATTGTCGATTCGATTTGTTTAAATTAATGTCATTACGGTTTTCAATGTTCACGATGAATGACATTATAGTATCATTGCTGACTCTTTTGGAAAGAAAGTATACCCAAGTGTATCTTGAAAACTCATCAACAATGACAAGTGTATACTTCTCATCTTGGATTGATCTAGGACCGTTGGTCCAAAGAGATCCATATGCAAGAGGTGAAGGCGACTTTGATTGAGAAATTTTGTTTTGTTTTGAAAGATGCTCTTTGGTGATTGCCTTTTCACAGTGAGAATGGTTTATCTTTGCAAAACCGGTGATGGTAAGCCAAGGACCTTGTTTTGTTTTGCCAAGTTGTTGATGTTTTGAAATTTAAGTGTGAGAGTCTCTTGTGCCACTGCCGGTTGATAGTTTCGATGGCTTTGGCAAAGACACAAGTTCCATTTTGAGAGTGTTGACATGTCTAAGACATAAACATCATCTCTTCTAGAGCTATCAAAACAACTTCTTTGTTGGCATTGAAAATGGTTCCTTGTTTGTCATTGAATTGGACAATGTACTTTGCATGATAGAGTTGGTCGACATCGATGAGATTGTATTTGAGACCATTGACATAAGCTATTTTAGAAAACTATTCCATTGTTGTATCTTGAACCATAACCTTCAGGTGGGACATGATGAGTTATCACCAAATACTACCTTGGGTCTGGTTCCTATACATACTTGTGCAGATACTCCTTAACACCGGTCATGCTTGAGCATCCACTATTTAGATGCCAAATAGGCTCCTGGCATGTCTCTGCACAAATAGTAAACTGGATTAGTTTCTCTTGCGACCCACATACTAGTGGGCTTGGGCCTAAAGGTTTCTTTGAATTTGGCAATTGACTCATGGTCGGTGGTTGAGTGCATTGTGCTACCACATGTTTTGCATTTGGAGACCGAGGATGACTCGGTGATTACGGGTTGCTTTGAACTTCTCCTTGCTTGAATGACCTTTGTCATCTTTGGGATGTCTCATGAGTTGGTTCCATAAATATCACAACATGTGTTCATGAGACAATCATCGGGATGATGATCATTAAAGCCACAGTGTGGGCAAGGAGGAAAGGGTTTTGCTTTAAACTTTGAGCGATTTGGAGGTTGAAGCATATCGATGACCAACTTTGGTATAGTTTATTTTGGGTGAACTTACATATTGTAATGATCGAAGTTCGTGATCATCCTTTTGCAGAAAAGGATTCTATAAGATGTCGATGGTATGGCGGTATAGTAGCATAGATCACACTTCCGCTTGGGTTTGGTGGTGGCTTATGACTTTGAGGAACTAGAGGAGGCTTAGTTTGTTTCCTTGATTGATTCGAGGACTTTTCGATGGATTCCATCTTATCGGTTAGCTTCCTCACAAGTTCGATCGATTCTTTGAATTTTGTCGACTTCGATGTGGGGACGAGAGGATGTGGAAGTCTCGGTGGGGATAGATTCTTGTTGAATTGGTTTTGATGGTCTTTTCGGGATGGTTCTACCAAGTCCAGACGTTTCTTTTGGTGAGTGAGGATTGAATTGTATCGGAGTAAGCTCGAGCTAGGATCGCAACCACCAAGAGGTTCCACGGGTGGAAGTGGTGCTTGAGATTCATCTTGAGACTGGAGATGTGTTCAAGACTACTGGGCACATCGGGAGTCCAATCATGCTCTTTAGAGCTTGACTTTCGAGCTCTAGAATCCTTCCGAATCAAAATTTGGAAGCTTACTCTCGGGATTAACCCATTCAATCCAATCATGGGCTTGGGAATAGTCAACACATTGGTAATCATGCCATCGGACACAAATGGTTTGAGACTCGGTCTTTGTCGTGAGATTCGTGGAGATGATCTTCACCTATGACTCTCTTTTTGCTCTGGGGCACCCATGACATCAAATACCCTTGGATTCTTAGCGGTCTAACTAGCAATGATATCCTTTTCTTTCTTAAGTTCATCTTGAAGAGCCCGATTTCTTTTAACTAATTCGGTGTTTTGGATTTGCAAAGTGATAGCCTCAAGCTTATTTTGTTTTAAAAGAAGTAGTTTGATAACGCTACACGCTGTTCGGGGTCAAAGGAACTTCCTTTTCTTGAGCAAGTTTTATAACACCCTAGGCAATGAACCTAATCGTTGTAGTGTAGTAATTAAGGTAAGCCACGGTATTGATATCGTTCTCTAGGGGAATAGGAATGCTAGTAGGGAGTTACTACGCTAAGGTTAAGGTTGAGGAAGATTATTTTTATCTTTTATATTTTATGAAAATGGAAAGGTACGAATCTCGGTATTGGATTTGGGGGTTGGTATTTCTCGATTACTCTACTATTATCTAATTATCTAAACTAGGGTTGTGAAGTCTATGTCTAATTAATGTGTGCTCGTATGATGGTTTAAAGATGTGTTTACTTTGTTGTATTACTCCTTAATTATCTCCTATTGATGGTTGAGTGTCACGTCTTATTCTAGTTCGTTGTGTGTCTAAAGTTGTAGGGTATCGTTTCTCCCAACTCTTTGAACTTACCAAAGGTCTTGTCTACAAACCCACTAGAGATTATAGACTCCTACTCTAAGGCGCTCTTTGGATGGTTTAGCCTACAATTACTCGGTAATTATACTCTAAGGTTCACAAAGATGAATCAAGCATTAAGTACACAACGAATGACCTATCGCATTACTAGATCATAAATCAACTAAGATAAGAAACAACCAATCAATATTCAATAATTAAGTTTCATACTTCCTAAGCAAACACACAAATAATTAGCGGACATGGAGAACATGCAAGCATACACACAAATAATCAAAGACATAATTGAATTAATGAAGTAAAGACTTATCTTGGTGTAATATAGGGTTTAAAACCTAAAATCGCATGCAAGACACCTTATGTTCGGTTTTAGGTTTTTACTCCAAAGACTCTCCACACAAAGAGCGAAAAATTCGGATTATATATATAAGATTACAATTGCGACGGCGTCACCTTATGTTTAGTGACGCCGTCGTGTCGCCGCCATTAGGGTTTCGTCTTGGCCACGTTAACCTTGCGACGGCGTCACCTTATGTCCGTGACGCCGTCCTCTTGACTTCGGCGTCGTGCGGATTGCATCTAGGCCGTCCGAGTAGCGACGACCTACTCTTTCACCACTAGACGCCGTCTCTTGAAAATACGAGTTTTGGGTTACGGCCCGTCACAATAATTTTGGGACGGCGTGCGCCAATAGCACCCGACGCGCCGCCTTCTAACTTCAAAGAGCTGTGAGTGCCTCGATTTCGACTTTGGCCATTTTCTTCATATATTCGCCTTTTCGTCCAAATAAGTGCCATTCCAGCATTTTGCCTTCACGAGACCTAAAAGTGAAAAGGAACGATATTAAGCAATAACGGATACAAAGTGATCAAATAAGGACTTAAACGACCCCTCAAAATGGTACCTTTTAAAACCTTATCAAATATCCCTACACTTGTTATTTGCTTGTCCTCAAGCAAATGTGCTTTTAGCCAATTAATTTATAAGTTAGGGGTCATGAAACATTAATTCAAAACGGTCCACAACACATATAAGCCCTTAAAAGTCATAACAAGCACGGAATTACATACTAGCACCTCACATGGGGTGTTTGGATACTCACATCTCTCGGTGTATATATGAAATATAACAATATAGGAAATGGAAGATAAACACTCATTAACCGGTCCTAGTACATAGATTACCATAGGCTTGAGAATAGATCAAACCTCCATCGCTTTGGCGTAAGCACCTAGGAAAGACTATCAAAGAGGTCTTTTAAAGGGTTGTAACGTTAGGCTTACGGTAGGGAAATTAGGGTTTGGTGGGATAGGCTATTTAGTGGTGGTAAGTCAAAAATCTCTATGTTAAATGCATATGAAGAATGGTGTTGCTAAGCCAAGACTCGACACTCTAAAACTCTAGGCAATGGAAATAATCAAACGTAAATTTAAAGGATAGATGTAGGATGGTAGCCAGATGTATTTTTTTTTTTTTTATTTTTTTATTTTTTTTAATCACTCTATATATTTTATTTTTTTCTCTTTTTCTATTTTTTTTCGATTTTTTTTTTTTTTTTTTTCACATACACTTTTACTCTACCATCCTTTATGATAACATCAAAATACTAGGGATTTATAGGCACATCCCTACACTTGAGTTTTATTACTCTAACACTAATTTGACCCGATTTGAAAAGATCAAAACACTTGGGGTACATTATTACGCAAACAAAAGGAATTTGAATTTAACGTTCCCTTCCGTCATTTCATAAACTTTAACTTTTCCCATGAATCCCAATCATCCCAAAGCGTATACAAAGGATATGACTCGACTTAGCAACTTATGCAAGCAACTAGATAATTGAACTAAGGGTTTGGGGTGATAACAAACATTTGCACTAAAAGTGAGTGCATAAGGGGTGAGGCTAAGGCGATTTGGGTGTATATTTGGGGTGGGGTGTAAACAACGCTCTTCATTGATATTCGGAAAAATCGAAATATCACGAGAACCGCGAAAAGGATAGGCTCGAGGGGTTAACTAGGGTATCGTGTACTAAAATGAGTACAACGCAAAGGGTATGGGGAATTACTCAACCAAGTGGAAGAAGTAATTATATTACAGTATCAAACAAGGGTTATCCTAATGCCTCTTATCATTTAGTTATTCCTAACTACACAAGTGTAGCCTCACTTGCGATCTCGGAATGCATCACAAAACAAGTTCTAGAATCTATTATACTACCGGTTCACACTCTAAGCATTAAAGATGAATGCTTTAATTCCTACTAATCTAAGGCGATCCTCACATTTTGGGTGGAATTTGGGTGGTAAAGGGTTTTGTGCTAGTCATGCAACTTCCTATCCGTGAGGCGCTTTTGTTAAGACTAATGGCCCACTCCTATATGTCATGAAAAATTTAAATTTGGTGCCAAAATTACCCTAACCGACATTTTCTCATGGTTTATTACACAAATACAATTGGACGAAGCAAATAATCAAGGATAAGCATAGTTTCAAAGTTCCGTTTATTTTCCTCCCTACACTTAAACCGAACATTGTCCCCAATGTTCCCGAAATATCAAAGTTATGATAGAAGAAGGTAATTAAAAACGAAAGAACCTAATACTCCCCGATTAGCTCGGTAGGATCCGTGTAAAGTGGTGGTTAAATTCTTTTCAAGAAGAATTATTGCGTGAAAAGCTCCTTCCAATCTTATGTAACTTCTTCTTGACAAACTAAACGCACACTTGAAGAAAACAAACGAAACCTTCGCGTAAAATCGGCGGTAATAATATATATAAGACTCGATTTAAACTAGGATATAATGCTTGTGGAATGGATGTTTACTGAATTTCTAAGAAAATTAAGACCGGAAAATTCCAAAAATTTATAAGTAGCTCGAAAACGAGAAAAGTAACGATGTTTTACTCCTTCACGACGTCAGTTGCAATCTGACGCCGTCAGTTATCCTCGACAAAAAGCGGTGCGATTTTCGGAAAAATTCGGAAAATTTACATCTTTAGAATCGGAAAATTTCGCAAAACATCCATTATGACTCGATACAAGCATTTGACTCGAACAAACAAACATAAATATCTTTTAATTAATTGTTATTCTCATGTTTACGTTTCTTTTGAAAACGTGTGTAATCCTCCTACACTTATCCCTTATGTAAAATACCTTTATATGCAATTAAGACGAGGTTAAAAACAAAATAAAGCATTTTCACAAATTTAAACATGAGGATAAACAATTAATAAAAGATATATGACACTAACAAGCCAACAATTAAGCATGGGTTGCCTCCCACGAAGCGCTTTTCTTTATTAATGAGTCTTGTAGCTAGACTCGTAGTCGTGCTCCTACGTTTCCTCATTACCACCCTCTTGACTCTTTGTTTTCCCTTCATCGAAAGGGTGTAGACGCTGTATGCTCACCTTGGAATTCTTGCCAACGCTGTCAATTATGGCAACGGTTTTATCTTTTAAATTGGTCTCCTTAACTGTGAAAGGCCCAAACCATCTTGGTTTGTTTCTTCCTCGTAATGCCCTTATCCGAGATCTATACAAGAGCACTTTTTCTCCCTTTAGAAATTCCTTAGGGTCCTTTTGTACCTTAGGTAATGAGGTGGGATTTCTTCTTAACTTTTATCGGGTTTCCACAATGTCGCATACAATCCTTGAACCATAAAGTCTCTAAGCCCTTTTCCCGCTTATTCTTCTTCTTCTTAACATTGTTATCCGGGGCTTTTCGATTTCCACCCGTAATCATTTCCATGATCTTAAGAGGATATCTTGGGACGATAGGTATCCTAGCGTACCCTTCCCGCTTTGAGTATCAAGATGCCTTCTCCGCATTTAATGGTTGCCTTGGCGGTGGCCGTGAAGCGGTGTCCCAAGAATGAGGGTGCGTTTTATCTTCCTCAACATCAATGATCACGAAATCCACCGGATAAACGATGTTAGCCACCTCAATTAGAACATCAACAATGATTCCTACGGGTGGACATAAGTATGATTAGCTAAGGAAAGTCTAAGGTCGGTTTTTTTGGTTTCTCATTAGTTAACTTATTATAGATTGACAATGGCATTATGTTCACATCGGTCCCTTGATCGGCCAAGGCATTTATATTGTCCATGTCACCGATACTAAGCGGTATCACGAAATTCCACGTGGTGTTTCGTTTTCTTGTTAACGGTTTTTTATAACCAACTCATACAAGAGGTTCCATAGGTAAAGCGTCGTATTCTTCTTCCGTCATTTTTCTTCAAGAGCTTCCTAAGAACTTCATTGTACCTAAAGTTGTTTACTTGGTTTGCAATGGTTTTCTTGTTAATTTCGTGCTTAAGGTAGTACTCAATGGTCTCGGGTTCATCATTAGGCATGGACTCATCCTTCGTGCTTTCCTCGGTATTCCACATCTCACCCTTGCATTCTCGGGCATGATGGAAGCGGCGTTTACAAATGAAGTGGGAGGCAATCATTGCTTCTTCACGAGCACTTTTTCAGAGCCTTTGTTTTGGTAAATTCAATTACCAAATCCATCATTTCTTTCATTTTTGCTTGCATTTCCTCTCTCGCCTATAAACCTCCTCTTCAATCGGCTAATCTCTCTGTATGAGCTGCCATGTACTCCTCATTTGATCCTTGAAGCTTGGTGAAAGTGGTATTGGGGAAGTAGAACAAAGCGCCTTCGAACTTGGGTTTTGCTCGCGACTTGGGGATTCGAAAGAGGTGTGGAGCGGTTGGTGGAGTGGGCGGATTTGATGATCTCGAGGAATTTGTACGGTGCTCTTTTCGCCTTTCCATAAGATAATCAATTCCTCTCGATGGCACTCAATTGCTCTTGAGTGTATCGAGGATTCGGGAGGAGTGGATATGGCATTAACCACGTTAATCGGAGTTTCGGAGATTCACTCCAATCTTCGTAGCTTTGATCGCGAGCTCCTCTATGATATCCCATGATTGCTCGCATTAAAGTCATTGAGTCTTCCACCGTGACTCGATCAATGGATCGTCGAGTGATGAAATCGGTATGATCATAGAAGATTTGGATTTGAAGCCAAAGATCAATGCCATGGTGTGGAAGTCACGGAGTAATTCCTTAAATCGAGTCCATGCTTTGTAAAGAGACTCACCTTGGAGCTGCTTGGAATGTCAAGATGTCTCGCTTAAGCTTAGTGGTTCTCCGGTGGGAAAAATTGAGCAAGGAAGCGAAGTAAGATCATCCCAACTTGAGATGGAGCCGGCGGAAGTCGCTCAAGCCAATTACTAGCTTGGTCCCGTGAGAGAATTGGAAGAGCAGTAGCGTGGTCTCCCGAGTAGTAGCATCAAGGTCGATGGAATCGACGATTTTGAGAAATCCTCGGATCTTGATTTGGATCTTGAACGAAGTCCATGGAATGCACATCCGTTTTGCACCAACCGGATGGTGTCGGATCGCAGGCCATAGTTTGGGCTTGGTCGGGAAGCTCAATGGTGTTCCTATAGCCTAGGTGGCTTGGTCAGAGTATTCACCAAAGTACGGGCTCTTGGCGGGTCATTTGGTGGTGGGTTGATGAATGGTAGTGGGTTATCACCTTCGATGATGAAAAGTGATGAGGTTACGAAAAAGGTCACGAAGAAGGGGATAGACTAAGAGAAATCTAAAAATAAGAAAAAGTTTACTTGATAGGAATCAAGCAAAGAAACCTAAGCGAGGTGGACTACTAACTAGCTATTCTATTCCCGGTGACGCCAAAAACTTGATAATGCTACGCGTCGTTCGGGGTCAAAGGAACTTCCTTTTCTTCGAGCAAGTTTTATAACACCCTAGGCGTGAACCTAATCGTTGTAGTGTAGTAATTAGGGTGGCTACGGTATTGATATCGTTCTCTGGGGAATAGGAATGCTAGTAGGAGTTACTACGCTAAGGTTAAGGTTGAGGAAGATTATTTTTATCTTTTATATTTTATGAAAATGGAAAGGTACGAATCTCGTATTGGATTTGGGGGTTGGTATTTCTACCGATTACTCTACTATTATCTAATTATCTAAACTAGGGTTGTGGGAGTCTATGTCTAATTAATGTGTGCTCGTATGATAGTTTAAAGATGTGTTTACTTAAGTTGTATTACTCCTTAATTATCTCCTATTGATGGTTGAGTGTCACGTCTTATTCTAGTTGCGTTGTGTGTCTAAAGTTGTAGGGTATGCGTTACTCCCAACTCTTTGAACTTACCAAAGGGTCTTGTCTACAAACCCACTAGAGATTATAGACTCCTACTCTAAGGCGCTCTTTGGATGGTTTAGCCTACAATTACTCAGGTAATTATACTCTAAGGTTCACAAAGATGAATCAAGCATTAAGTACACAACGAATGACCTATCGCATTACTAGATCATAAATCAACTAAGATAAGAAACAACCAATCAATATTCAATAATTAAGTTTCATACTTCCTAAGCAAACACACAAATAAATTAGCCGGACATGGAGAACATGCAAGCATACACACAAATAATCAAAGACATAATTGAATTAATGAAGTAAAGACTTATCTTGGTGTAAGATAGGGTTTAAAACCCTAAAATCTTGTGCAAGACACCTTATGTTCGGGTTTAGGTTTTTACTCCAAAGACTCTCCACACAAAGACCGAAAAATTCGGATTATATATATAAGATTACAATTGCGACGGCGTCACCTTATGTTTAGTGACGCCGTGGTCGCCGCCATTAGGGTTTCGTCTTGGCCACGTTAACCTTGACGGCGTCACCTTATGTCCGTGACGCCGTCTCTTCGACTTCCGGCGTCGTCGGATTGCATCTAGGCCGTCCGAGTAGCGACGGCCTACTCTTTCACCACTAGACGCCATCTCTTGAAAATACGAGTTTTGGGTTACGCCCGTCACAATAATTTTGGGACGGCGTCGCCAATAGCACTTTTGACGCGTCGCCTTCTAACCAAAGAAGCGTGAGTGCCTCGATTTCGACTTTGGCCATTTTCTTCATATATTCGCCTTTTCGTCCAAATAAGTGCCATTCCAGCATTTTGCCTTCACGAGACCTAAAAAGTGAAAAGGAACGATATTAAGGAATGACGGATACAAAAGTGATCAAATAAGGACTTAAACGACCCCTCAAAATGGTACCTTTTAAAACCTTATCATAGTTCATCCCTACACTTATTCAGTTCAAAACTTAGCTTGTTATATTTTGAAAAAAGATTTAATCGTTGCTCTTCTAGATACTTAAGGTCAACATTGATATAGTTCATATAAGACTGCCAATCAGAGTGATCATCCATAGAAAGTAACCTTCTTCATTGTGATGTTGACCCTCTCCATTCCCGGCATGATTCTTCCCAACGACTAGCTTGTCCTCTTACGAGAGGGCCATTAGTGTCGACATGCACCATTTCATCATCGATGAGGCGGCTCTTCATCTCGGTTGAAGGTTTCAAACAACAAGGCCTTTGTTTGTACCTGCATGATTTAACATTGTTTGTTTTTTCGAGGGGTGGCCTCAAGCAATGCAAGCTTAGCTTTGACTTTCTTGTACTTAGCTTCAAAATCTACATTTTGTTTTGGTCGATTGTTTTGAAAATTTTGATGAGGCCGATAGATTTTGGTTGAAATTTGCTAAAGCTCGAGGTGATTTGACCACGATGGTTTATAAGAGGTTCGAAATTTTTTTGAAAAACATTCTTTGCAAATGACCTCTTTTGTGACACTTAAAGCATTCGGTGTCCTCATTTGCTTTAGCATTTGAAAACCTTTGTTTCTTTTATAAACCTCCGAGAGTTAGCAAGGAGTGCCCTTTCCGAAATTCAATGTTCAAGTCATTTAGGTACTCCTCACTTGATCTCTCATCGGGCTCATCATCTGAATTTTCCTAGAAATCTTGAACCACATTGTTAGAATAAAAGCGGTTGATATTGGTGTTGAAGTGGTGGTCGGGGAATTCTTGACTTCACGAGACTTCTTTAAGTCGGGTATCATCTATTGATGAGGTTTTCCTCATAGACAAATTTCCATAAATTTCGGGAAGTTCAAGATTACGGATATGATTAGCATTCCTAAGTCCACGAGAGAAATTCACCACTTCTCGGGAGACTATTGACAAAACCAACATTGATTTCATGTTTGGACAACTAAACACCATCATTTGACAGTTCATTTAGCAAGGTTTTGTACGGGTGTAAGTTTGAGGCAATTTACGAGTCCTTAGCCACGAAGGTGTTATACTCAAGTTTCGTGTCCATTATCCTTTTTCCTTGGTATCCGATAGCCTTCATGACTATGGACTAGGTCATCCGAGTTTGTTTAGTTGTACTACGACTTATAAGCGACTCCATAATATCATCGGAAGACATGATATGATGATACTTATGAGTCTTTGGTCCTAGTTGACCACTCTTCTCTCATCCCGAGTCCACCGAGCTTGAGTTTAGGCAAGCCTTGACGGTCTTTGGGATAAATGGACCTTCATTTATACACTTGATATAATAAGGTTCCATCCGGTCAAATAGCAAAGCATACGCTTTTTCCATTTGTTAAATTTACCAACTTCAAGTCTAGGGCAACAATTGAATAAGCTCCACCATTTTATCGACTAGTTGGGGTACATCAATTTCGACCATTAGGATCACGATTTAAAAGCGTTTTAGAGCGGCTTAAAAGTTTTATAATCACCAAGCTCGATACCACTTGTTGTTCCCTATTCACTATCGTAAAAGCAGTTAAGTATTAAAAGCAGATAATAGTGAATCAATGATCAAGTAAAATGTAAGCAAAACACACCGATAAATTTTCAACATAATATTCTTTATTAGAAATCAATAAAAGCGAATACATTACCCAAGTACTTGAATAGTACTTGGGATTGAAATGACAAAGGGTTGGTACTCCTCACTAAGCTCGGTGAGTCGAGCACAACTAATATAGAACCACCGAGCTATCTCGGGGATGAGTTGTATTTGGAGGAGTGAAGGATGGCTTGTGTGTGTGTGTTTTACAATTCACAAGCTTGAATCTTTCACTCCATCTCTTATGCTATTTATACAAGTATGAGTTTTAACTCTATCCTAAGTGACAAACCGACATTTTGCGAAGAGAAAATCTCGATGTATTTTGTCTCATTTACAAAGACTATATCAAGTAAGAGACAATGCGACTTTCAATAAGTCGGTGATGACACCGAGCACGATAGTTTGCCATTACGGGAAAGTTGACTTTGGTTGATACGGACTTCGTCTTATCGATTCGAACTTATCCCGCTCATTCTTTAGTCTTCATTGTCTTGATCTTCTACTTGATTTGTTTTCGGTCTAAGTAGTTGGTGAGGAGTTTAGGGATTCGATGGGTTATTGTCATCACTCACCGAATCCACCATCTCCTTCTTGACTCGATCTTCACCCTTTAAGTTCCGCCTTACCGAGTGGAGAGACTTCTTCGCCTCTAACTGAGTATCCTGAAGATGGCTCACTGAGAGACTATTCATTCAGTGACCTGTTAGTGTTTAATTATCTAAACACTTGGTGTATTTTCTATTCAAATCCTAGATTAAGGGGTTTAGGTATTTACCGAACCTAACAGTTATTATTATTATAATTTTTACAAATCCTTAGTATTTAGGTAAGCTTTCATATATTGTATTAATATTATATATAACACTTAGTCTTAGGTAATTATTTCAAAACTTAGGTTTAGAAATATATAATGTATCATATACCATATAGTTTTAGTTGTCTTGTTAAATATTACAAACTTAGGTTAAAATCCAAATTGGTACAAAAATGATGGTTCAAAATTTTAGGGTTTAAGTCAATGGTCGTTGTCGACTAGCCTGATTTGATGAGGGTTCTCACATTTTGCATGTTTTACGAAAGTTTATAAGGGTTATAAAAGTTACAAGGTTTAAAATTTTATGAATATAGTTTCGCATGTGAAAACTTATAAGGTTAATAAGTTAGGAATATGGTTTTCATATGTGAAAACTTATAAGGTTTATAAGTTAGGTATATGGTTTCACATGTGAAAAACATTATTCGAAGGCCAAATAAACTTACAAAAGTTTATTTAGAATATTTTATGTTATATTTCTATAAGACATGTTAAGTTTTATAAGTCATTAGACTAAAAAAGAAATATATTTTCACAAATAAATCTTTTGAAACAACCATTTCAAGTCAAAACTGCACGTTTTAGTTTTTGAGACAAGCTGTCCTTATTTTGTGTTTTCAGTCTAAAACTCCCACGAGTCTTATTTAAAACATCACTCAAGGCAACTTTCATGCTTTACATTTTTTATGATTCAGACCAGAAGGGCATAAAAAACGTGCATAATAATCCGATCTGAATCATTTTTACCAAAAGTTTTTTTTTTTTTTTTTTTTTAAAAAACCGTAATGTATTGTATCTTTGGATTCACAAGTCTATTTTCGCCGATTTGAAAAGCTATGTTTTTGTTTTTAGTTTCTCTATAAATACATGGATATATTTAATGTCATAGGTTCATGGTTTTGAAAAAATAACTAGCATAAGATAATAAAGTTTCACATGAAATCTTAAATATATTTTACTTATGTTTTAAGAATTTATACAACATGATCAATATACAAGCATGCATAACATAATTAAAAAAATGAAATCAAGGTATGATGAGATTGAGCATAAGCTTGTCTAACAAATTTTGGCCTTTTAAGAGAAAAAGAGAACCAAGATCAAAGAATAAAGAACAAGGATCAAACAAAGCTTGACAAAAGCTTTAGAATTGATGTAGAACTTGAATCTTGAAAATCAACAATGGATTGCTCTTGGAGTATTCATTGTGCCCGGTTATGGTGAAGAAAAGCAAGAGGAGATGGGTTGCTTTTATAATAAAATGAGGAGGTTAAGATACTAGGATATTTTGTGTTACTTAAGTTAGTCATTTAGACACTTGGAATCATCTAATGGTAAACAAGGCTCATCAAAAGCCAATAAGGCTTGTGACTCCTCCCCATAGTCTGTCACATTTAATGGGAGAGGGGTGACTAGGTTAATTTTGCATTATCTTGCTTTTACTGAGGTAGTTTAGTCCCGGTAATAACTATCGTTAAGTTTAACGGATTGCGTAAACGTTGTTAAAGCCTAAAAACGTAAGCTAAAAACGCGTAAAATGCAAAACGTACACGGTTTACACGATAATGGAAAAAGTGAAATGTGACTTTTCTAATATGATTATTATGAACCTAAAGAACATATAATGTGTAGGCTAGGCCTAATCTAGTGTCAGTTGGTGTTTAAATGTACGTTAAGTATAAAACTGGAATTTTTAAATATCTAGTTAAACTTTGTTAAGAAGTTTAAGTAAATATCTGAGTTACTTAGTTGTTGAGTCTTGGAAATATCTAGGAACTTAGCTTGAAAATAAGGACAAAAAATTTCTAGTTAAGTTTAGGTGATAAGTTGTGATATTTACTGTTATTAATCAAGTGTTGATTTTATGATCAAAGGAGGAGGAAAATATGTTGACTTTCTCGAAAATATAAAAGCGTTTTAACATCTTAGAAAATATGGTGCTTGTATAGATTAAGTTTACATATAAGTAAAATTGTTTAAAACGCAAGTTTAAACTCCTAAATCACATGGTCTATTTGGTAACATTTGAAATTAAAATTTTAAAATTCCATATAATGATTATGAAAATTAATCTAATGTGATAAAAATGTTCAGATTCAATTTCGTTACGCATAGGATAACCTAAACGGTTATATTTAAAGTTCAAAATTGTACACGATTTTGGGATAAAATGTTTATGTTTTAAATAAATATTAACGTGAAATTTTCGAGTTGTTACAGTCTTACCACCTTATGGAATACTATCCTTACATTAGATGAGTTATAAGTTTAACGGAGTGCGTAAACATTGTTAAAACCAAAAAACGTAAGTTAAAACGCGTAAAACGCAAAATGTACAAGGTTTACGCGAAAATGGAAAAAGTGAAATGTGACTTTTATAATATGATTATTATGAACCTAAAAGGCATATAATGTGTAGGCTGGGCCTAGTCTATTGTCGGTTGATGTTTAAATGTACGTTAAGCCTAAAACTATAATTGTTAAGTATTTAGTTAAACTTAGTTAAGAAGTTTAAGGTGGTGTTTGAATTCAACTTAATTGAATTATATGAGAAAAAAACTGAATTTATTAAGTCATATGAAAACTATTTGTTTATGACTTAATAGAGAAAAATGATTGAAAATATTAAGTAATAAAATTGAGGGTGTCTGCATTAAGTCATATCTTAATTAAACATGACTTAATAAAAAAATTTAACTAATAGTTAGGTATTAAATCTTGGAAATATATAGGAACTTAGCTTGACAATAAGGACTAAAAATGTCTAGTTAAGTTTAGGAGATATTTTGTGATATTTAGTGTTAACAATAAAGTGTTGATTTTATGGTCAAAGGAGGGGAAAAATATGTACAATTTTCCAAAAATGTAAAAGTGTTTAAACGTCTTATAAAATATGGTTTATGTATAGGTTAAGTTTGCATATAAGTAAAAGTGTTTAAAGCGAAAGTTTAGACTCAGTAAATCACGAGGTCTACTTGGTAACATTTGAAATTAAAATTTTAAATTCCTTATAATGATTATAAAAATTAATCTAACGTGATAAAAATGTTCAGAGTCGGATTTTGTTAAGTGTAGGATAACCTAAATGGTTATATTTAAAGTTCAAAATTGTACGCGATTTTGGGATAAAATGTTTATGTTTTTAATAAACATTAACATGAAATTTTCGAGTTGTTACTGTCTTACCACCTTAATGGGAATTTCATCCTAGAATTCAGCGTGTGTTATATGATGGTGAGGGGTCTAGGAAAATTTTCGGGTATATGCGGCGAATTCTGGTCTTCACGATCCTAGGTGAAATCAGAAATTCCTATAGGACTCCATCGTAAAGTGTCTAAGTCAACTAGAGTTTGAAAGAAATGTGATACTTTGAAGGTTTACATAGAATTACCTTATTCAGATATTTCTCTATTATCCATGGAATCTTATAATGGGATTCAGATAACGAGGTGATATGTTGATGAACCGAAGAGTATAATGTACGCTTATCATTACTCTTAGGTAGAGATGTCAAGTTTGCTCCAAAATCTTAAGAAGATTTTAAGGGATTATGGCAGAATAACATCCTTATGACCTAAACATGCTAGTACTTCTAAGGAATGAAGAGAAGATTTGATGACTATCTCAAGATCATAGTTCAGATTATCTCATGAACGAAAAAACTTCAAAAATGAAATCGGGTAGTTTAAGGTCTTAAGATTTTTTTTTTGAGTGGTAAAATGTTATTGTGTCTCTAGATATTTTCGACGAATTCTGGTAATTATCGGGTTCGAGTCCATACTCATGTCATTTTGGATACAAATAAGCCCACTCATTTATAATTCATTACTTACATAAAGATTTATGTAAGTAAGGAGTTATAAAATTATGGTTCGGTGATTTAAAATTTCTTTATTTAAATGAAAAGGTGTCCCAATTCATTCAAATATGGATATTATAAATCATCCTACTTAAGAATTCTCGACACAACACTCATACTTAATTGCTGAGTTACAAGGCAGTTTATTATGAGACGACGTCGGTGTTCCAAGAGTATTGGATGAATATTCACACTCATCTTAAGAGATGGGAGTAATATAATCAAGGAAAATCGACATATTATTCAAAATAGTTGGTGAGTACATGGTTAACGTAAATAGATAGTATTTCGAGGGTAGTGTTTTAAGATGATATAACTTTATCAATTTCAAAGATGACATCTAATAAAAATATGTATGATAATCGAGATCGTTTTAAAAATTGAACAATGATATAAATAGTGTTGATAATGGTGCTTCAGAAAATAAGTAGAAACGCTTAGAAAATTATAAGTGCACGGGGAGTAAAATCACCCTGAGAAATTTATAAACTTGTAACAGGTTTCATTATCATATGAAATGATATTATATATGGTTATAAAATAGTTTTCTCATAATGTCTGAGAAATAATAGAGACCATTGTAATTGGTTACAAGGTCTTTGGAAGGTTTTGTAAATCACAAAATGTACGAGTAAGTACATGATCGGGAGATGCGAACATATGCATGATGTCTACAAGAAGGAATACGATGTCAAAAACAAATCAAATGTTTATATAAAGTGATCAAAAATATGTTGAGCGTGTATATATTAATATACTAATATGTTCGTGTAGCATAAAAATGCCTAGAGTCACATAATCGTCTAGAGGATGGAAGGCACGGAGAGCGTAAGGCTATAAAATATTTTTGTATAAAAGTAGTTATAGTGTAGGTCTTAATTAGACCCGTTTTTCTATAACTATAGCTTTGATACCAATCTATAACACACCAAATTTCGAGAATGCAGCGGAATTCAAACTGGGTGTTACTCGTTGGTATGACAATTACACTAACAAAAAATGATCTCTAACTGAGTCATTTAAAGTGGCTTATCATTCAGTTTATCAAATATATCAGATTTTACAACATAGAGAGGTCCCAGTAGTTTCTGAGTTTACAAAATACAAATTTTTTCGAATGATAATAAACTTTATAGCCTTTTAAATATTTGTGCTCCTCCTTGCCATCCTTGCCAGCCTCGTTCCTTATCGACCTGAGATAAAACATCCTTAAAACAGTCAACACAAAGATTAAGTGAAATCCATAGGTTTACAGTTGAACACAATATTTTCAGTTTGGGTTAATATTCACCATGGTTGGAAAACAAAACAGTTATTATTGCACTAAGATCATGACAACCAAAACGTTAATAGTGAATCAATAAAATTGATATAATATTAACTGTGGCCCTAGTAAGTAACTTTCCATTATGCCTAGAGTTCTCAAATATAGCGTGTTTGTTCCCAGCCATGGTCAAACAAATGGGATTCGTCAATCACAATAGGCCTATCCACATTATTCACGTTCACTCACTTGTTATTAATGGTTCATGATGGTAGGGACTTAAGTTTGGCAATTGTAGGTACTTAATGCCAATAAAACATTCGGATATAGCATACAGTTTTAAAGCATTGTGTTTGGTTAAAAAAATAACATGTATCTCCCCCTAAGGGTTTGTAAAACAATTAAACAATTAAAAATGGGGCTATGAATTCACCGTGAGTGGATGATATTAAGGGTATGACAAAATCGATAGATAAGCCGAGAAACTTCTAAGTACAACCTAGAAATATTATTTCGTTTCTTAGGTTTTGTAATAACGACGTGGAAATATAAATGATTCTATATAAGTCTTTATATTGATCATGATGTTGTATGTGATGGCTAATAATGTCGATATGTCATTATGAAAGCGACTTACTAGTTTATAAAAGCGTTTTAGTTAAATATCGTACTCTTTGCGGGCCATCATAATCCGAGGTCATGTAACAAACTTATGAGGAGCTAGGACACTTTTACGAAAGTTTATAAGGGTTATAAAAGTTATAAGGTTTAAGAGTTTATGAATATAGTTTCACATGTGAAAACTTATAAGGTTTATAAGTTAGGTATATGGTTTCACATGTGAAAAACATTATTTAAATGCCAAATAAACTTAATAAAGTTTATTTAGAATCTTTAATGTTACCTTTCTATAAGATATGTTAAGTTTTATAAGTCATTAGACTTAAAAAGAATATATTTGTACAAATAAATCTTTTGAAACAACTATTTCAAGTCAAAACAGCCCGTTTTGGTTTTTGAGGCAAACTACCCTTGTTTTGCGTTTTGAGTCTAAAACTTCCGCAAGTCTTATGTAAAACATCATTCCAGAAAACTTTCGTGCTTTACATTTTTATGTATCAAATCAAAAGGCCTAAAAAGCGCATAAAATTTCGATAAGAATCATTTTTACCAAAAGTCTAATTTTCTTTTGAAATCTTTAATTTGTTGTATCTTTGGATTCACAAGTCCGTTTTAGCCGATTCAAAAAGCTATGTTTTTGTTTTGAGTTTCTCTACAAATAAATGGATATATTTAATGTCATAGGTTCATGGTTTTCAGAAAATAACTAGCATAAGATAATAAAGTTTTACATGAAATCATAAACTTATTTTACTTGTGTTTTAAGAATTTATACAACATGGTCAATATAGAAGCATACATACCATAATTAAAAACATGAAATCAATGTATGATGAGATTGAGCATAAGCTTGTCTTACAACTTTTGTTTTTTAGGAGAAAAAGGGAACCAAGATCAAAGAATTAAGAATAAGGATCAAACAAAGCTTGACAAAAAAGCTTTAGAATTGATGTAGAACTTCAATCTCGAAAATCAACAATGGGTTGCTCTTGGAGTATTTTTTGTGGCCGATTATGGTGAAGAAAAGGAAGAGAAAATGGGTTGCTTGTATACTAAAATAATGAGGTTAAGATACTAGGATATTTTGTGTTACTTAAGTTAGTCATTTAGACACTTGGAATAATCTAATGGTAAACAAGGCTCATCACAAGCCAACAAGGCTTGTGACTCCTTCCCATAGTCTGTCACATTTAATGGGGGATGTTGACTAGCTTAGTATTGCATTATCTTGCTTTTACGGAGGTAGTTTAGTCTCGGTAATTGTAACAATTCGTATTTTCAAGTTACTATTCATTCTCGTATTTTTGACTACTCACTCCCTAAATTTGTATTCTACATTCTCGTAAGTTAACCTATTTTCATGATAACACGATAGTTTGACACTCGTCGGGTCATTTTTGCAAGTTTCACAAAACCGTGTCTACGATTTACGTTTAGCTCTAAACGTTGTTTAAACATCCCGATATGTTCATACAACATCCTAAAGAAGAGAAATAATTGTTTCTCACATCTTACGATATTTCCACAAGTTTTGGATTTTTACATTTTCCAGTTTTGCGTTTTACGCGTTTTAAGCCTACGGTTTTAGGTTTTTACGACAATTAATCACCCCGATAAAACTTATCACTCATTTAATATGATAATATAGAGTATATTGATAATTTTTAACAAATTTATAAGTTTTATATTTTTAGGATACCCGGTTTTAAGTTTCGTGACTTAAATACTTACCGTTAGCGATTACCGGGACCAAAACTCACTCAGTAAATCAAGATATCAAAATGACCAACCAAGTATCCATATAAGTATATGACGGAAATTTATGCACATCACCAATCATTGGTGGCTTGGTGATGAACCATAGAACCATTAATCTTTTATGTGTATCCTTATGAACCATAAGATCATTTTAGTATCATGTGTAACATTTTTAACCACTAAATAGCATGTTACTAACCTCCTCTTCATCATATAAATAGCAAGTTTATTTCTCTTCCTTTTTCACTCCAAAAACCATACATCATCATAAATCCCTACACCATCAATCTTTGATTTTCATATTGCAAGTTACATACCATTGTTGAAGGCCTAGTTAACCTCTACATGAAACTAGTGTTTATTAGGTGATTCCATGGTTGATTAAGAAGTTATACAAGGTGATTAAAGCTGAAATTACAAGGCTTTTACAAGGGTTATATCAAGGCTAGCAAAGGCTTACAAGAGTTGTTTTGAAGGATTAGAAGCTAGGGTTCTCGATTGAAGGATTTAGTTCTTGTCCTAGTTCATGTATCCTTTTCATTAAGGCCAAAAGTTGTAAGAATTAAGCACATCATTCTTCGTTGATTTCATACTTGTTTTATGCTATATATGTTAGTTATGTTGATCATGCTGAATACAAACACTAAAACAAGTAAGTATGTATATAAATCTTGTAATAAACTTTATGTTTGCAAACTAGTTAAATCAAGTAGACTTATGCTATAAAATCGACAAAACCATGAACATACATGCTTGAGTAATCGTTATAGTTATAGGAGAAATCATAAAAAACATGGGTTTCGAATCGGCTAAAACGGCTTAAGAATCCAAAGGTACACCTAGTTTAAGTTACTAAAGCGAAAAATACGTAAATGGTAATAACATTCTGATCAGAAACTAAAAACACGATTTTGACCCCTTTATGATATGAATAAGCAAAAGTGTAAAACTAGAAAGTTGTCTGGAATGATGTTTTACATGTAACTCAAAAAGAATTTAAGCCTGAGAAGGTTGTTTACCACTAGAACCAAACAGGCTGTTTAGCGCGAGACTTGTATTTTTCCAAAATCTTTTCTCATTCGACTTAGTTCCCGAACTCTATAATTTACAAAACTTACCAGATTTCATTAATACATTGTAAAAATAATTTTCATAAAACAAAATCATACACTTGACCCTCGGAATAGTGTTTTCTCAAATGACGGGAATTATGACCATTTTACCCTTTTCCGCAACTTATAACCAAAAACCATTTTTAGATATTTCCTAACTCATAACAATTACTTATGTATAAATTCATGACCAAAATCATTAATGAAATACAACAAAACCATATGTCTCATTTATAACTCTTATGAGTACAAAATATATGTTTAAGCTATTAACGTAACAAGTTAGTAGGAAGTTTCATGTGACAGGTTTCATTTGGGTAAACATATCGACGAGTTGCTTGATTTACGATTTAAAGTGTCCTAACTCCTCGAACGTTTACTACATGACATATGAATTATGATAGCCCGAACAGTGATACGATATTTAAACTAAACACGTTTCACAAGCTAGTAAGCCATTTCTACGATATACAAGATCACTATAATCAACCATGTACAACATCATGATCAATATAGTGGAGTATATAGACTTGTTTTATTTTATTTCAAAACCTAAGAAGATATCATATTTCTAGGTTGTATGTAAAGACTTCCGACTTATCCATCGATTTCATTATACCTTTAAACATCATTAACTCACGGTGAGTTTCGTAGCCCCTACTTTTATACGTTTTGAATTACGTTTGAGGGAGATACATGCTCAACTATTTTCATTTACTTTCACAAGTACTCTAAAATTTTATGGATTACCGTGAGTCATAGCCCCTACTTTTATATATTTTGAATTACTTTTGAGGGAGATACATGCTTAGAAATACTTTACTCATTTATCAAAATATATGATTTGCATTTACATATAGATACAAGTGCACAAAAAAATTATACTTTTATGATGTACTATATTTTTCAACTTTTCTGACATGATGTGTAGTTTTATTTCCATATATGCCTTAATGTGTTAAACTTGTTTGCATTTTTCTTGGTTGCGTTATTGTTTTGCAACTGTCGGAGAGGTATTGATAGTACTATTTGGGAAGATGCCCCCACCCATGTGTCCAAGATTCGTGACCTCGGGTGATTATAGTACTATTTGGGAAGATGCCCCCACCCATGTGTCCAAGATTCATGACCTTAGGTGAATATAATTTGGTATATTGTGTATTCTTGTTTATTCTTGTTATGAGGTTCAATTGGACGTTACATTTACATTAAGTACTTGCATATATCGTATACACATATGTCCTACTCATAACGCATTCAACATTTACAGTTATTAAATATGAACTTATATGTGGACTTAAGATGTTACAAATCTTGTATGGGCGGGATTTGTAGTAGGATTAGGTTGACATATACTTGTCATGGGAATTAAATCATAAAGGTTTTACATCTTATTTGCAATAAACTCTATGAACTTACCAACCTTTGTGTTGACACTTTTTAGTATATTTATCTCAGGTCAATAAGGTGATAGTTGTTGCATGGAACATAGAGTCATTCAACATATTTTGAAGACTTATGCTTTTATCATTTACTATTCGAAACATTTTGTAAACAAGTATGTAATATACTTTGAGACCTCATATTTGTAACTCGAATTTATTAATCGAATAGTAACTTTTCAAAACATCTCATTTAGAGGTCGTTTTTATAACTTGTCTTGTATACTAATAAGCAATTCCCCAGTGACACAATTTTTCATTGCGATATTTAAATCGCGAATCTTGAAACCAGGTATCTTAAAAATATAAACTTCTAAGAAATGTTAAACCTTATCATTATATTCTATAAAAGTATATTCCATGAGTGGTAATTTTAACGGAGTGCGTAAACGTTGTTAAAACCTAAAAACGTAGGTTAAAAACGCGTAAAACGCAAAAGGTTTACGTGAAAATGGAAAAAGTGAAATGTGACTTTTTTAATATGTTTATTATGAACCTAAAAGGCATATAATGTGTAGACTAGGTCTAGTCTAGTGTCGGTTGGCGTTTAAATGTACGTTAAGTCTAAAACTGGAATTGTTAAATATCTAGTTAAACTTAGTTAAGAAGTTTAAGTAAATATATTAGTTACTTAGGTATTAAGTCTTGAAAATATCTAGGGACTTAGCTTGACAATAAGGACTAAAAATTTCTAGTTAAGTTTAGGAGATATTTTGTGACATTTAGTGCTAATAATCAAGTGTTGATTTTATGGTCAAAGGAGGGGGAATATGTTGACTTTTCCAAAAATGTAAAAGCGTTTAAACGTCTTAAAAAATATGGTGCAGGTATAGGTTAAGTTTGCATATAAGTAAAATTGTTTAAAACGCAAGTTTAGACTCGTAAATCACAGGGTCTATTTGGTAACATTTGAAATTAAAAATGTTCAGAGTCGGTTTTCATTACGCGCAGGATAACCTAAACGGTTATCTTTAAAGTTCAAAATTGTACGTGATTTTAGGATAAAATGTTTATGTTTTAAATAAATATTAACGTGGGATTTCGAGAAAAATTTTCGAGGTGTTACATTTTTCTCGAAATCCCACGAACATAAAAACCAAATATACCCCCTTCTATATCTTTAGTCAAATATTGTTTTTGTTTCTTTGTTTGAAACGTGAAACCAACAACAAATACCCCTTTTATAAACAAACTAATGTAAGGAGAGAGCAGGCAGCAGTGGTGAAGCCAGATGCTCGAAGCAATTTTCTTTTTTTGAATGCAAAATTAAGGTCATAGTTAAGTTCTCGACATGAGGTCTTGGGTAGGTTTGTATTGTTTTCTTTCGTTTTTTTAAACCGAATAAGAAAGAAGAATGTACAGATTTGTGTTAGTTTTTTCTTTTAATTTTCGAATATTTGAAAGAGGTGTTGTGCTTATTATAGATCTATGATGGGTATTGTTCATACAAGAAAATATTGAAAGATTGGTTTCGATGGTGGTCATGGGTTCAATGGTGATGATGTTCGGTGGTGGCGTCGAATTGAATTGGTGATGGTGGTGTTAGATTAGATTTTTTTGTGCTAGTACATCTTATATATATGTTTTATATCGATATGTGGCATGTGCTCGGATGAGTTGGTATTGGCCACGTTGTGGATTATGCTTTAACAACTGATTTATGTATGATTTTGTGGTCCAAAGTGGACGAGGTTGCTATAATGGAAACTGGTATGGTGCTGGTGATGGTATTGAAGGATTCACGGGTGTATATGAAGGTAAGGAGAGAAGCAAGGGTGAACATAGAGACTGAAGCCACGAGTCAATAAAGGCGGTTCGAGAAACTTTATTTTTTAATGTGGGGGTGGGGGAGGATGAGCTTCGTGCCACCATTGTTCGAGGAACCTTTGATAACTAAATGTATTGTGTGTTAAGTATGATTAGTTTGTGTTGCAGCTTTTTTTATTCTTTCATAAATCATTAGTTCTTTTTATATTAAGATTTCATAACTGATATTTTAATATATATCAATAACTTTTTTTTTCAGTTTCATATGTTACAAGTATTCATCTGGTGGTACACGTCTTTTTCCAATTAAATCACTTATTTGATCATTAATAGTCGAGCACCCAGCACAATGATTGACGAATGCCGTGTGATTATATATTTTTCAGCGATAATTTTTTCAAAGTATTTTTTTACGATGGCACATTATTTCAGCCGTAAATCTAAAGTGGTTCCCATCTTTAGCAAAAATTCAACAACTCAAATAGTTAACGAGTCGGGTCGGGTCAAGTCGTGTTCAATTCAACCCCAGCTCACTTATACCAAAACATCGAACATATTTTTCTATCAAATGTTTCCGTATCAATGCATAATATTATTGAACTTTTGGTAGACCTTTTTTGAACATTAATGTACTTATTAAAAGAGAGTTAGTACTTTGACTTTAAAATCACAAATCGTTTGCAACTTAAAGTCTAAAGCTGACATAAATACCTATTATAAAGTGGGTTGTTAATGTTTTAAAATGGGTTGATATTACAAGTTCAAACAATTAAGACAATTAATCAACTTTTAATTATGTGTATAGCTTATTAACTATCTTTTATAAGAAGTTGTAGAGCTTATTTTTTAAGACTTCCTCTTATAGAAATTCCCAAATCCATTATAAAGTAGCGTAGATATGACGGTTACAAGTTTTGAGATTATAAATATTGATCAAGTTTTGAAATTCTTTTATAGCAAGCAAATAGAGAAGTCTAATTTTAAGTATTTCTAATTATATAATAGTTTCAAATTTATTATAATGTAATATAGATTCAAGCAAAATAAAAAATAAAAAATAACAATGACTAGAAAAAATTAAAGAAATAATTAGTACTCTATACTAGGAAAAATTGTGTGAAATTAAGACAAGAGGTCATAGCTATTTCTTCCTCATTGCCTCTGTTCCTTTATAGCAAATCACAACTCTCTGTATCACCATTCAAAGGTCAGTAATTTTGATATCCCCACTTTCAAATCTTTATTTTTTTTGTACATTTCCTGTAAATATTTGTATTAGGGTTTCATCATAATCAAGAATCTTTTATAATTGTATAAAAATCCAATCTTTATATGTTATTTAGTGATTACACATAGTGACTAATAGTGGGTAATCAATAAAATATCAAATAATGCCTCTCCCAAGAAGAAAAAAATGGACAGAAGCAGAAGAAAGAACCTTAATTGATAAATATGGAGATATGATTTATGATGGTAGTCTAGCGAAAATGAAAACCCGGGAAAAGAAATATAAACCCATTGCGTTATTCGTAAATTCCATACATCATCATGGTGATCAAGTTGTGTATCCATGGGAATGGAGTTGGAAAGACGTGTCGAATAAAGTGCAGAACATGAGGCATCAGTATTCTTTAGTTAAGCAGAAGATTAAGAGGGTGGATGGCGATGATGGGTTTGATTGGGTCGAAGGGTTGACTCATTGGTCGAATTTTTTAAGGTATAAGGAGGTGTTTGGTGATGTTACGCTTCCGTTTGGTAATGGGTTTGATGAGAGTAATCAGGAGATTGAGGTTGGGGAGTTTGGGAATATTGGGCAGTCAGCAGGTGGTGAGTACCAAAACGGGGTGTTGGGTTTGGAATTTGAATATGATGGTGGTGAAGGAGAGGAGAATTATAATCATGGAAATGAGAATGGGAATGAAACTGATAATGGGAATCATGTTTATGAAGAGATTGAGACGATGGGATCAGAAACAAGAAAGAAAAGGAGAGTTATGAAGAATCTTGAAAAGAAGGCGTGGGGGTTTGTAGCAAATCAATTGGCGCAATTAAGGGAAATGGAAGCTCGTTTTGAGCAACGTGATGAGGAGAGAGAGCGGGAGAGGCTAAGGAGAGAGAGTTTACGTGCTAAAAGTGAGGAGGAAAGGAAGAAAGTTATCGAAAATTTAAAGGAACGAATGGATCAAGAATTAGAAGCTATGGAAAACGAGAGAGAAGATAGAAGAAAGCGAAGAGATGAGGAAATCATTCAAGAAAGAAAATGGGAAGAAAGAATGAATAGGAGGAGATGTGAATGGGCGAGAATTGATGAGATGTTGAGTGAACATAGGCGGAAATGGCACAAATTCAGGGTCGGATACTTCATGAACAACAAAATCTTACGAGTCAGTTGTTGGGGTTCGTTTCACAGTGGAGTGGTCATCCAAGTGGAATACCGGATAGCACGAATGGTAGCAGTCACTATCTCGCAGATGATGCAGAATTTGCAACATGTCGGTGGTATGGTTGATGGGGATGCTAGAGTTGAAGGACATAATCAAGATGATGAATTTATTGTAGATGGATGAAGATAATAAAGAGTTATAAAGGTAATAAATTATAAATGTTGAGGTATTGTTAAATGTTGATATGTGACTCCCATTCTTTTTGTTATCCATTATAACTAGACAGTATTTCTGTCGATTTATATTATCATAATCCTTCGCAAGATCAATTCTGTGTCAACCTCAAGCATTATTAACAATATAATTTTATTGTTGCGAAGAGTATACTATTAATGATTGTTTCTGGTTCAGTATGTAACTTGATAATGTGGTTTTTGCTGTTGGGAGGGTTTATTTTGGGTCTATTGAAGAAAAAAGTTTATGATACTCTTGTATGCCTAAGTCAACTCGTGGTAGTAACTACTAGATGCACAATCTCTTCATTAATAAAATCTTTTGAGACTACTAAAAATGAAAATTACATTCTTAAACAGATGGTACTTTAGATTACAAATCGAAACCAAGTCCATAGAATCAGTTGCAAACAGTTTGAAGTGGCTGGTATGCCTGCTGCACCGCACTCTTTGATAATCAAAGATGAACAGCAGAGGTGTCAACAAGGGTCATAACAGTTTGGACTTTCAGATCAAAACTAGTCGTTTTGAAGTATGGGTCGATAATTTGACAAGCAACCTACATATGAGTTTGTAACAACTTTGGGCAGCTTCCTGTTCCACCCATTTGACATGATACTTTTATTGATACAGCAATACTAAAACACAACCTAAATCAACTAATTTTCATGCAACTCTATTAAAATCGAAACATATCAACTGGATCGGTTACAAACATTCATTAATTTCTTTGGAGCAATGTGCAACATTCAACTTTATTTAATCATATTTAGTACATCTTTTGAGTAAAACGAGTCAAGAGATAAAAATCAAAAGGGAACTACAGTATTAATCATGAAAAAGAAAATGACACAAATCCACAAACCATAAAACTGTAAGAGAAACTTGCATTTACTAGTCATGATGTTAAAGGATTATTTGATGCCTGCATTGATAGAATCTGATCCTCTAATGCGGCACATAATGTCAAGAACCAGGAACTGCCAAGATTAATGGTGGCCAATTACATTGCTGCCTTAGCGACTATGACCTCGTATCATCTTCAGTCAACCAAGAAATAAGATGAACCTGTGGAAGAACCAAATAATTTCAGTTCCATGCTATTGACAAAAAAAAGTATAACATAAAATGAACACGTGATATTTCTCAATGTTTTAAGACCTTTCAATTTCTTCAAATGGCATGAACAGTTGTGTCATGTCCTAATCCATTTTCTAATGTTTGTGATGGATAAAAGTTGTGATAAGAACTTTCTTGACAAGCTAACAAGAGCATATATGCATAGAAGCGTCTTGTTTAGGATCAGAATATCAGACATCAATATCAGCATAAATAGCGAATCTCTACATTGTGTTACTATGATGTGACCCAACAACAGTCTTATTTTAGAAAACCATTAAGAATTCAACAAAGTAGATGACCACTTGACTAGAAAACCAAGAATAAAACTATTTTAGTAACGGAAAAATAACAAAACTAACATTCAAAACATAACTTTTTATTACAGGAAAGTAAACTTCTAGTAAAATGAAGGTTACTTGTATTATTGAAGATGTGGACGGGGATGTAATGGAAGAACAGTCCGTGGGAAATCTGTTCGTTGTCCAGCAAGCGAGTAATACGCAAGCAAAGAAGGTGGTTGTTGTTGCTCACGGTTCCCAGATGCCGCATCATGTCTTTCTGAACTAATTAACTCCATATTCCAAAATGGACGTGCCATTGCCATTATCCCATAATTTTCAGTTGCGAGATAGCCCTGAATCCACAAGTACCTTAAAGAAGCTACATTAAGCACAAACGTAGCAACCGCTTGCTCACTAAAAGCACACCTCTCATTTCCATCTTCTGCAACTTTGGACACCCTTTTGATAACTCCAACAGTCCTCCATCAGACTCCCGGTAAAACCAAGAAGCATGTATCTAACATTTTGAGCATACTTCCCGATATAGCCCAAACCAACATCAGTCAATCCGCCGGGTCGAAGATAGATACCTAATCTTTCTAGTCTATTACACCCACTTAGCAAAGCCCGAACCCCATTATCTAGTGGAAAATCTGTAATAACATCTTCTTTGTCAAGTAAAATCATACGGAAATCATAAAGGTTTTTCAAATGAGTTCCTACACATTCCAAAGCTTCATTTGTGATATCCGTTACATTTACATGCAAACATTCTAATTCAAGACATCCTTGCGCTAAAGAAATTAACCCTCGTTGTGAAACTAACCCCTCTTCATCATCACCTCTTTCAATCTTAATCCTACGCAATTTCTTACAATGCAGACCAAGAACTTGTAACCCTCTATCTCCAATCACATCCCGTGTTTCCAGAACTTGTAAATTCGGAAACCTTTGAACCAAAAAACAATGATCATCCGTATCAAACAACGCATACAAAAGATCCAGCTTCGTTATCCTAGAAGCAAACGGCAACACAACCGGAATCTCAGGTTGACTCATGTAATTCAACGCTATACAATTCAAAAGAGGCGGAAACTTCAACCCCACATATTTCTCCGGCTGATCACTAAACGAACCACCACCAAATTCCTGCAACTTAACCGCATAACTAAAGAAAGCAACAAGATCTGTAAGATCGCACTCACTAATCTTCACCGACACTAAACTCCCACCACAATTCCTCGCTATCAATTCAAGATCCTTAAAATCAAACTTAACCAAATCCGTCATATAAAAATTCAAAGTCTCCATAACCACATTACACAACGCCAATTCATGTAACCATTTCCCATCCTTCTCAACAATCAAACTCTCTTGCAAATACAACGTCCGCAAATTACAACACACTTTCCCAATACACAACAACCCATCCGTACTAAACCCCGAACACAAATCAATCTTCAACACCCTAAGCTCCCCTCCCCTCACCCTACACAACATCTCAATATCCGCATCCCTCACAATCATCCTTCTAAAATGCACTTCTCTTAAACAGGTCAAATTCTCTATCTCACGCACCCAAGGACTCGCATACCCGCCCCAATCCTCAGGAATAAGCTCAAACATCGCAGCGCGTGGCTTTCCTTTTATAGTTAAGGATTCTAATAAAGGAAACCTTAACCTAAGCCTAGTAGGCGTGGTGGCGTAACACATAGGCACGGTTACGTGCTTACGTGTTACGCCGTCTAATTCGCACCATTTACGGCAAACTAAAGAGACTGAACTCCTATCTTTACCATCTAATATATATGGGACTACACAGTTAAACACTGTGTCAGTTAATTCCGTTGTATTCGGTTCGACTCGACTCGATTTACTAATATCTTCGTTCATATTAATTAGATTAAAACTAAATAGTAAGAAAACCCTAGATATATATTCTAATTTTTTATTTATTTTTTTACCTTGAAATGGAAAAACAGGTAATAAATTAAGGATACAAACCGTGAAATTAGGGTTTTGGCTGGGAAAAGGTGACGGTGGAGAGAAAGGAAATTGGGATATCTGAGCGGTGGTTACAACTGAAAATGAATCGGGCAGGAGGCAATTGGAAGCTTTAAAGATGGTCCCCACTGTTTAACTAACTATATATAGCTGTTGACGTTTACCTAACGTTAAGGTCCCTATGTTTATGCAATGTTTGCATATGTATACAAGAAAACTTTTTTGGTTAAATTAATACAGTAGCTAATCAATATTTGAGGAATAGCTTCTTTTCATAATCAAAGCATTTAATGAACTACTTCAATGGCTGTTAACATCTTGATCTCGATTCTCATTTTAAGATTTTACAATTTTATAATATTATAAAGTAAAAACAATCTGGATTTTACGTAGGATTTTAGCAAGCTTAAAATCTTATAAGATCCAGATTTTTACCACAAAATCTTAAGATCTAATCTGATATGATCTCACTTTTTTCAAACCGCAAACTAAAAAACTACAAACTTATAGATTATGTTTTTTGGAATTTAAAAAATAACATGTTAATCTTTTTAAACATTATATATTCATAATTCTCGACAATAATTTCATGAAACATTCGCATAATTTTATGTTTATGATATATAATAATTTGTAGATTTAAGTAATATTACAAAGACTATTAAGAAAAAATGACATTATAGCAAGATCTTAGAAACCCAATTCGATCTTACGATCTCAATTTTGTAAAAAACAAACGATCTTGAGTAAGACCCTAATCTTAAAAACCTTGACTTGAACAATATTCCATCACACGACATTCATATTACTATCATTATTACTAGGGAAAATGGTCTAAAAAGGCATCCAACTTGCCACTTTTTTCTTTTGTAGGCATTCAACTTTTTTTCTTCCTAAAGTAGTCAAATACTTTCACAATCTTCCTATTGTAACCTCTAATCAAAAGTTAATTACATAAATTTACATAAATCGTCCCTGTGGCTCTAAACAATTACACCATTCATCCTTGAGTCAATTACATAAAAAGTCCATGTGGCTCTGATGCGTGCCAAACAGTCAAGCTAAATCACTCAAGCGCCACTCGTGAATGGCGCATAGTAATCGCCTTTAAACCGCTCAAGCACGAATGCAATGAAGATCCTGGGAGTATAGTGTTTCCCGTCGTTATGTCCCAAATGATTTATGAATGGATCACCTAACGATATAGTGATCGGGAATTTGAATGGAAAAGAGATTTGAATTAATTATGACTACGAGAAAAAGCCAACAAATTGCAACGGCTTAAATGCAATTTAAAGGAAATTAAAAAGATAAAAAATATTAAATAAACGCTATCACTATAATTAAAATGATGTTTTTGTTTTTATGTTTTTACAAAACTTGAATAAAAACTACGCGACGTACAACTAAAAACGTGAAACTTACACAATATTAACCCTAAAAATATGAAAATGACATTTTTACAATCCTAATGATAAAAGAAAATTTATAGAAAAATAAAATTATTTTTATAACTAATTATCTAATTAAAAACTATTTTTAACTATTAAATAATTACCTAAAATACAAGAAAATAGGAAATTAGGCTAGAAAAATAAAATTAAGACTTAGAAAATTTAAAATATCAAAATAGAATTTTCAAAACTATTTTTGTATTTTTCTGAATATTTTTCTATTTTTTACTAATTTAAAACTATTTTAATCTAATTTAAATGGTGAAAAATACCAAATAAAAGGGGAAAAATAAGGAAAAATCTTCTTTATGCTTTTTATAATTTTCTTAAACTGAGAAAATTGAAAAATTATTTTTTTGAGCTTTTTCTTAATTAATTGTAATAAAACCTATTTAAAAGTAATTAAAAACTATTTTTAATTAAGAAAAATACTAAACAGTGACCAAAATTAATAAAAAATTAAGGAAAATTCTAAAATATTAATCTAAATCTATGAAAAATATAAAAACATGGGCTTATGTGAGAGAAAATAGAGCTGTAGTGTAACAGTTGTGGAAATAAGCACTTGAAGATAAGCAAATAAGCACTAAAGTGAACCAACTGATAACATAAGCTAAATTATACTAAAACTACTCTAAGGCAACTGTATGCAACTTCTCCTAACACCTAATAAGCATTTAACTAAAGATTAAGCTAACTGTCACTATATGCCAAATCAGCTAACTGACCCTATGTTTAGGCTGTTGCAACAGCTTATACAATAAGCTAAAGAGCAAACCAAAAGTGTGGGCCTCAAGGTAACCTAGCAGAGAGCATTTATCCAAATTTGCAGCTAATGAGGGCTATTGATGAGGAAGTTATGGATCAAACAAAAGCTGGCTAAATGGGACAGTGTGACTGATGTGCAGAACAGATAAGCAGTTATCTACTTTAAGCTACTCTACAAGCTAATCAGAGAAGCTTTAGTGAAAAACAGAAATGCAGTCCTCAAGACCACCTAGCAGACTATGACTAAACCAAAAATGAGACCATGAAAAGCTAAATTAAACTCTGTGCACTCTGTAATATCTGCGTAAAAGCAGTTTGTGATTGACTTTTTGTAAAAGCAGTTTGTGATTTTGACTTAAGTGAATTTTGATTCAATTTAGCAAAGCGAATATGATAATTTAAGCTAAAACAAAGTTGCAAAAGCTTCTCTTATGAAATATGAACCTAAAACAAACTAATGCTATCTCAAATCTCCAACAGATGAACAATATAGAACTGATTAAATGAGTTTTGACTTTTTGATGTAAAACTGCTATAACAAAGACCTTAGATCATAATCAATAACCTACTCAAGTATGTATCAACTACTTCTATCTTTTTAACTAATCTCTATCACAGTTTTATAAGCAATTCCAAACACTATTTAACAACTGATTTAAGAACTAAAAACAGATTACCACTAAATTACACTAAACTATCATCAAACACAGATCAATAAGAACTAATTATCACTAAACACCAGATTCAAACAACAGAATCAACAGTGAAATGCATAGATCAGATATGAGAACTTACAATTCTCCTAGCCACTATGGCTTGCAAATGATGAAACAAAGAACCTCTAACCTAATTAAACCCTAACCTACTTTAATTCCAGCTCAACTTCAACCCAAAACCATTTCTGCTTCACCCAATTCAGCTCCATACCCAAGAAATCAAACTTGTTCTTCATCGTTGACTTTGTTGACCATATATCAAATGTGCTTAAAACTTAATAGTAGGCTCACAAAAAGCTATGATAAGCTAGTTTGAGCTTGTTTGAGCTTGTAAATAAGTGATTGAATCTTATATATGAGAATTAGAAACCGAACATTTCAACAGTAATGGAAACTTGAAACTTAAAATAGAACTTGGATTGATTGTTCAAAAACACATTACAAAGCTGTTATCACTTACATGTGATACATTGAAACTAAAATTACAACATTTTAAATCAAACTAAGACATTTTATTAAAAAACGACACTAAAGAAAAATATAAAAACTAACTACTCCTGAACCTTCTGCTTCTCTTTCTTTTTATACATAAAAAAACACTCCCCACGTGTCTCTGAGCAAATCCCAGCATTAATCTGAGCCTTTGGATGTCTTGAGCACTTTTTGGCCGTTTTATGATTTTGGCGCCAAAAACTGGTTTTGATATCAGGGACAGGGAAGAGAATGCATTTAATGCATTGGTATGTTAGGTGAGGAGGGGGGAGACAAGGTGTGTAGTAGGGTGGATGTTGGTGGTGGAGGTGGAGGTTGCAGACAACTTTGTCGGGAAGACAGGGACTAGGGGCGGGTATTATTTTAAACCTTGGGTGTTGGGTTGGTCGGGTTTGGATATCTGGACCGGGTAAAGGATTGGGGCGAGGGGTTTGGTTTGGGCCAAGGTTGGATTGGGATATTAGAAGGGTCCGTTTGTTTTGTTTATTAGTAACACCAAGGACCAAAATGTAACTTCCAATTTCCAGGGACCAAACATGTACTTTTCGAATTTATGATCCAAGGGCCTATCTTGCCATCTCAAATAATCCAAGGACCACAATTGCCAATTTTGAAATTCCAAGGATTAATTTTGACCATTTTAAAAATTCGAGGGACCAAAGCGTAATTTCTCAAATATTTTGGAACTTTTCACCAAAGGACTAAATATGACAACATATGA
This sequence comes from Chrysanthemum lavandulifolium, assembly GCA_022545495.1. Classification (NCBI taxonomy): domain Eukaryota; kingdom Viridiplantae; phylum Streptophyta; class Magnoliopsida; order Asterales; family Asteraceae; genus Chrysanthemum; species Chrysanthemum lavandulifolium. Next base: position 189,653,864 of record CM040245.1, on the reverse strand, counting down.
TTTCAAAGGACCTCTGGTGACTTTTCTTTAAAATAAATGCCTAGGGACTGATTTTGCCATTTTACGAAAGTCTGGGACCGAAAGCGCCAATTATGCAAACTTTGCTCGTTTTCATCCGATTTTAAACATTTTGCATCCGAAACATATAAAATGCACTTTTGAGATATTTTCAGATTTTGATGCATTTCGAGCATTTTAAACGTTTTGCGATTCGGATTGTTAAAAATGATGAGTATATACACACTCATCAGGCTCTAATAATTTGCACATTTCGTCCTTGTGGCTATAAACTTAAACTAATCTAGGCAGCCACCATCCACCGCCTGCCGCCACCATCCGCCGCCTGCCACCACCATCCAAAACTTGTGTACTCCCTGTCGTAGGTCTCTTTGTGGTGAGTTCCGGTGTGGTAAATATTCAAATAATCACCATCAACTAACAAACAGTACCCCATCCCACCACGACATCACCACAAAACCACCACCACAACCACTATCACACCACCCAACCACCTTATGAGCTGAAAGTTGCAGTAAGGTGTCAATTGTCAAAGATCTGAAATAACTGGCATTTTAGCGTAAGAAGGTCAAGAATAATGTAAATGTGGTACCAAGTTTATGAATCTTTACTTAAAGATAAGATCAATTTATATACGGTTTTTATATTCCATATACGAGGCCTGTATTTCCAGTTTTGCAATTTATGGAATTTCATGCAGAATTCTCTACTGATAAGTTTTGTAATTTTTGAACGTGTGGGGACATGTAAGCTTTAGCTTCAAAGCGAGAGTCTCTAGTCGATTGTGCCTTAATACAACAAGCTACTTGCTAATAGACATAATAGTCGTCATTTCCAAGACTCGAGTAATGTCATGAAAGGATATATAAATAGTACGACCAAAATCTATACTTGATAGCATATTAATGGAATAAAATATGTAATGCTTTCATTTCCATAAACACAGCGAAAAGATCTTGCTGATTCCTTTACTCAGGCATATCCTATGGCCCAGTAACCGAGCACACGGAATGAACCAAGACTCCTAGAGCTTCAATAGTCAATACACCATTTAAAAGACAAAAAAATGTCTAATATAGATCTGATATGTGAATTCTTCACACGATAACCATGTATATACTGGAAAAACAAAAGGCATATTGCATAAATTGCTTTTGGTCCACATTTCCCTTTTAAACGAGTAGTTGCTACAATCAACCATACAAATTTGTTACGCAAGAGTGGCAAACTACAATCAGTCATATTTTTCCTATCCATATAAGCACGAGTGAAAGAGAGCTACAACGCATGACCAATTCGTGTTCACTATTTTCTACACAAACGTCAAGAGGCAGATCATGTTAAAAATTCAGTTATTTTCTTATCCTATTCTTTGTTTCAACTTTAGGTTGATGAAACCTAAAATATGGGAAGCTTCTTAACTTACACCATCTAATCAATCTACATTAGCAATATAGTCACGAAACTAATCAAATTACAGAATATTAACAGTTATCTGACCGATATGAACCTCAATTAACATCTCATCATCACAAAAACTAATCACTACGAACCGCATAGGCTTCCAACAAAACATTATAACACGACACTTCAGGAAAATTCCCTCTCGACTCTATCTCCCTCAAAAGCTCCGAAACCTTCCCCAAATCACCCAGCTTCCCAAACGTCTGAACCAAATAATCATAACAAGTAGTATCCGGAATCGTCCCACCTTCATTCATAGTCCTAAAAACCATCACCGCCTCATCACCCCTCTATTAGCACAAGCAGTGTGGACGTATGGTCCGGACTGGGCCAGGAATGGGTCAGGCCCGAAAGACAGCGGCCCACTCTACGTCTAAACCCTAATCCATCCCCTATAAATACATGACAGGTTATCTCTAACCCTAACTAACTCTGGTTATGCTACATCGCATACTAACTTGACCGTCGGAGGTGGACCCCGGGGCTACGGCCTCGGGTCCACTCCTAACGGGTTCTCTTTGTTGACAGGTCTACTAGGACTCGAGAAGACGACTAACGACCCAAGGAGAGTCGTTGAATCCAGTCCGCGCTAGATTATGCATCAACAAGTTGGCGCCATCCGTGGGACCACGAATAAATTATGTTTCTTGTTCTCATATTAAAAGCACTGCGTACCACTTGCTGATTCAAGGTTGCTGGGACCACAAATCAATTTCTAAAGTCGGTATGCGAATTTAACATTACTTTAAAAAGCCTTGCACATGGGATGAAGTTATGAATGAACCACTGCACATGGACACGAACCATTGTTTAGTTTACTTAATAAAATAACTTCAATAAAGTTCCTTTCTTATTGGCTTACTTTAAATTAAATACGTTTTGTTTATGAACCATCATACAAATAACCGTATACGAATTACAATATTTCTTTACATGAGATTATGAAAAAGTCCGCACGATCGGACCTATTTTATATTTTCGTCCGCACGATCGGACCTAAGAAAATATCCGCACGATCGAGTTATTTTATTTTTAGCGCGAATTAATTCGCGCAGACATCGCTTTTACGGTTGGTACGCATGTTCACGCCGAACAACGCGATCGCGATAAATCTACCCGCATTAGGCGTGCGTTCAGACATCTTCGCAGAGAACGCGTTACGCGCGAACACCACGATGCTAGTCAATCGCCATGATGCGCATTGGACCAAAGGCCGTGGTATAAACATCTGCGATCATCCACAAACGTTCGAGTCTATGCGGTTACGATAAATCTATCTGTGTCTATTAGTCGCGGTCACGGTACATCTATCCGAGTTTTTATAAAAAACAAAAAACAATTAATTATTTAGGTACGATACGCATCCCACGACAGGCGCGCGCCAATTTTCTTATATGTTATGTGCTATATATTGCTTAACTTTATTAGGTTTTATATGTTGCGATTCGCAAAGATATACTTTAATCTTGCATTCGGTGTTTTCTAGCAGATTAAATAAGTTTAATGCTACACGAGTAGCACCATCAAACTTGGGGGCTACCGGTATATAGTACCCTTGTTTCTACTCACGTCACGCAGCATATTTGGAAGCAGATCGACGTAAGAGGTATTGCAAGCCGGTACAAAGGCGGATTTAAATATTCGCACCATCTTGCCGTAGGGAGACGTCCTCTGTTGGTTGTAAAGACGGATGAAATGCGCGCGAGCTAACGTCTTCGTCGCACCTCTTTGTCGCGCACAACACACACGCATGTGACACGTCTGTCGCACCTCTTTGTCGCGCACGGCACTTACCCGCTACAAAGAGCACTTCTTACATCGCGCACGCCTTCGTCGCACCTCTTTGTCGCGACAACAGACGCGCCTCTAAAGCGCGTCTTCGTCGCACCTCTTTGTCGCGCAAGACAACAGCACACTTCGCTTCTGAAGCACGTCTTCGTCGCACCATCTTCGCGTCGCATGGTACAAAAGGTACGCCTACCCGTGATGCAAGATACGGGATCCACTTTCACCATTGTGAGACTCACAATCGCAATGTCACCGTTACCCCAACTATAGAACTCGTGTTCTTCTTACGGGGTCTTCTTTGTTATAATCAGAGCGGAAACCTAGCATATGCGCTAAGCAGACGGCGCCATAGGCCAAGTGCGATCGTCGCATTTGGGTTCTGCTTGAAGATGTTCCGTCCCATGTGCACACTTGAGTTGCGCACACATGGACCATGCCGTCATGATTGATTGAGCCAACGCGGCCATGAACAGAACTTAAGTCTAGCATAACATAGCCATGCGCTATCTCATACTAAACTTGGGGGGCTTGTGGACGTATGGTCCGGACTGGGCCAGGAATGGGTCAGGCCCGAAAGACAGCGGCCCATTCTACGCCTAAACCCTAATCCATCCCCTATAAATACATGATAGGTTATCTCTAACCCTAACTAACTCTGGTTATGCTACATCGCATACTAACTTGACCGTCGGAGGTGGACCCGGCTACGGCCTTGGGTCCACTCTAATGGGTTCTCTTTGTTGACAGGTCTACTAGGACTCGAGAAGACGACTAACGGCCCAAGGAGAGTCGTTCAATCCAGTCCGCGCCAGATTATGCATCAACAAGCAGCAAGCAAAGTATTATACCTAACTAAATCCGGCTGAAGACCCTCATGCCTCATTTCCGCAAACAAACTTAACAGCCCTTCCCAATCATACCCACTCATCACCGCCTCGACGCTGTTTGTCAGGTATCCGAATACGAGCTCTTTTGGCTTTGGTTTGGATCTTGTTCTTGAGCGTGAATTTGGGGGTTTTGTTATTTATGTGTTGTTGTTACATACTGTTATTAACCGTTGACCAGTGAATTTGAGGGTTTTTACTGTGGTTAATTTGGGTGAATTTATGGGTGTACGGATAAGAATTGGTGGCCGAGTGGTGTCTCGAGTGTCATTTTATTGTTGTTTTTAAGGATTGGTTTCATGAAGTGAACACTAGATTAATGTCTCGTATGGTTTAAGGTTGAGTGTGTGTTTTGGTGTATGTGAAATGATGGGGTTTGAGGAGAAGGGTTTAAGTGGAAGAAGATGAAGTCTGGTTGTGGATAACCAACAATGTAGTTTGAGGAGAAGTTTTTTTTTAAAGAATGATATAAATTTACTCAAGGATGAACAGTGTAATTATTTAGAGCCACAGGACGATTTATGTAAATTTTGTAATTAACTTTTGATTAGAGGCTAAAATAGGAAGATTAAGAAAGTATTTGACTACTTTAGGAGAAAAAAAGTTGAATGCCTACAAAAGAAAAAGTGACAAACTGGATGTCTTTTTAAACCATTTTCCCTTATTACTACTATAATACAACTGTGAGCTATAATTTACTGTTTATTAGAAAAAATAACAATAAAAAATTATTCCGCTATTAATGTATGGTTAATAATTATTAGAAAAGTGTTGTTACTCTTCATCTATAGCAACAATATCTCAGGTGGCGTTTGGTTGGGGTGTCACACTATTTGGATTGGATTTGGGGTAATATAACTTTTTTGGTTCGAGTTGTGGGTTACGTAACAGTATTTGAAACCTTCATAGAAAGGTTTTGACAAAAGGCACGAAGGTCCCATACTTTTCTGACATTTTCTTTGATTTCCTGACATAAAAAGTCAATTATATGGGGCCTGTAAGTCTTGTAGCCAATTATAATTCATTATATCATTTTTTAACTTTTACAAATTTTAAAAATAGTATATCTAAGCTCATATTAATTTTATTTTTAAACATTTTAATATATAAAATTATTTTTCTCTCTTACATCAAATCTAAATCTTAATCCAAATTCAAATCCAAATTCAAACCCAAATCCTAATCCAAATTCAATCAAATCCAAATACAAATCCTAAACTTACCAACAAACCAAATGGGCTCTTAGTAAATCTTAATTATACAAACATATAAGAATAATTCATATAAGATATATACTTTAGCTAAGTAACTAATTTAATATGCCATGATAATATTATTTAAATGGCTTGATGTCATTAGTTTCCCCACAACAAGTAAATGGTACAAATCTTGCTAGGCGTGTACAAGTGAGAGTTCTCAGAGAAGGGTCGAAAATGGTTTCGTAATTAACCCAAGGCAATGTACATCTTAGTAAAAAGACTCGCCCTCTTAGTATAACCTAAATAGAGAAAAACCTCATACATTTACCAAATTCATATTATAAAATTAGAGTATCAAACATAATTTTAGAAATAACTTTTGCAATGAAGATTTTTAATAAATTGTTTCTTATGCAAATAAAAAGTCTTTTATAGAGTTATTTGTAATTGAGATGCTCACAGCTTTATTAGGTTTTAAAAAAATTTCACATTAAAAAATTATAAATATTTGAATTTGGAATCTCTGCTCTACATTATGCTTTACCATTACGGAGTCTAAAGTCTAAATTAGGGCTAAGTATAGTAGTTGTAACCTTAATATTGACATTAATTTGAGGTTGTTAAGGTTAAATTTGAAAAGTCTTTTGTCGTTGTAAATTTGAAGAAGATAAGGATTTATGAAAATAATGGTAGACACAAACAACATAATTTGGGACTTCAAATAATTTAAAGGTTTATCAATATTATGATCGACCAATCTAGACCGTTTAAGTTCGACATAAGAATATTCGTTATTATTGTTAGACGTTAGATTTTTTATGTAATTGGGCTTAGCCCATGTTTAGTTGGTTCTAGAATTATCTTATGGATATTATATATTGTATTTGACAATTAATGGAATGCAAGCAACTTATTGTTACAACATGGTATCAGAGCCAAAGATCACTATCTCTTATAAACTCTAACAAATAATCGACCCTATCCCAAAACATACGTTTCTTTGTTTTCTTCATATATACCCTACCGATCCCTTAAACCCTTTTATTTTTATTTTTATTTTCAAAACCTAAATCATCATGACAGGGGGTTCTGTAGCCCCCTCCCCCCACTATAAGAATCTTTGACAAATTACTTATCGTTCATAACATGACTTCTCTTTTTCTCATTGAATTAGACGTGGACAAATTAAATTAATCTTCGCGGGTTTATTTTTTAAGAATCTTTGTAATGGTTTTGAAGTGATCACATACTAGACGAATCCAATGGTGAATGTTGACTAGTGCTCCTCGACACCGAAAGGTGGAAAATCGATTCAATCTTAAAATCATGGGTTTTTCTAGACGTGATATGATGCTCTTCAAGAACGTCTAGTTGTGGCGGATCCTCAAATAGCTAAAGAGGCGTGGGATCTTATAGAGAAGATTTTTCTTCACAATAAGCATACCAAGTTCATCGCTTTAAGGTTAATTGTGGATGATCAAGCTTGGTGATCTATGCATCAATGCCTATTCTCCTAAGATCGAATCCATCACAAATACCCTAACTAGGGGGTGCACCCATGAGCCAACAATGATGTAGTTACATATTCTCTTCATGGGTTTAGTGACAAGTATGAGCAAGTTGCAGGGATTATTGCTCATCAAGACCCTTTCCCGGCACTCAACAAAGTTCGATCCATAATCACTACGAAAGATATGCGGTTGAAATCTAAACATCAAGCTTTACTCGTTGACTCTTCTTCATCGTCTCCTATGATATTTTGGCTAAAGCGGTCAATACAAGTCGACGTGCATATGCAGGATGTGAAAATCGGTGAACAAAGCCTTGTTTCAACTTTGCTAAAGGGTTTTGTAAGTTCGGTGCCAATTGCAATTTTTGTTCATAATAATGCATTGCATTTACTCACAACACCAAATACGTCACTGTGGTCAAACCAATCTTTGCATACTTGTTTCGTAGGTGGGCCTACTAATTACAATACCCTCTATTTAAGACCAGTTACATACACTTGTTCAAGCCCAGTAAGCAATCATGTCACAATATGGAATAAGCGGACTTATGGGGCAGGCCCAAGTTAATGGTCATACTAGTATTGTACCCGGCTAATTTCTCAAACTATGAGCCCACCAAGTTTTGGTCCATTAATGAGTAATATTGGGCCTGGTGGTACTATTCTTTCGCATGAAAATATTCCACAAGTGAATTTTACGTCTCATGCTATTGTTCATATGCATCATGTTCTCTTGGCAGAATTCGAGCAATGCTAGACCTTCGGGATAAGAAACGGTGTTACCTCAAGCTTTTAGTACTATGAATCATAGTTGTTAAGATCTCGATCCTGATCTTAGGATCTTATGATTTTACGATTCTACAAAGCTAAAACAATTCGGATCCTACGTAGGATCTTAACAAGCTTAAGATCTTATAGGATCCTACATAAGATCTTAAGATCTTAAGATCTACTCCGATCTGATCTTACTTTTCTCGAACCACAAACTAAAAACAACAAATTTATGGTTTATGTTTTTATATAATTTAAAAAACAACATGTGATTCTTCTTAAACATTTCATATTCATAATTTAGGACAATATTTTCATGAAATATTCATATAATTTCTTGTTTATAATATATAATAATTTGTAGATTTGAATAATATTACAAACATCATTAAAAAATGACATTATTGTAGGATCTTAGGATCACGATCCGATCTTATGATCATGATCTTGCAAATCGAAAATGATCCTAGCTAGGATCCCAATCTTAAAAACCTTGCTATGAATCTTCAAGATCCAACCACATGAGCATGAAACATGGATACATATGCTAGCTCTCATCTTAGTTCACCTGTTAATAGTCTAAGTGATGCTTTTAATACGTGTTTATATCCATTTATCACTGTTGGTGATGATCATTCTATACATGTCACCAACACATGCAATAGCATTTGCCTACATCTATGCTAGGATTACGTAAACATTATGAAGTGTTGGTCATGTATTGTATGTTATAGATTGTTATATTAAGGCTTATAAGTTTATTATTATTCCATTAGCCTATGTAGTAAGCTCATGGGCTTTGGAAATGTTTCTAGAAGTCCTCTTATGGGTGTTGCCCTAGAAATGTACTTATATAAACTCTTGTAAACCTCATTTAGAGGTTGGTTGATTCATTTGCAATATTACACCTTCATTTGTTCATTCGCATGGATCATCCCATCTCTCTCTCTAACTCTTTCTCTCACTTGAATATTGTGTATTTGGGAACCTACAAGTAGTATGCCTAAAGATGATTGTTTAGTGTGTTTGTGTCCTACGTATAACATCTTTCTTAACAGTTTTGTATTTTGGTTTTATATTTCCTATAGCTTTGTTTCTTGCACTTATTCTTGAAGCTTGGAAAGTTTTAAGGATTCCATAGTGTTTAGAAGCTTACTTATTAGTCTAAAGTTCATATCTTTTAGGTTAAATATTAATTTTTTACGTTGTTAAGTTTATATACGTTTTATCGAACTTGCTCCAATTCCATTAAAAACAACAAAGCTTTCAACTTTAGTCTTATTTACATGTTTTTAAGGGTTTTTTATTGGAAGAAACGGTTTAGAAGTTTGTCTTTGATTAGAAAATAAAGTTTCAAAAAATATGTCCTTTTATCGAACTTGGAAAGTTTTAGGTTTTAACGAACTTGGAAAGTTTTAGGGTTTATCGAACTTGGAAACTTTTAGGGTTCATTGAACTTATTTATCAAAATTTGACGACAACGTTTCTTCACGGTTCAAGGATTACTCAATACTTCCCTTGCTTGGATAAGCACGTGGAATACTTGACTAAGAGAAAATCTTCTAGCTTGGAAAAGTTAGATAGATTCTATCAATTTTAAATTTGATCTGTCGAATTTGGATATCTAATTTGATTTATCAAATTTGGTCATCTAGTTTGGTTATCAAACTTGGACTTTATCGAACTTTGACTTAACAAACTTGTACTTGGTCAACGTTATCGAATTTGGAACCATAGTTATCGAACTTTGACTTATCGAACTTGGACTTAGTCAACTTTATCAAATTTGGGTCACTATCGAACTAACACTAAACCAAACCTTATCAACACTACAACACACTTCTTAATTATCTACAAGATCCATCATAACTACATAAGTTTAATCAACAAATCATGTCTCAACCACCTTATTTCAACTACTTTCCTCAACAATATCCTCAACAACAACAATATCCTCAGTAACAACAATACCCTCAACAACAACCATATCCTCAGCAACAACAATTCTCTCAGCAACAATAATTCTAACAACAACAATTCTATGAACAACAACAATTTTCTCAACAAGTCACATATCTTGTCCAACAGTCAAGCCGTGAAGTTGGTTCTCTTAGCAGACAACCAATGCTCACACAAGGAAACTACGTTCAAGGGCTAGCAGATTCTTACGATTCATTGAACTCTAGAAACCTCACGGGAAATGCCTGAAGAAAGTGATACTTGAAGGACCATGGAAATGACCTACAACAACGGTTCCTGGAGATCCCACAGCGGTCCCACCAAGAGCTGAGACTACTACACTTCTTCCAGAGCATCAAATCACTCCAGAAAAAGTACTTCACAAGGAAGCTGAGAAAATGGCAATGGAATACATTTGTGCAGGTATTCTAATCGATTTTCCAAAGCATTGATTCTCAAAAGATGCTTAAGCTATGTGGGAAAACATACATCTTTTGATGGAAGGCCCGAATTGAATAAAGAGGACATAGAATCAGTTGTATCACACATATGAGGCCTTCAAAATTGCATCGGAGAGTCATTAGAGTCTTACTATCATCGATTCACCAACATCATCAATGACTTAGATAGAAACAATGTGATCCTACCCAAAATTGCTATCAACACTAAGTTTCTGAACTCCTTAGGACCAGATTGGCATAAATATGTCACGTTTGTTCGTCAAATAAAAAATATTCATGATGTGAAATATGGGTTGTTGTTTGATTATCTGAAGCACCATGAAAAAGAGGTTCAAAAGGATCATGCTCTAAGTGGAATGTTGTGTAACATATTGATTTTCACAAACACACAATCAAATACACATAGAATTCAAATGAGATGATTTTAGAGAGAGAAAGTAAAAAGAGTTGGGAAATTCTAGTGAGCCAAAGAAAAATATATATTTAAGCTCCAACCATTTACCTTGCTAGGCAAAGGATATTTATAGTGTGTTACATGAAACGCCTCCTACGGGCTATGGATCAGGTATACAATGGGTAAAGACCCGTCCTTCCTCCACGGTGTTACTTAACTAACTACTAACTTTCATTAAACGACTACGACTACGAGCTTTCTAATGAATACATATACTTGAGGTAACCGAATCTTTAACTACCGGAATTTCTAAACCCTAACAATCTCCCTCTAGGGGAGGTCACCTCAATTACAAACAGATATTACATTTTAGTGTTCTTGAATTCTTGATTAAGTTCTTTGCTATGTAGCTCATAGCCTTTGATTCTTCATATTCTGCATGTATTGTATTTCAAGTGGAGGTCTTAAATTGATCCACGGATTATTTGTTCTTTGAGCCTTTTTTAGAGATCATCAGCCACATTAAATCTCTTGACTCATCCTTTGTTGTATTGCCAATATGTGAAGTTGTGACTTTTGGACCGAAATGCTCACACTTTTGGATCATGATATCTTCTCATCAGAGTAGCGGAAGCATTGTTGATTCATGATATTCGCAGCAATGTAGCAGAAGAATGGTTTGAAAATATCAGAGTTAAGTTATGAAGATACGCACTTATCATGATTTCTTTAGATATGAGTGTGATGTGTGAGCATGCGGTAATGGATTGACTCCTCAATTCTGATCAGCTGCAACCGTCGGGTGTCCCTGCAAACAACAGTTAGCAATAAAGCTCACGAAAGTGTCTTTGATCACTTTCGTTAAATGGGGTTGTAAGAACCACGATTCCACGTTGATCAGTACAAGTACTGCTTGTGATCAGGTAGAATTTCTAAGAATCTCCTTGACAGGGTTTCGTAGCTTATCAACCCGTTCTCAAACCGGAACGTCTCAAAGAAGACAGCACAGAGTGAGTGAACCAGCGAATTGAGATTCACAGATTGATGAAAAATGATTTGAAAAACAATCGTGTATTTCTTAATAGAAAGAGTTTTTGCAATACAACGAAAGTTTTATGGAAAACATCAATTTTCAATCATAAATACCCTTTTTGTTTTGAAAAGTTAATACAAAGTCTATGTGCTAGAGAAAAGAGTTGTTGAGCACAACGGCCGGTTTTTCAAAGGCATCCGTCAATCTATTTCCTTGACCAAGGTTGATTCAAGAGTGAATCACCCCATTGTTTCTATCCAGTTGTCACAAATTTGATCTTTTGAGAAGATCTCACATGTCACCCACCAAGAGCTTGTTTGATGTTGGCTCTAGAAGGATTTCCATCTTCATCGTGAATACTTAACATATCACTCAGATGTTCTGGTAATACCACAAGAATAATACGTAGGACTCTCAATGTATTCTCACTATCCACATTGTGTGAAATAGTAAGTCTTTATTTATTGTGCGTCCTAATGAGATTTATTGATGATCTCTTGGCTCTAGACTCAAAAGTGCACTTTGGTTTCCTATTTCGGAGACTAGAGAGAGGGTCTCATTCTTCAATACCAACAATCTCTAAGAGAAATTTAATAGATAATGTAGGTTCCCCGTGAGAATGTAACAAGTCCTTTAAAGAGGAACGTGAGTAGCTTGGGAAGTTTAGTGCAGTGCGTCACTGGGTCCATGACGTCTTGTCTTCAATACCGGCGTTACCTTAGTAACTACCAGTAGCATATGAATTGAACTCGGTTTCTGCCCTAAGGTTGATATAATGGAGGGCTATTTCTTTTCACCCTTTTCTCATTCAATTCTTTTTCATTCTTCAACCCTTCAGTGCTTACCGAGACTTCATTACTAGAACCTTGTTGGGTTTATTCCAGTTCTAGCTCAATCTCAGTCGGCACTCTTCCCTTATTCTCATTTTTCTCCTTTTTTCATCATACCTAAGGACTTCTACACTAACAAGTGGATTGTCCCTGGGTAGATCCCTCCGGCTCTGGCGGGATCATGGGAACAAATACCTAACCTAACCATCCTTATATCTTCAATGCATAAAGTAAATTGGTCGGTATTTTGGTATTGTTCTTTCCGCCTCGAAACCAATTGAAAATCATTTGAAAATCAATCAAGGTACTTGTGATATAGAATGAAAGTATTTTGTACCTTAATTGTTTTTGATATTTTAGAAATGCTCCCCATCAACATGTGCTTCAAGTATTAGAAGTCATTTAGCACATGGAGGCAGGAGGTCTTTGAAATCTTAGAAAGATCCAATTCTTGATTAACATTTTCTAAAATGATCATCATCACTTCCCCGATCAAATCTAGTATTTTAAATACTTTGGATAAAATATTTTGGGAAGGATGTGGTTTTCTTTTGATTGCTCCCCCTCAATATGTGCATCGAGATTCGAAAGAGTTTTGCACATATTAAAGGGAACCTGCACTTTGAGATAAATCAATCACGTTTTAATCCCTTTTGGTTTAAGATAAATGCTTCCCCTTAACATGTGCATGAAAAATTTGAAATCGTTTGCCACATGTAGGGAGGAGAGCCTGTTGATATTTCTAAAACCACTAGTCAAATTATCAGTTCATTTCTAATTTAAATCACAAATTCTCCCCCGATCACAATTTTCAAACCCTTTGAGATTTGTGATCCCAATTGATTTAAATTATTTTCGAAAGATTTTTGAGGAGAAATGTGACATGCTTTTAAAACATTTAACTGATAAGGATCGGATTTTGAAACTTTAATCTCCAATGATCAAACATGCTTAGGTATCATATGAAAACACAACATTAGCCTTGGTCTTGATCCAATTGTAAAAGGTATTCTTTTTGATTAACCAAATGTAGACCTTGCTCATTTCTGTGCCAATTGTTTGAGAAATAACCTTTTTGATTTGTTTGAAATCATTCTCTCCCTAAATCAATGACTTAAGTTGTTGATTGAGTGATTGAGATTTTGACAAATGATAAGTCCAGATGATTTTCAAATTAACTCCGAGTTATTTTCAAAGCAATTTTGTGAGGAAGCATTTGTCTTTTTGGCGACAAATGTTCCTTATGAACTTATGGTTTTATGAGCAGAGCATGAGATCTTAAAATGATATAGCATGGCTTTGTCCTTTCTTTAAAAAACGGGTTACTGCCTGAAATGACAATAAACCAACATTTTTCTCCATCTCATTTTTTTTAAACAAATTAAAAATATTTATTACTTTAGTTCGAACTTCATCTAAAGACCCGTGCCATTATTGAATGACATATCTAAGTCCGTAGATGTTATCTAAATCGGAAAACATGATAAGTAAAACAATCTTTTTGAATTTTTTAAGATTTTCTGTTTTTTATGGGTTTTGAAAATTTTATATTTTTCTATTTTCTTTTTGTTGGTTTTATAATTTTTTATTTTTCTTTTTGATAGAATATATACAAGAAAATAGATGAAGAAACACCTTTACTCCTCGTCTTCCTCCTGAAGACGTTTGAGTGTCTTAGGTTGTAGGCTCTTCAAGCCAAGTCGTAGGAGGATAAACTCAAAACGTTCTCTAGGGAGAGCTTTAGTGAAGATGTCTGCCAGCCGATATTCAATCCTTACGAACTATAGTTCAACCACACCTTTCTCCACTTGTTCACGATGAAGTGATGCGAATGTCAATGTGCTTTGCTCTTGGTGTTGAACATTGTTGCAGCAGAGCAATGGCACTTTGTTATCACAATACATAGGAACTTTGTTGAATACAAAGCCATACTCGAGATAATTGGGATCTCATCCATAAGATTTGAGCACAACAATATGACATGGCTATGTATTCAGCCTCTGAAGAGGATATAGACGTACTCATTTGTTTCTTTGAAGACTAGCTTACTAACTTATCTCCCAAACACTAAGCACCTCCTGATGTGCTTCGACATGTATCTTGACACCCTGCATGGTGCGCAGATCGCATAATTTCGTTAGTGACATATCGGTGTTCTTTGGATACCAAAGTCCCATGTTAATGGTTCCTTGGAGATACCGAAGACCCATTTAACCGCTTCAAGGTGCTTTTGGTAGGCTTAGCACGGTATCTAGAACACATGCATACAACAAGCGAGAATATCGGTCTCTTGGTCGTGAGGTACATCGGGATCCAATCATACCACGATATTTCGTTTGATCAACCATGATCCACTGAGTGGTCCTCATCCGGTTTAATCAGACGCTCCACCATGGGAGTGTCAACATGGTCACAAGAATCAAATCCAAACTCCTTTAAAATTTCATTTGAATATTTAGATTGATTAATTAAAATGCCTTCGGGACTTTGTGAAATTTGTAATCCCAAGAAAAATGACATTTGTCCCATCATAGACATTTGCATTTTGGAGCCCATCTCCTTTGAAAATCGGTCACATTCATTAGGGCCAGTCAAGGCAAAAATAATATCATCAACATAAATTTGAATGTGAATCAAGTGTTTGCCTGAATTTCTGGTGAACAGTGTGGGATCAACTGCTCCTTTGTTGAATCCATTTGACAAAAGAAACTTTGACAACGTATTGTACCATGCCCTTGAAGCTTGCTTCAAACCATAAAGGGCCTTCTTCAAGCGGTAGACATGGGTTGGATGTGCTGGATCCACAAAACCTTCTGGTTGACTGACATAAACCACCTCTTTAAGATCTCCATTGAGAAAGGCAGTCTTTACATCCATCTGATAGACCACCATATTCTTACTGGCAGCATTAGCCAGAAAGATTCCTCAAAGTCAATCCCTTCCTCTTGATGATATCCTTTAGCCACTAACCTTGCCTTATTCTACAGAACATCACCGTGCTCATCAAGCTTTACTTTGAAGATCCACTTGAGAGCAATAATCATAGCACAATCTGGAGCAGGTACTAATTCTCATACATCAAGATGATCGAACTCATGGATTTCTTCTTGCATAGCAGTAAACCAACTATCCTTAGACATTGCTATTTTGACATCTTTGGGTTCAATATTTGATAATACAGAGTTGAAGAAGCACCATAAGGCATCTGTAGCAAGTTGTTTACGAGTAGATACCGAACGAGAAGGATTCCCAATGATGTTGTCCAATGGATGATCATGTGTCCACTTCACGAGATGTTCATGTGGTTGTTGGTAGGAGGCGATGTAGCGAGTTAGGATCCCTTGTGAAGATGTTTCGGTGTAGGTTCAGGGCAAATATGTTTTCAAGCAGATCATCTTGAGTTTGCAAAGTTTTCTCAAAGAGTTTCCATTTGTATTTCCATGATGTCGGTAGAAGATTCGAGGATTCGAGGATGATGATGAGTGATCAGCAATTGGCGCTTCTTGAGATAAAGACATTGAAACAGATGGACCATTTGTATTGGTTGGATTAGAAGCAGCTATAGTTAGTGGTGTGGAATTGTCATTAGCCTGAGGTTCATAGTATTCATCAAACATCTGATCAAACAATTTTTTCAAGTCTTCTTCTGATGGAGGTGCATAGGGAACTGTAGGAGAGTGATTTTGTACAAGAGAAGAACTGATGGGACTACTTGACAAAAATTGAGGTGCGGGTCCAGAACTGGATTATCCAGGAGCCGTTTGCTCTGTCAGGTCATCAAACGTAACGTGAATTGTTTCCATGATGTCCCGGGTTCTTTTATTGTAGATTCGGTAACCCTTCCAATTCGGTGCATAACCAATGAAAAATCCAATATCCGCCTTAGCTTTTAACTTTCCCAAATCTTAAACCTCATTTGTTGGATATCACAATGCTCCGAACACACGAAGAAAAGAAAGATCCGGTTTTCTGTTATGAACTAGTTCGTATTGAGTTTTTCCATGAGTTGTATGTATTGGGGAACGGTTTTTGGTGTAACATGCAGTGGCAATGGCTTCCGCACAGAGAAACATTGAAGCCTTTGAATAGATTAGCATAGTCCTTTCGGGAGTTCGATTTCATATTTCAACTACACCGTTCTGTGGAGGAGTACATGGAATACTTCTTTGATGGACGATTCCAATACTTTCATAAAACTGACTTAGTTCTTTGTTTACAAACTCAGTTCCATTGTCTGTTCGGATGATTCTAGCTGTTTTGTTAAGCCGAACCTGCAACTATTTAATAAGTTTGATGATGATGTCGAGAGTTTCATCCTTTGATCTCAAAAACTTAACCCAAGTAAATCGAGTAGTCATCAACAACGACTAGCATATTTCTTCCCATTTATAGTCGCACTCTCATGGGTCCGCACAAATCCATGTGAAGGGTATGAAGAACTTCCATATTAGAGTTTGTAGGTTTGGGTTTATGGGCATACTTTGTGCTTTTGCCCAATTGGCATGCCGAACAAAGATGATACTTTTCATACTTTAATGGGCAAGCCTCTTACGAGGTCCTTTCGGAAAGATCATTGATGGTGCCAAGTTCAAGTGGTGAGCGCGATTCCATAACCATGACTTTGTTTTGGATGCTTTTGACAACAGACAAATTGGAGAAGGCGCATCATGTCTTCGATAGAGATGGTGTACAAATTAGTGCCACGAGTTCCTTTAAAATCTCAACACCGTCCAATTCTCTAACGAAGCAAGTGTGTTTTTCAAAGCCACTTCAAGATCGTAGTCGAAATTGACCAACAGAGAGCAGATTATGACCAAGACCTTCTACATAATATACCCGGGAGATTACACTGTCACCAAACACATAGTCTTCGTAACCCATAATTGCCCAAAATGGTCGTTCCCAAATCTAACAGTCCTGATGAATTTATTCACAAAGTTCTTGAGCCGTGAGCGATCTCCAGTCATATGCTTTGAACAGCCTAAGTCCAAATACCACAGAACGATTTGTACGACCTGCAGTTGAACACAGACAAGTATGGATGACTAGATAATTTGGATCCCCATGAGAGAATGGGTTCCAATTGGTTAGTATATGAGATTGGAACACCCACATTAGTATTAGAAGCTATGACATCATTAGTGGTGGGAACAAGACTAGTAGTAGCACTGGGCCAATGTGAAGTATGACTACTTCTTAAGGGGATGATCCTACCAGTAGGTTTCCATTCCTTAGTGGGCATAGATCTATACCTTTTAGGGAAAAATTCTTTAACTTTGAATATACGGCCAGTGGGTTTCCATTGATACCCTACATTACTGAATTTTCTCCCTGTAGGTTTCCAATAATTACTAACATTTTTCCAAATTGGCTTCCTGACTTCCTTAACATGTTTAGCACTTCTTACATTTTTTACTGGAGATTTAACAACATTTTTCAACTCATTCACAACACATTCATGATAAATACCAGAAACCAAACATTCATTACGATTCATCTTATTAAACTCAAACTTATTATTCCTAGGGTGGTCTTCTACTTTATTCCCTTGATCACTCTTGGCTCGCGTGGTCCTATCTTGCTTTGTATTGCCTGGAGGCTTTGACCCGCTTACCTTAGTGTCATTGATTACTCTTGTAGAAGGAACGATGGGAATATGAGTTGGTTTCACTACTTTATGCATTCTTTGTCTAGAAGTGCTTGGATCTGAGAATCTAGGAGGCACATCAAAGGTCACATGCTTGACTTTAGGCATAGAACAGGGCATAACTACACTATCTTTCCTAGTACCAGATTTAGGACATGTTGCAATTATACATTCTAAGAGTTCTTGAGATTGTTTGGCATATAAGCATGCATGGCCAATCGCATTATCGAGTGGTTTCTCTATCTTATCCTCTTCTACAATCTCACAAAGACACTCTAAACTATCCTTAAGGTATGAAAGATATGTTTGAAATGCATGTTCATTATTCCTAAGATGAAGGGGAATATATTTCACAGTCATAGCATATTTAGAACAAACAGGCACTTTTGGTGCAACATTTTCACAACTGGTGATTGGCATTTTCCCTTTTACCTGACTCTTTAGATTCTCAATTACTTTTTGCAAAGACGTTATCTTTTCATTGTTCTTGTCACGAGTGACCTTAATTGATTCATATAACTCCTTGAAATGTAGTTTAACCTTTTCATTTTCATGTTGTAAGACATTAATGAGGTTTTGAAGATGAAAATTTTGAGAATTCTGAGAATCTAAAGGAGGAGGCATATGGGAGCCAGACACTTCACTCTTTTTACCCTTCAATTGGAAAATATGGGCTTACAACCTTTTGATCGTGTTACAATGAGCTCGATACTGTTCATCACGTTTGTTGATTTCAAAGACTGCATCAAACTCACGAGCATCCGAAGATGTCTTGGCATTTGAGGTTTTAACATTTTCTTTAAGATCTTGATATTTTAATTGTAAATTAAGATATTCAACTTCCAATTTAGAAAAATGTCTGACCATCTTATCATGATCATCCCTTTCAATTTTATCATGCAATTTCGAATTTTTGGTTTCAAGCTCAATGACACGATCTTGGGAGACTTTCAAAGCAATAGACAGTTCATGAAATTGAGAAGCAGTAATGGAATAATTAAGTAGCGATATAAAACACATCTTGAGCAATACATCTAGAAATTAGATTATCATTCGGGATATGAATATTCTTCCTCCCAATCTCATTGCTTTTAAGATCACATTCATTTATTCTAACCTCGTTTCCATTTCATTGAACATTCTTTTCATTTCGTAACCACGTATCAATGGCCTTTTGAAGACTCTTTGATGCGGGTTTCTTGACGGTCTTAATATTTATAGTGTCTCGCTATACCTATGGTCTACCTAATGCACTAACAGGCGGTGTACCGGTCGTGTGTAGTGTAGTAAATGGTAAAGCCGAGGTCGTCCCAAGAGCTATGTGTGTTGGATTATTACTAAGTCTAATTGTCACAGAATAATAATGGTTTCGATAGGGATTTAATTAATTAAACTACTAATGCGAGAATAAAATAAAAGCGAGATAAATGGTAAAGGAAATCAATAGAGGAATAGTGGTGCTAACCTAGTCAATCCTCCTAGCTAGTTATGTCTCGTCTACCTACTTCCAATTACTTGGTGGGGTCAAATTCGAGAGGACAACATTTGGTCAATTCGCCTAACCTATCGGCAAAGATGCCACCACAGGAGAAATCGGTAGCACCGTCATAAGTCTGTTGTTCTGGTCCCTAAGCCAAGTCATTAAGTACCGCTACATGCTAGATTCTAAATAGTGAGTGCCCGGCCGTTAGGAACTTAGACACTACACCCCAATTCTTAAGTTCATCCAAGCGATAGGTGATCGGTTGGTCAAATCGCACAAGTAGAAAGGGTCGTCGGTTGGTCATATCTTACCCTTCCGTCTCGATCCGCTCACCTAGGGTCGGTTGGTCATATCTCCTAGGCAATTGGCCTCTACCGCCATTCAAAACTACCGAACCAAGGGTGACTACCAAAGAACTATGCATGCATACACTTAGAAATAATTGTACGGAAGTAAAGGTAAACGCAAACAAAACAATTAAGGAATCATAACTAGGCTAGCACCAAAGGGTGCTTAGCAGCTCATATTAATCATGCAAATCAATTCAATATTCAAAGGTGCGAAATACATGAATTGAAAGTAAAGAAATATAAAGCGCTAAAGCTTATCGTAATGGGTGACTTCTCCCTTGGAAACGACTCCGTATGCTCCCTAGACTGCCTTGAGCTTTTCCCACGTTCTCGAGTGTTGTGTGTGGAATGGGATGATTAGAAATCTTTGGAATTAGTGGGGTATTTATAGGCGGTGCGGGTTCTGGCGTAACCAATATAGGAGTTCGCCGTAACCTTCTATTTCTTCGTAAATGCACTAGATCGCTAGTTACGGCGTAACCTTATAAGTGGTTACGCCGTAGTCTTCAATAAACTCGGTTCGTCGTAAGTGATGCGATGAGTTACGGCGTAAGTATCGTGGCGTGGAACCTCTTTTGACCTAATGGAGTTACGTCGTAACCTTTGGGAAGAGTTCGCCGTAACCTCTTGATAAGTTGGTATACGGGTCACGCAATAGTTACGGCGTAATGTGAGAGATGAGTTACGCCGTAACTTCTTCAAAATAGGCATCTTGTGATAAATCTTTAGTAATGTTTCCATTTCGCGTCTCTTTAGCTCCAATGCTCGTAATTTACGAAAGTGGAAAACAATGGAAAACAAGCGTAAATCCATATAAATGATATAAATAACGAGCATTATCGGAAATTGACACTTAATATTCGGGACTATTTGATGTTATCAAATATCCCCCATGAACTCTACTTGCCCTCAAGTAGACCTTATTAGATAGATTCCTAAAAGATATCTCCCAAAACACGGAAAATATGAGTTTACAAATCCCTTATGCTAGAATAAAACAAAGCCGAACACCTCACGAAGGGAACAAACACTCAAATCTCTCAACTATTCTAAGTGTCAATTTCGGGTGATCACTCAATCATGCAGTCATAGCATGTATTCTATCATAAGCTTGGCGGTTACACAAATCTCCACCACTAGAGTTAAGGGCTAAACAATTCTCGAAGGCAATATGGGTAGACACGACAAAGGTTAAGGGTGACTCGTCATTACTAACATGTCACGTGAAGTGGACAAAATCAATGATACATGACCAAATCCATGGCCAAGACACCAAAGATTGCTCATTGCATCACCTAGACACGCTTCATGACTAAAGGGTAGGATAAGACATGGGATATATAATTGGTGTAAAATGAAAAACAAGCGGTAGTCTAAATCTATAACCAAGTCATCACCACTTACCGTCCGCCCAAAGTTCAAGCTTAGAAGTCTAGAAACCGGATCATGAAATGCAAGGTAGATGTGTCATTAGAGGGCGTCGTGATGGGCATACTACCTTTTCTTCTTCTGTTGGCAAAACTACCAACTCAATCTTCAAATGTGACCGAGGTGGCCTCCTCGATACTAATCAATAAAGCTCATACTACGAGTGCTTATAACATCGCACTTTACAATATCATAACTCAATTTTTTTTTTTTGAATCATCTTTTTTTTTCAACATAACATAATAACATAACATCCCCCACTTGAGATGAACAATGGGAATTGGGGGTCTTCAATGATCTTCATAAATGTTGTCGATGAAAGCGTGATTTCCAAACCTTTCCCTCGAACCTTGAACTTAGGCAAATGATGACTTCCCAATCACAAATAAAGACTACGGGGTAGGCTAAGGTGTATAGGGTAACGAAACAATATATTGGGTTGACAAAATGAAAGGAATGGCTCGAAGGGTGTATCTAGGGTATCTTGCACTAAAGGTGAGTGCAACAAAAGGGTTTCACATGGGGTCGAAAAGTCGAGGTGACTAATCGGTAGACTCACAATGGTAGGCTGTTTGGGTGATAATCCTATAATACTGCCTTGTAAAAGTGAAAAGTCCAAATACATCGAGCTAACTCAACATACCTCGTCTATGGTCTCGAAATGATGCAAAGGCCAAGTTCTAAAGTTTACAAGCTACCGGCACAATCATAATTTGGTGGATTTGGGGTAAAATATTGGAAACGGATAAGGCTAATCTCACCATGTAATGTCAAGGGTTGTATGTGCTCGGCTAAGGTCTAATCTAGTTAGGTTCGGAAAAACATGTCAAAATTTTAAAAATGGCATAATTTTCAAAATAAACTAGAAAAATGAGGCGAAATAAAGTTCAAGAGATAATTCTACTCCGTCCCCCACTTGAATTGTACAAAGTCCCTTTTGTACTAGGCATTAAAATAAAGGTGAAGAAAGGTAGAATTAGGCGAGAACTTCACGAAATTGCTCCAAAAGAAGAAGGCCCACGAGAAAGAACCGTGCCTTCGTTTAAGCGTCATGAACAAACTTCAATCCACGAAATCACAATACCGACAAGCATAATTCTAAAAGAAAAAAAATAAAATGAAAAACAAACCTAACTCACTTTCGTAGGAATCACGGTTGCATTTAGCGAATGCAACAAGCCTTTAAACCACTTGGTGTCCCAGTGGACGAGTGAAGTCTCGTGAGGGTTCTGAGGAACACACCCACAAAGTTCATTTAAAACTAATACAAGGTTCTTGTGTTTTAAAATGAAAGAATTAAAAGCAGAGGAAAGTTACGTCGTAACTCCTATGAGGGATTCTGCCGTGGCGGCAAAACTGGTATAATTTGTAAGCGAGTAGTTCTGGCGTAACCCGAGATGGTATTACGCCGTAATTGGTAATCGTCAAGAATTACTGCTGCTAAAATGTTGGTTACGGCGTAATCACCAAGATGAGTTCTGTAGTAACTCTGTTCGAATCGACAGCTGCGGTGACAATTAGTTCCTCGTTTCTGCAAAAATGGTTAGAAAACACAAAACCCAGCGAGAAAGGAAATAAAAACAAAAGAAAGGGATAATTGGGTTGTCTCCGAAGAGCACTTTTCTTTATTAATGAGTCTTTAAGTTAGACTCGAGCAGCGGGGCTACTAGACCGGTCGAAGAATTCATCACCCGATAGCTTGCTAACATCACGCCCATAATAAATCTTTTGCGGTGTCCATTTACCTTGAAATATACTCCTTCCTTGTTATGAACTTCAATAGTCCGTGAGAATACCTTACTTACTGTGTATGGGCCAACCCAACGAGATCTCATTTTTCCAGGGAATAATTTGAGTCTTGAGTTAAAAATGAGAACTTCCTGTCCTACCTTGAATCTTTTATCCTTTATTCGCTTATCGTGCCATCTTTTGGTCCTGTCTTTGTATGCTCTGGCATGATCATATGCTTCGTCTCGTAATTCAGTTAAACGGTTTATTTGGGAAAATCTGTGCTCCTTGATTATATCAGCCTCCAAGTTGGCATTTTTGAGAGCCCAATATGCTTTATGTTCCAACTCTACGGGAAGATGACATGCTTTTCCGTAAACAATCTTAAAAGGGGTGCTTCCAATAGGAGTTTTGAAGGCCATTCTGAATGCCCATAATGCCTCATCGAGTTTGTCGGACCAATCTTTTCTGTTACTGTTGACGGATTTCTCTAGAATTCGTTTGAGTGCCTGTTGGTGTTTTCAGTTTGCCCATTGGTTTGTGGGTGATAAGGTGTAGACATTCGGTGGAGTACCCATATCTATTTAGAACTTTCTCCATAATAGCATTACAAAAGTGTCCCTCGATCGCTAATGATGGTCTTAGGGATCCCAAACACGGAGAATAATTTTTCAAAAGCGAATGACACTCCTAGCGTCACAAGTCTGCGAGGGCTTGGCTTCAACCCATTTGAAAGCGTAATCGGCGACTACAAGGATATAACTTTTATTCTTCGATGGAGTGAAAGGTCCCATAAAATCGATCCCCCAAACATCAAAAACCTCACATACCATAATATTGTTGAGTGGCATCTGATTCGAGAAGAGATGTTCCCTGCCCTCTGACAAGCGTCACAATCCCTAACATGCCTTGCGGCGTCTTTGAAAATGCTTGGCCAAAAGAATCCGGCCTCATAAACCTTTCGAGCAGTATTGTCGGCTCCATAGTGTCCTCCTGCAGGTCCGTTGTGGCAATGTTCCAGAATCTGTCTTTGCTCTTCCCCAAATACGCATCTTCGAATAATACCATCGGGCATGATTTAAAAGGACGGATCATCCCGAGTAATACTTAAGATCCGAGAAGAACTTTTCTTTTGATCGTAGGTTTTGTTGCTTGGTAAAACTTTGGCGCTAGGTAATTAGCGAAATCTGCGTACCATGGTCGACCTCTTGGAATCTTTAATTCTAAGCGCCATGAGATGTTCGTCGGGAAGGAGTCCGGATAGTTTCTTTGTCAAGTTCCTCGAGCTCGGGGTTTTCTAATCGTGAAAGGTGATCGGTTGCTAAGTTTTCGCTCCTTTCTTATCCTTGATTTCAATTTTAAATTCTTGCGGCGAGTACCCATCTTATCAATCTTGGTTTGGCATCCTGTTTATTAAATAAGTACTTCAAAGCAAGAATGGTCGGTGTAGACAATAGTTTTGACATTACTAAATAAGATATGAATTTATCAAAGGCATAGACTACAGCCAGGAGTTCTTTTTCAGTGGTTGTGTAATGCTCTTGTGCCTCATTTAAGGTTTTACTAGCATAATAAATGGGTTTAAATTTTTTATCCACCCTTTGTCCTAAAACAGCACCCACAGCATAGTCACTAGCATCGCGTTGGAATCTTTGATGAGGTGTTAGTCGGGAAGGAGTCCGGATAGTTTCTTTGTCAAGTTTCAAAATTTCAATTTTCTTGCGTGACGGTACCCATCTTATCAATCTTGGTTTGGCCTGTTTATTAAATAAGTACTTCAAAGCGAGAATGGTCGGTGTAGACAATAGTTTTGACATTACTAAATAAGATCGAATTTATCAAAGGCATAGACTACGACCAGGAGTTCTTTTTCGGTGGTTGTGTAATGCTCTTGTGCCTCAATAATAAATGGGTTTAAATTTTTATCCACCCTTTGTCCTAAAACAACCCACAACATAGTCACTAGCATCGCACATGAGTTCAAAATCGCTCCCCAATCAGGAGCAATAATAACCGGGGCAGTAGTCAGTTTTTCTTTTAAAATGTCAAAAGCTTTTTTGCAATCATCGTTAAAATCAAATTTAGCATCTTTCATTAGGAGTTGGGTCATAGGTTTGGCAGTTTTTGAAAAATCTTTTATAAATCGTCTATAAAATCCTGCATGCCCAAGAAAACTCCTAATGCCTTTTAGGTTGGTCGGATAAGGCAGTCGAGAAATAACGTCAACCTTAGCTTTATCAACTTCTATCGGTTTGAGAAATTTTATGCCCCAAAACAATCCCTTCTTTAACCATAAAATGACATTTTTCGATTAAGGACAAGGTTGGTTTCTTCACATCGGCAAGCATTTTAGATAGATTATTAAGACAAGATGAGAAAGAGTTACAAAAACCGAAAAGTCATCCATGAAGACTTCCATAAAATCTTGACACATATCGAGAGAATATAGCGATCATGCCGTTGGAATGTGGCGGGAGCATTACATAGTCAAAAGGCATCCTTGGTGGCGAATGTTCCGTAAGGCGGTGAGCGTTGTCTTTTCTTGATCCTCGGGGCAATAGGAATTTGAAAGTAACACGAGAATCCATCGAGGAAGCGATAATACTCATGTCGAGAGTCTTTCTAGCATCGATCGATAAATGGAAGGAAGTGATCCTTTCGTGTAGCATCATTTAATTTTACGTAATCAATGCACACCCTCCGACCGGTGTTGTCCTAGTTGGTATCGACTCATTATCTTCGTTGGTGACCTTTGTCATTCCTCCTTTCTTTGGCACAACATGAATGGGACTAACCCGAGGGCTATCGAAATAGCGTAAATTAGACCCGCATCCGGGAGCTTAATGATTTCGTCTTTCACAACGTCTTGTACTTTAGGGTTTAATCTCCTTTGTGGTTGCACTCTGGGTTTAAAATCATCTTCCATAAGTATCTTGTGGGAACAATATGAAGGTTAATTCCTTTAATGTCGAGACTTTCCATGCAATTGCCCCTTGTGCTTGCTTAAAACACGTAGTAATGACTCCTTTTCTTCGTTAGATAATCAGAGAGGAAATCACAACAGGATAATTTTGATCTCCATTGATAAATGCATATTCTAAATGAGGAGGTAACTCCTTAAGTTTTGGGGGAGCATCAGCTTCTTCCGGGGTATTTGCTGAACATACCGTTTGATTCTTTGTGGTCAGTTCCTCTGTTTCGCTTTCTTCATCGCTAGATGTCCCATCATTATCTTTGAATTTTAATGATCTCAAAGGGTCAGGAAGAAAACATTCCTGGGCATGTTTCTGAGTGTTAGCTTCGATAAGGTCGAGATCATCAAGGTTGTCATCAGTGAAAGAAGCATATCTCATTGACTTTTCAAGATTGAAGGTAATCTTATCATTACCAATCTCCAATGAAATCTTCTTGTTAAAGACATCAATCATAGCGTGTGCGGTTGCAAGAAAGGGTCTTCCGAGCAAAATAGGGATATCATCTTCTTCCATATCAAGGACCACGAAGTCGACTAGGAAGACAAATTTATCGATCTTGACAAGAACATTTTCGTGATCCCTTTCGGATATTGAGTAGTTTTATTAGCGACTCAATACACATTCTAGTTGGTTTTAGCTCTCCCGACTCAAGCGTGAATAAAGAGAATGGCATAAGACTAATGCTTGCCCCAAGGTCGGCAAGGGCCTTGTTGAATAAAATTCCCCGATAGTGCAAGGTAAAGTGAAACTCCACGGATCTTCTTCTTTGAGAGGCATATCTTTTAAAAAGCGTGAGCATCTTTGATTTAAATTTATCTGCATCCGATCAGAAAGTCTTCTATGGGTAAGGAGATCCTTCATAAATTTGGCATATTTTGGCATTTGCTCCAAAGCTTCAACGAGAGGGATATTAATGCTGAGTTGTTGTATTTTCTCCATGAATTTCTGAAATAGCACCCGTTCTTGTTCCTTCTTAATTCTTCCCGGAAATGGAATTGGTGGAATGTAGGGACGGACTTTTTCGACAGAAGGTTGAGCCTCCTCGGTTTCTTTATTGTTATCTTGGGGCGTTTCGTTAGTCAGATCATTCGAGTTCGAAGGGTAAGCTGGTTCCTTATAGTTTAATCCACTTCTGGTTGTAATAGCGTGAGCCAGATCTCGAGGATTTGTTTCTGTCGTGCTAGGTAAGTCACCTTCATCTCTTACTCTGATAGATTCTGCGAGTTTTCCCACTTGATTTTCAAGTCTTCTAATAGCAGCTGCTTGTGTTCTTAGTGCTTTGTCGTAATCTCGCTTGAGATTCCAAACCAATTTTTCGTTCTCATCATGTTTTTTGCTAGATTCTTTAATAAGCAACTTTACAGCCTTTTCAAGATCCGTCACTCTCCCATCAATGGGTTTATCGAACTTGTGTCTTACCATCTTGACTTCTTCAGTCAGGGATTGCATATCTACTTCAAATTCCTCCGATTCTTTATCACCGATTGTATCTCGATAGGATCTTCATCCGATCTTCATTCCATGATGACGAATGGGCGCAACTTCCTCAACTCTTGTCCATCCTTTATCGTGATCATTAAAGGGATAGGTTCTTTAGAGTCTAACAATTGTCGAGTCTTTATGTTCAACCCGTTGTAGAATATTTGAAGTTGCTCGTGTTTGTTGAGTTTATGCTCGGGCACTTTAGGATGGCTTCGTTAAATCTTTCCCAAGTGTAAATAGTGGTTCATCATAGACTTGGCTAAACCTCCTAATTTCATCAACTTGTTGAAGGATTTTTGCAGGGGTTCGGTATTCCTTAAGAAAGGCCTTCTTAAATGCATTCCATGTTGTGATAGATCCTGATGGAAGTTTCTTTAACCAATCTCTAGCTCTTCCTTTTAGGGTAAAAGGGAAAGCCCTCATCATAACATGATCTCTGGAGACCCCAGGTGCATGGAATAAATCGGCGATCTCACATACCTTCGCGATGTGCTCGTGTGCTTCTTCGTCTTTGGTTCCATAAAAGCGACATCTTTTAGTTCATCAAGGCGAGTCCCCAAAATTGAATTTAACATTTTCTTCAAGAGTGGAATGGTGATCCCTGTTTACTTTTAGAGGTGGTGAGATAATCATTCATAGTAAGAGCCATAATATCAAAACAAAACTTAAGGACTTAAATAAAAATCCTAATATAACTCCCCGTGGCGCCAAAAACTTGATGCGAGTTTCTTGACGGTCTTAATATTTATAGTGTCTCGCTATACCTATGGTCTACCCTAATGCACTAACAGGCGGTGTACCGGTCGTGTGTAGTGTAGTAAATGGTAAAGCCGAGGTCGTCCCAAGAGCTATGTGTGTTGGATTATTACTAAGTCTATTGTCACAGAATAATAATGGTTTCGATAGGGTTTAATTAATTAAACTACTAATGCGAGAATAAAATAAAAGCAAGATAAATGGTAAAGGAAATCAATAGAGGAATAGTGGTGCTAACCTAGTCAATCCTCCTAGCTAGTTATGTCTCGTCTACCTACTTCCAATTACTTGGTGGGGTCAAATTCGAGAGGACGACATTTGGTCAATTAGCCTAACCTATCGGCAAAGATGCCACCACAGGAGAAATCGGTAGCACCGTCATAAGTCTGTTGTTCTGGTCCCTAAGCCAAGTCATTAAGTACCGCTACATGCTAGATTCTAAATAGTGAGTGCCGGCCGTTAGGAACTTAGACACTACACCCCAATTCTTAAGTTCATCCAAGCGATAGGTGATCGGTTGGTCAAATCGCACAAGTAGAAAGGGTCGTCGGTTGGTCATATCTTACCCTTCCGTCTCGATCCGCTCACCTAGGGTCGGTTGGTCATATCTCCTAGGCAATTGGCCTCTACCGCCATTCAAAACTACCGAACCAAGGGTGACTACCAAAGAACTATGCATGCATACACTTAGAAATAATTGTGCGGAGTAAAGGTAAAGCAAACAAAACAATTAAGGAATCATAACTAGGCTAGCACCAAAGGGTGCTTAGCAGCTCATATTAATCATGCAAATCAATTCAATATTCAAAGGTACGAAATACATGAATTGAAAGTAAAAGAAATATAAAGCGCTAAAGCTTATCGTAATGGGTGACTTCTCCCTTGGAAGCGACTCCGTATGCTCCCTAGACTGCCTTGAGCTTTTCCCACGTTCTCGAGAGTGTTGTGTGTGGAATGGGATGATTAGAAATCTTTGGAATTAGTGGGGTATTTATAGGCGGTCGGGTTCTGGCGTAACCAATATAGGAGTTATGCCGTAACCTTCTATTTCTTCGTAAATGCACTAGATCGCTAGTTCTGGCGTAACCTTATAAGTGGTTACGCCGTAGTCTTCAATAAACTCGGTTACGTCGTAAGTGATGCGATGAGTTCTGGCGTAAGTATCGGTGGCGTGGAACCTCATTTGACCTAATGGAGTTACGTCGTAACCTTTGGGAAGAGTTACGCGTAACCTCTTGATAAGTTGGTATTACGGGTCGCGCAATAGTTACTGGCGTAATGTGAGAGATGAGTTCGCCGTAACTTCTTCAAAATAGGCATCTTGTGATAAATCTTTAGTAATGTTTCCATTTCGCGTCTCTTTAGCTCCAATGCTCGTAATTTACACGAAAGTGGAAAACAATGGAAAACAAGCGTAAATCCATATAAATGATATAAATAACGAGCATTATCGGAAATTGACACTTAATATTCGGGACTATTTGATGTTATCAGTAACTTCTCACTAGCATTCCTATTCCCTAGAGAGCGATATCAATTCCGTGGCTTACCTAATACTACACTACAGCGATTAGGTTCATTTGCCTAGGGTGTTGAAAAACTTGCTCGACGAAAGGAAGTTCCTTTGACCCGAAGCAGCGTGTGTAAGCGTGTCGAGTGATTTCTTCTTACATGTTTTCTCAAAGTCAATGAATAGTTGGTAAACTACGTATAAGTTGACTAAGGTTTTTCTTTGTATGGGAATAGTTCTAGGTATTAAATGCATCGGTGTATTTGGTGGATACACAGTAGCTGGAGGCAATTTCCTAAGGGGAGGATTCTTTTCAACAAGATCATCAGTTTTTCTCTTATCCATATCTTTCTTCCAAAACACTTGTTCAGGGGTCAATTGAGTCTGAGGTCTAAACTTATTGAAGGCAATACAGTTTTCCTTAGCATAATTCGGAGTTTTAAATGTAATATTATACTCTACACCAAGGATCTTTTAGTTTCTTTTCCATTTTGTCTCTAGAGGCATCTTCTAATTCTATATCCTCCTCAGTGCTCTCTAAATAAGTAGGATTTTGTCTAGGCTTAAGGATTTCATTACCATCATAGATCAACTTTTGAGCAGATTTTTCTTTCTTACCATACTCAGGATTGGGTTCCTCAACAAGGCTAGTACTATGTTCATCGCTTAACACTCTATGCTTAGTGATCATGTGAGCAGTCTGAATGGTGTTACCTTGTATGTATAACTTGTTTTCAAGTTTGTTTTTCAAAGTTTTTAGGTTGGAAAAATCATTCAAAAGTTTTGATTCCTTAGCATTGAATTCCTGCTTAAGCACTTTTACATTTTCTTGAAGTTCTTGCTTTTGCTTAGTAGTTTTATTAAGTTTTTCTTGTAAGGAATTTAACTCTTGTTTTAATATTTCTTCCCTAAAATTACTTTTTCTGATAAGTGTACGCATTTGGTTATCCATCTCCTGCTCACGAGTAGTCAACTCAAACTTAGCACGCTGTTCATATATAACAACTTGTTCCTTATCGGCATTTAGTTCAGTGGTCATGGAATCATCAGGTGCATATTCAGTGTATTTATCAAATATACATTCATCATTGATAGAAGAAGATGCATCACTTGGTACAATTATACTTTCATCTTGCTTCACATATTGATCATATGGGACAACATTGCTATTACCCATAGTTTCAATATCTGATTCAATGATTTCCGTTGATTGTACTTTGTTGTGAATCTTTTGCACATCAAACACATCATATAATTTTAATACCTCTGATATGATGGATTCCTTGGAGGGACAGGCTTGTTGAGGTGGAGAGACCATTAGTGATGTTAGCCATAAAGATGGTTTGTGCCATTGGTTCATCATCCACATCAGAGTCAAATGCATCATAATCTGCAACTTGAAAGTCATTAGGATTGTTCTAAGACACACCATGCCTTGGTTGTTCATCCATCTCGCATAATAAGTTTTGGCATTTCCTCGACGAAACAACAACTATTCCTCATCCAACACGACTCCATTGTCTTGAGCTTGCACCGGTAGCATCTTATCACTTTGAAGTACTGCATTACAGTGGGCGTTTTAGTTGAGTGCGGTTCTAGCAATGTGTCCTTCCCTCCACAATTATAGCACTTGATTGGCTTCCATTAACCTTGAGCCATGATCCTTCCTCGATTCTGATTGCCCACATAACCAACACCAGCTCTTACATTCCCATAACCAGTTCCAAAACTTACATTCCCTTATTCATTATGTGGAAGATAAGCATTCTGCCTTCCTTGCACGTTTTGCTCTACAACCCTTCTATCTTTAACAGTAGCATGATTTTGTATATTAGATGCAGTTCTGAGATGATTGTTGGTGTGAGGAGTGAGGTTTAAGTTTTGCTTAACCAATAGGGCCAGTTAATTTGCAAAGTGTTCTATGAACATGTCCGATGGCTTATACCCTAAATCTGGAACAAGTTTGTGATTATGATCCCCAGTAGGTATAACTTGTGATGCTTTGGTACTTATCCCCACATTTGTGAAGAATGCAGTTGAGTCATTTGAAGAGCTCGCAACAACGACATTAGTATTGAACTTTTTCCATGATCATTCGTTCAAATGCAGCATGCTTCTCATGTTGGAGTAAGTAAGCATACAGTTGTTCATAATTGGTGTTCCTTAGTCCTTTGTTCAGTTTGATAGCAGTGACAAACTTGTGCCATTCGGGATTCATGTTGTTCACGAACTTGGAATTGAATTTGGATATTTGGCATTGTCATTTGATATTCCTCATATCATTTACAAGCTTTGAAATCTCACATGATATTGATGATACTTTCCCACAGGTTCATTTAAAGTTCTCAAAGTCATCATACAAGCTGAGACTCTCTATCTTCCTTAGTTGGTTCCGAACTAGAGAGAAGCATCTTGACATTATCCCAGACAGCCTTGGCTTCAGTGTTGTGATTGATCAACTTGTAAATGTCTTTTGGAAAACCTTCAAGTATGATGTTTGAAGCTCTAATGTCATCATCATATCTCTTCTTCTCCTTATCATCAAGCTCATCATACATTCTTGGTCTATCGAACCCTA
The DNA here is from genome assembly GCA_022545495.1 of Chrysanthemum lavandulifolium. Taxonomy (NCBI): domain Eukaryota; kingdom Viridiplantae; phylum Streptophyta; class Magnoliopsida; order Asterales; family Asteraceae; genus Chrysanthemum; species Chrysanthemum lavandulifolium. The sequence continues at coordinate 189,621,616 of CM040245.1, read as the reverse complement.
ACACAACATTTCCATCAGCTGTAGTTTTGAGAATATCCCTGGTAGTTCCAATGTGAAATGGTCTTTCATCAATTGACTTAAGGATGTTAACCCCATTCTCTTTTCCTAAGCAATACAATCTGATTTTTTGAGCCCAAGAGTCATAATCGGTTCTATCAAGCATGGGAGGGCAGTATCGGATCCTGCGGCTTGAACGTCATCGACAACGGAAGAAGTGATTGTAGACATGATTCCTAAGTACAGGATTTTACTACTCTTTGATTAAACCGGGAAATAGATTCTTTCACGGGATTTTACTAAATCAAGAGAAAACCATAAAACTTATCACAAGGAAATGAAAAATCTTAAAATACAAGTCGCACAATTGACAAACCGCTTTAGTCAAATCGTTGTATGAACAAACTGCTTCTGTCAAATCGCAAACGGACAAATCACTTAACACAAACCACTTCTTATCAAACCGCTTAGATCAAGTCGCAGGAGACAAACCGCTTGAATCAAAACACTTTGTGACAAGTCGCTTATGACAAAACGCTTTAAGGACAAAACGCTTAAGTGACAAACCGCTTCGAGACAAATCGCAGAATCAAACCGCTTAACCAAATCGCTTATCTTAACAAATCTCAAGGGAACACAAGTACTTCCACTACTTTGTCCTTTTTGTCTCTTTGTCTCAACACTCAAACCGCATAGGTATCAAATCGCATAAGGAGTTGATCAAATCCCTTAACTGAAATCTACACAAACCGCTGTGAATATGGGACAAACCGCACAAATAATAGATCAAATCGCACCAAACCAGTGACAAACCGCATAAAAGAAATAGGTACGAGACTCAAACCGCTTCCATGAAACTTAGCAAAAACTAAACTTTTTCAATCCAAAACACTACAACCAAGATGATAGAAGCCTTCTAAACAAAAACCTAAACACTTATGATGATTCTAAACACAAAAGTACTATCAAAATTCAAACTTTAACACTAAATATGATCCAAATGATGAAAACTACTCAAAGTTCATTCAAACCCAAAAACCTATGAAAACCACTAAGAATTCAAGAATATGTAAGGTAGATGATCAAACCATGGCTCTTGATACCAAATGTAACATATTAGTTTTCACAAACACACAATCAAACACACATAGAATTCAAATGAGATGAGTTTAGAGAGAGAAAGTGAAGAGAGTTGGGAACTTCTAGTGAGACAAAGAAAAATGTATATTGAAGCTCTAACCCTTTGCCTTGCTAGGCAAAGGGTATTTATAGTGTGTTACATGAAACGCCTCCTACGGGCTGTGGATCAGGTATACAGTGGGTAAAGACATGTCCGTCCTCCACGGTGTTACTTAACTAACTACTAACTGTCACTAAACGACTACGACTACGAGCTTTCTAATGAATACATATACTTGAGGTGACCGAGTCTTTAACTACCGGATTTTCTAAATTCTAACATGTTGCAACCTCCTACACCTCCGAATTCGCTTGCACTTATGGCTCACTCTTATCCACATAAGCTTAATTAGCCTCAGACATCACCCAGCAACCAGATGGTTCCATAGGGGTGTAATCGATTTGAGCCAAGCCGAGCTCAACAAGGCTCGAGATCGGATTGGAAAATAAAAGGTTGGTTCGAGCTCAGCTCGATTTCTCGTCAAGCTTTAACCATCCAAGCTTGAGCTCGGCTCGAGTTAGATTCGGGCAAAGTTCAAGCTTAGCTTGAAAATCTCAAAATTATATATATGAAAAGCTCGAATTTGTGCCAACTGGTATTTGCAGCTAAACTGATAACGCTCAGATTGTGCATGTTTTTAGTAGCATTATGTGTGATTTTATATATGTTATTTGGTTATATTTGCGTGATTATAGTGCTTAAACGCATCAAAAATGTTTGTCTAGTGTTTATAACCAAGTGCGTGGAAGCGGAAGGAAAGTAAAGAAATGTTCAACAAATAGAAGATTCCCGTTTGGTGAAGCCTAAATCGATATCTCAAGGACCTTTGAAGACCATAGTGATTGAAGAACCAAGTTCTAAAAGATAAAGAAAGAAAGATCAAGTTTCCATAACTCAGAAATCCAACGGGATCGGTTACAAGTGTAACCGGATCGGTTGGAATATGACCAATGCCAAAATACCATCACCAACCGTTGGTCGCCACCGCAACCGGAGCGGTTGGCCCCTATGAAGACCAACCGGATCGGTTGGTCATATGACCAATCCGGTTGGAGAAGTCGCATCGCAAATCTTCATCACTAAGTTTCCCTTTGCATCCAAAGCGATTCTAGGTCCTTCTCTTGGTGTATTCTAGTCCTTTCCTTACTCCTTGGAGACCAAGTTCAGCAATTAATACCTAGGCTTTGGAATTAGTATAAATAGAGGCCATTTGTGAGCATATGAGACACACACTTCAAATACAAATCTCTCACTCATCAAACAAAGCTTTAAGCTCTCAAATTCGTCCTTAGAAGTCCAGGGAAGTTTGGAGTTCCAGAAGTTCCACATTTGGAGGCCAAATCACCAAGAATTCTACCCCAATACATTGGGAATCATTACTTCACCATTTGTAATCTTATTTTAAGCATTGTAAGACTTTTAATCATGTTTTCTAATGTTCAAAGTTCTGAGTTTATGTTCATGTTTGCTATGAGTGGCTAGTTTCTTTATACACTTGCTTAAATGATGTTAATTATCATATGATTAGTTAGTGATTGTGTTAACATGTTTTAATTCAATTTAAAGTTGATTCTAAGATCCAATTGTGCTAAAGTTTCGTAGTGACATTTGTTAATCAAGTTTGGCTAATTGATAGTAATCGTAGAGAAGTCGAAAAGAACTTATTGTTATTCAACTAGTCATAATCATTTTTCTATGGATGATTGTTTTACCCATTATTCTTGATTATACAAAGGAACTAAGGTGTGGTTGTAATAGAAGCGCTTTTGATTATCAAATTGGATTTATTGGAAACATCTAAAAGGTCGTAAGATTAGTTGTTGAGAATCAATTGTAGCCTTTTGTCTATGATCGGTTACCTTTTGTATTGACCATTTCTTAAGCAATTTGATGAAACAAATGGATGTTTTTGTGTTTAAGTTTATGTATGTGAGCGTATGAAACTTGAATTGATCTTTGAATTGATTGGTTAAGCGTAATGCTTGTTTTTATGAACTAAAATCTTGTGAAGGTTTAACTTGTAAGAACAATAGATTAGTCTTCCAACTAATTATCATAAACAACATGTTAAGAGGTTAACACAATCACATTAATCTATGATATGAAACTAGTTTAAGCAAGTGTAGTTTTTAATCATCGAATTTCATTATATCTATTTGCTTTGTTATATGTTTTGGATAGACTCCGTTGATTCAAACTTGTGTTTAGATTCACTCAAATCCTATGACGATCGACTTACCTTCATAATCTTTCTATAACGGACGAGTATACTTGCTCGTATGTGTTATTAGTAATATTGGTAATTCACCTTTTATAAATTTAAAACTTGTACACACGTAGCACATCAAGTTTTTGGCGTCCGGGATTTGATTGTGTTTGACAAGTTTTGAATTTCCCTCGATTGATTCAACCAAAATTTTCTCTCGAGAAACCTACTTAGGATCAGGTTGTCCTTCAACCGAATCGATTACGATTTTACCCATAACCTAATTGGTCTAACCGATCGATCGCAACCGCAACCGATCCGGTTACCCAATCGACCGAAAAAGCTGTTTTCGTTGTTTGTCCGTGTCTTTAGATATTGCACGGATTCTCTAGGACATTGTATGAACACTCGGCGGGGAATAGAACCATTACACCTCTTACCAACCCGAGCGTCGATTCGAAGAAGAAGAAGAACACTTTTCATACCATTGGAAAATCGTGTACCAAGAGTACCAAACCCACCATTTGATAACCTTGTAGAAGCCAAAGTTGTTTATAACCCTTTCACCAATTTACCTTTTCCCATGGCGGACGATCAACCCATGTGGGGAACCAACCGAACCATAGCACCAACCCACGAAAGTGCTATTGTTGCTGTCAATCTTGGTGACAACTTCACCGTGAAGGACATCACCTCTCTATGATCAAAGACCGTCGATTCGATGGCGTGCGTGGCCGATCCGCACAACACATTGCGAATTCATCGAAATTTGCGGCATGTTCCGTTATGGAAACACCGATGTCAATGCCATCAAACTCAAACTTTTCCATCATCACTCACGGAGATGCTAAAGTATGGTACAATGAATTAACCCGGGAATCATCAATACTTGGGAGGAGATGAGGCAAGCTTTTGTAAGCCGATTCTTTCCACCGCCATGTTTGATCGATTAATGGGAGAAATTGTCTTTCACCCAAAACCCAAACGAATCACTTGTCGAAGCTTGGCGAATGAAAGATTTGCCGTAGTTGTCATGGACATGGACTATGCAAAGGAACCATTATCCAAATATTTTACTATGGACTAGATGAAATCTCTCAAGGCATCCTTGATCTTTGGAGGAATTTTCTCTATAAGACTCCCAACGATGCACATCAATTGCTCGAAGATCAGTACTTCTCAAACTTGATTGGTCCAAAGATTCCAAAGCTAAACCTCTCAGAAAAGCTGTTGCTTTTATCGAAAACACCGATACCTCAAAACTCATGGAGAAAATGGGCGTTAACCTAAAAATCGGCTCGCGGTACAAAGATATCAAAGGCGAAATGAAGCAAATGCGAGGACGGATGCAACAATTGTGGAGGAAATCATCCATCGTCCGAAAGTGCGACAATAAACCTATGGGTGGACCGAAGGAAGGAGAAGTGAGTTACGCTCAAGGAGGATACCGTGGCGGAGGATATCGTAGTAATTATTACGGTCGAGTGCGGAAATTGGCAAGATCGCCGACCAGGGATGACAACCGTGATTCTCAACCACAGGCCCGACGATCCACCACCACAAAACCCGACAAAAAGTTGGAAGAAACCAAATTCGAGAAAACCATGAGAGAATTGTGGTGCTCAAAAATCGCAAATGATTTTATCAAAATCAATTTTTCAATCTCAAAGCCAAAGTTGAGCAAGACGGAAAATCATCAAGCATCTATCCAAGATCTTGAAAACAAATTTAGTGAGACTTTCGACCAACATTCCTCTAGACCATATGGTTCATTGCCAAGTAATACCCAATCAATCCAAAACCATCAAATGATAAAACATCCGTCGACCACAAACAAGAAATGAGCATATCAATCTTGTCTTCACAAGTGGTCTCCGACGATCCACCACCAAATCCTAATATTCTGTCACCATTGATAGTGAGGATGAAACCAGGAACCAAACACAACTCAAACCACCAAAGAAAAACATTCCATCCGTCAAGGCGTATACACCAAAATTCCTTATCCTCAACGCCTAAAGAAAGAAAAGATGGAAGAGCGTTATAGAAGTTCATTGAAATAATTAAAGAGGTTAGACTCAATGTTCCTCTCATTGATGTCTTAGCGGAATACTTGATTCGAGAAATTTTTGAAAGAACTTCTTAATAACAAAAGCAAGCTTGAGCAAATATCGCCTACTTTCCTTAACAAAGAATGCTCACTATTGTCCAAAACAAGATCCCACCAAAGCTCGGAGATCACGGGAGCTTTCTTATTCCATGTACTTTCGGGAATAATGTTAAATGTGATGCTTTGGCGATCTTGGCGCAAGTATCAATTTGATGCCTTATTATTGTATTCAAGTTGTGCAACAACAGCCTGAAACCAACCAAAATGAGCATTCGATTAGCAAATCATTCCTATCAATATCCTATGGGAATCGCCAAGAATATGCTTGTTCAAGTCGGTAAATTCATTTTTCCTGTGGACTTTGTAATCTTGGAAATGGAAGAAGATAGTAAAGTTCCACTCATCTTAGGAAGACCTTTCCTAAATACCGATGCAATCATCAAAGTGAAAGGAAGAGAACTCAACCTTGGGTTGGGAAGATCGAATCACTTTTCTAATCGATAAAGCGATCGCTACCCACATTCGAGAATGACACTTGTTTTAACATCGATATTATTGATGAAATCAGCGATGAAGTATTGGACGCATTACTTAACGAATCCGATCGATTCATGACTACTTCTGAAAAAATCAATGAAACAGATTTTGACAAAGAGTTTGATGATTTCATGAAAGTAGAATTCGAAGGAGATAACTCAGAAGAAGAAGAAATGGAGGAAGAGGAAGAAAATTTTAAAGAAATAACTTTCAATGACGAGATGCGAATTAAATCCTCTATCGAAGAACCACCCACAGATCTCGAACTCAAACCTCTCCCGGATCATCTTGAATATGCTTACTTGGAGGAAAACTCACTTCTTCCGATGAGTCATATCTTCATTGCTCGAGGATAGTGAGAAGAAAGTTTAGTTTCAGTCCTCAAAATCACAAACAAGCTTTCGCTTGAAAACATCAAACATCCCGGAATTAGTCCTAATTTCGCAAACACAAAATCAATTTTGAAGAAGGATTAAACACGTGGTAGAACATCAACGTCGACTCATCCCAACATGAAAGAAGTTTTCAAAAGGAAATCATAAAACTTCGATCTTGGAATCATTTACCCAATTGAGGATAGCCTTGGGTAAGCCACATTCCTTGTGTTCCCAAGAAAGGAGGTATGGCGGTTGTGACTAATGAGCGAAATGAACTAGTTCCAACTAGAGCATCCATTTGGTAGTGCGTTTGTATTGACTATCGTAAGTTAAACAAAGCCACGGAAAGATCACTTTCACTCCGTTCATGGATCAAATGCTTGAAAGGCGGCAGAAATAAATTCTTTTGTTTCCTCGACGGATTCGGATATTTCAAATTCCTATCGATCCTAACGATCAAGAAAATACCACTTTCACTTGTCCTTTTGGAACCTCGCATATCGGCGTATGCCTTTTGGTCTTTGCAATGCACTGCGACTTTTCAAAGGTGTATGATCGCCATATTCAAGACATGCTAGAAACCTCCATGGAAGTTTTCATGGATGACTTTTCGATCTTTGGAGACTCGTTTGAAGCTTGTCTTTCTAATCTCGATAAAATGCTCGAAGATGCGGTGCACATCTTGTCCTTAAGCGGGAAAATGTCACTTTATGGTAACCGAAGGAATTGTGCTTGTACAAAATCTCCGGTCACGAGGAATGGAAGTAGACAAAGCAAAGGTCGATGTCATCTCAAAACTTCCACCACCGACTAACGTCAAAGCCATTAGAAGTTTTTAGGACATCTTTGGTTTTACCATGGATTTATCAAAGATTTTTCAAAATATCTCGTCCGATGACAAAACTTCTTGATAAAGAATCTATCTTTAACTTCAATGCTGATTGCATAAAAGCTTTCGAAACACTGAAATCTCAACTAACTAGTGCTCCGATCATGGTTTTAACGATTTTTAATGGTTTCGAAGCACTGAAATCTCAACTAACTAGCACTAGTTAGCTGATTGCATAAAACGTTGGCCTAATTGGTCACTACCCTTCGAGCTTATGTGCGACGCAAGCAATTTTGTTGTTGGAGCCTTCTTAGGCCAACGTGAAGGAAACACTTTCGGCCTATATATTTTGCTAGCAAGACACTGAATAGTGCTCAGCAAAATTATCTACGTGACCGAAAAAATTCGGCGGCCGTCGTTTTCGCATTCGACAAATTCGATCCTACCTCGTGCTCTAAAAAGCGATCGTTTTACCGATAATTCGGCGCTCAAGTATCATTCACCAAGCAAGATGCTAAACCACGTCTTATTCGATGGATTTTGCTACTCCAAGAATTTGACATCGAAATCAAAGATAAGAAAGGAAGCGAGAAAATCTTGTTGCGATCACTTATCTCATCTTGAAAACCACGATCTTGAGGAGTTAAAAAGAGGAAATCGATGATTATTTCCCGATGAAACTCTCATGACCATCGATGGGCCGCGATCCTTGGTTTCTTGACTTTGCGAACTACCTCGCAGGAGGAATTCTCGAAAAGGTCTAACTCATGCTCAAAGAAGCAAATTCTTTTGAACTTAAATACTATTTTGGGAAGAGCCATATCTTTTCAAGATGTGTCTGACGGGATGATCCAAGATGTGTTTCGGTTCGAAACCCATAAAATTAAGTGCGAATGTCATCATAGCCCAAGCCAGGGGACATTATGGTCCTTCCACTACTGACTAAAAAGTTTTGATCTTTGGATTCTATTGACCAACAATATTCAAAGAAGCACACACTTGTTCAACAACGTGGCGCTTGCCAAAGAACCACCAATCTCTCGAAGAGATGAAATGCCATTAACAAGCATTCAAGTGTGAAATATTCGATATTTGGGAATAGATTTCATGGGACCTTTCCTAAATCCCACAAATTCAATTCATTCTCGTTGCTATAGATTATGTGTCCAAATGGGGCGGTGAAGCTTTACCAACAAAGCGATGCTCGTGTCGTCTTTAATTTCCTCAATAAGATTTTAGCTCGTTATGGAATTCCCAAGGCATTGATAAGCGATCGAGGAACCCATTTCGTAACCAACAAATGGAAAACCATGAAAAGATATGGAGTTCATCATCGATTCGCGACGACCTATCATCCACAAACCGGTGGTCAAGTTGAAAATACCAGCGAGCTCTCAAAAGAATACTAGAAAGCGGTGAAGGACAATCCTTGGTGTGGGCAAAAAACTTGCGATGCTCATGGGCATTTCGTCTGCTTATAAAACTCCAATTGGCACAACTCCTTATAGACTCTTGTATGGAAAGACTTGTCATTTGCCATTCGAAGTTGAACATCGTGCTTATTGGGCTCTCGAAGCAGTAACACCGATCTCAAAATAGTTGGAGAAAGGAGATTCGCAATTGCACGAACTCGATGAATTAAGACTCGAGCTTATGAGAATTCAAAGCGTATAAAGCTATAACAAAAGCTTATCACGATAAAAAGCTACGAGTTGAAAAGAATTCAAAGGCGGAGATAAAGTTACGCTTTTAACATGAAATTCAAATTCAAAGCTCTAAATTACAACCAAAATGGTTTGGACCATATATCGTTAAGCATGGATATCCATCCGGTATGTCGAACTCTATGACAAGCGGTGGAAGTTTCATTGTTAATGGGCACCGAATCAAGTTATATTACGACAAGGAGCAAGCGAATGAAGTTTCGAGTTACAATGATTTCCCATGAAAATGAATTGAAACCATCACCTTTGTAGCACCATTTCGGGAAGAATCCACAAATTGTTCCATGGAAACCATCTGATTGAGTTTATGCGGGACGATATTGAAGCTCTTGGTGAAGAATTCATGTATATCCCAAACTTTTCAAAATGTTCAAGGTCGCTCTTGTGGCCAAGTAAATTCGGGAAGATTCGAGTCGGTGATGACTCATTAATAAAACAAGCGCTTCTCGGGAGGCAACCCGTGTGTTTGATTTGATTTTTCGTGGTCACTCCCAAAGTTTAAACCTTTGGTTGAACTTAAGTGTGGGGTGCCACCTTTAATAAAACCTTTGTTTGTTTATAAGATTGTATGCGGTAATGATTTCTCCGGTGGGCGCTTGGAATGAAGAAAGAATTTTAAGTCGATAAACTCGTTGACATATCTGGTTTCATCTCTATTTTCCTATTTCTATACTTTGAAGTTCGTTTTCATTGAGGACAATGTCTAACTTAAGTGTGGGGGGTGAATAGGAAAATTAGAGTTTTCATGCTTAAATTTTAAATTTTGTTTGCCACTTGTGATCTAGTTGTTTTACACTTTTAAGATTATCTATTAGAATAACTTGGATCAAACCATCGGTAAAAGCGGTAATATTTGAAACTTGAGATGTGTTCCAATTACTATTGCAATCCATTCAGGATCGATAAACATTTGCTAGCACATATTATACCCCTTTTCCGATGAAATTGTGAGGATTTGAGCCAATTTCATAAACAACATACATCTTTTATGCTTGGATCTTTTGCTATGAGTGTCTGGGTGATTGTATTTATTCTAGAACTTGTGCTTGTAAATCATTACAGGACCGCGGTGAGATTGCATTAAATGCGATATAAGTGAATTCGTGTGATAAAGAGGCACCTTAGGATTTAACCAAATGGCCTTCCATTTTACATCTAATGATATATTAGCTAGCCACATTAGTTAGTTAACCACCACATGGACCCATTTGTAGTGCTCATTTTAGCACTAGATACCCCTAGTTACACCCTACGAGCCATCCTTTTCATTTTGCTTCACTCGGAAAATACAAAAGATTTTGCACTTTAAACCTTAGCCTAACCCGTATCAATGTCTAAATGGTTGGTTGCTAGTCGTCGGGAAAGTGAAGATTGTTCAAATGATTATGAGTACCACATCTGTGAGATTGATTGAGCCATGCGTTATGTTATGAGTTTATAATATATATATATATATATATATATATATATATATATATATATAGGGAATATATTAGCTACAATTTTTGTAGCCAATTAGCTCTGATTTTGTGTGTATAAATGTGGGTCCACGATTCTTTTGTGGGTCTGATTATTTTCTGTGGGACCACGATTCATTGGTTGTGTATTTTATATAAGGGATTGTAGCTAATTGGCTACAAAATTGTAATCAAGATATCCTCATATATATATATATATATATTATATATATATGAGGAGGCGTTTGGCATTAATGCCACATCAATGTCACCTCAATGCCACCTCAATGCCAAATAATCAAATTCCATGCCACATAAGCATTTGTTGTCCAACTAAGTAATTTTTAATCCACCTAAGCAATACTATTTATTTTTCGGATTTAATGTATTTAATTTTTTATTTATTAAAATTTCATTTTTATTCTTCAAAAATCATGCATGCATTTTGGATTCGAACACAGGTGCATTAGTCTACAAACAAACATGATTACCACTAGACCAACACATTTTTTGATTATACTTGGAAAACCAAATTTATAAATCTCTACAACCAATTATTGACCATTTTGATTAGTTTGAAAAGGAATGTATTTATCTACAAAAATTATAATCTAAAATCATTATTAAAAAAAACATACGGTATATATTTTTTTTCACAAAGAAAAACCCTAATTATCAATTTCTCTCCAAGAAGAAAACCCCATCACTAGGGTTTTAACGATTTTTAATGTGTTTTTGTGCAGGTTTTACTGTTCTTGGAGCTTTGATGTATCTAAACCCTAATTTCATCTTTACCTCAATCATCTTCTCTAATGAACTTGACTTTTAATTCTGTAGTTGATTTGGATTTTTTTTAAGCTATGGTTTGTGTTTTTCTTCATCACAGGTTTGTAACCATGAACACTTGACATGCCTGTTTTGATACAAGTATTTGCTAATTTCATCTTTACTTAAATTGATGGAACAATTGCATCTAATATGAAGAATATTTAGGTTAGTTATTGCTTTTTTTTTGTCAACACCTGTTTTGATATTTGTTATTCATATTATGTTTGCATATGACTATTTTTCCTATTTTCTTTCAGTTAGGATATCAAAGGCAACAACTTATAACTCATGTACGATTTGGATTTTTTTTTAAGCTATGGTTTGTGTTAGGTTAGTTATTGCTTTAATTTTTTTTTGTCAGCACCTGTTTTGATATTTGTTATTCATATTATGTTTGCATATGACTATTTTTCCTATTTTCTTTCAGTTAGGATATCAAAGGCAACAACTTATAACTCATGTACGATTTGGAATTTTTTTAAGCTATGGTTTGTGTGTTTCTTTTTTCAGACTTCATATAAATAGTTATTTTTTGTTTGAGCTTCGGGGATATCAAGTAGAGATGGTAATAATTGGTAGGCTAGGTTATGGTTAAAAATGAGCACATTAGCACCGATAATGTTTTTGCCCTCTTTGCATCTTTTTACGCTATCTAACTAATTTAGCGAGGTTTTGCAATTTAGTGCGGACCAAGAGTGTCATATGGTGCTTTTACCGTAGATAGAAAGCGATAGTGAATCCCAAAGGTCAAAAGTTTTTGGCTTAGAGAAGATGGAAGTTGTTTTAACAACTCTATCACTAACATCGAAAGTTATCCTTCAACTCACAAGGTAATGACTTTTCACACTCAATCTTAGCATGTTACGACATGTTATTTGTAATGGATAATGAGCCAAGATCGGTGTATGGCTTTGTTTCTATATTTACCAACCTGAACCTCATATATATTGATGAAATAATGCTAATGGATAACGTGTGAGCATCCATGATTTCAGAAATATTCGATTGTTGGTATGTATGTACACATGTTTCGTAAATAACCATGTGTTTTACGGTTATAATTCATTAATGTCTGTATTAATTTTTTCAATAATACACGAGGCTGTTCTATTTTGGAGGTAAGTAACTGTCTTGATTTTTGTAGTTTAAAATGCAAACATGTCAATCACTTGCAAAGACGGAAAAACTCATCCACTGGTATCTTAGAAGTAGGCCAAGGTCTCATTCTCTTCTTGGCAATCTTATATTTGGCACTAACGGTTCAGAATTGAAGGTACGCACATGCTCTTTTTCAGAGTGTTTTTAATCAATATAAACAAAAGAAACTATGGTTACCCGTATTAATATTGGATTTTTTTTTTTCTTCTTAGGTTTTGTCACACGAAATTATGCAAACTATATCACCATATGTTGAAGAGCTGCAGCAATGAGTAACGAAGACGTAATCATCACTAAGTCACAGAGAACATGAAAATTTTGCCTTGCAGGAACAAGTATGGCAATTTGAAGAGTAGTGGTTAGAATATGAAACCAATATGAAGGCGATTAAGAAGACGTGGCAAAGTCAGATGTCAAATTTACAAGTGAGAGACATGACTACCTGTACTCGGGTGCACAAACATCATATGAGGGAATGCTAGAGAAGATAATAAAAGACGCTATGCACCAGTAAGAATATTTGTAACTTTAAAAATGGGTGGCTTGGGCTGGTTGGGATTTACTGGTCAAAAACTTTTCACTTGAAACACAGGAAGGTAATGTATGCTTTACTAAAACTGATCATAAGGTGATGATTTATTTCTAGACATCCAAACCCCCTTCACTATGTGCCAACTGGTTAGGATTTGCTAGTCAAAATAGTTACTTTTCACTTGAAACACAGGGAGGTAATGTATGCTTCAATAAACTGACCATAAGGTGATGATGTATTTCTAGACATCCAAAACCCCTTCACTATGTACCTCAGTACATCTTGCATGTAAGAAATGGAATGATGTGTCATTATATAATTACAGAGGGCTTTATGGGTGTTGTTTACTATACAATGGACTAATATCTAATATCTAATGATTATATGTATGCAGTTTACTGATTAATATAACCTGACATTAGGCTCAATCGTTGACCAATACAACGTTAATGCATTGTTGCCTAATAAGCGATTAGTAATAGAAGCGGTTGCAAGTTAATCACTTTTTGAATATTATAGAAGCTGTTTATTTTGAGCGAGATGACCACTTTTTGAAAGTCGCTTATTTTAACCCAAAATAAGTGATAAACACAAGTAGTTGGAAGACCCTAACACTTTAAAGCGCTTATCGGTTAAAAATAAAAAAATATCTGATTAAGCGTAAACGTTAGTAAGTTGAAACGCCCATATTTGATGCTTTTGAACATGTGATATTTAGTCTAATCTTTTATATTCTTGGGTTGAAATGTATCCATTTATCCAAAGATTGATTGTGATTTATGTAGTTGTGAATTGTATTTTAGGAGCAGCAGCCCGAATGGCAACTTTGAAGCAAAGAGCGGTGATTTATCATTATCCGTGTCCAGATGGAGCTTTTTATGCTGTAGCAGCTCATATATATTTGTCTATTTCCTTGCTCAAATCAAGTAACCTCTCTCTCTTTTACCCCTACTTGCTATATAGGTCGGTTATCTGATTTGCAAAAAGAAAATTATATTCAATTAACGGTCTCTGAAATTAAACTATAGTTCTTGAAAAGATGTATGGATGTGTTTGGGGTCGATCATGCGATATCAACAATCAGTATTTAATACAATAACTATCTAATAATCATTTCAGTATTAGATAATCACTTGCAATAGAATAGGCTATGCAATATTATGGTTGTATGTGGTTTTTCTGATTATCGTTGTGCTAATGTCAAATAAGATTTCGAGTAATTGGCAATTATGATTATACGTTTAGCTATAAGATGTCAAGTAATTGGAATATATCAATTTGCATAAAGAAAATCTTTGTGCGTAAAATGTTTTCAAGTAATATATGTATACACAAATGAAATTTGGGTCGTTTTATTTATCACAGTTGTAAAACAAGTTGGATACAAAAAATGTTAGTACAGATAGAAGCACAATGCATAATATTGGAGTAGCTTAATGGGTCAAAACCAGTTTTAAAGTAGTGTGGTGATTGTAAGGGTGGCAACTTATAGTAACCAGTTTAAAAGCATTTGAAAGGATAATTTTGACGTGTGGTGATTGTACTAATGACGTCGAAACTTTAAAGTAGGTGATCAGTAAAGTTAGTAAATTATATTGCCAAGTATACAATAACTAAATGGCTTGACATTGTGTCATTAAATAGTCCTTATCTACAAGGCCCAATGTATGTGTGTCCAAAAGTGTTTTGATTCATTTGTTGCAGTATAAATTGAAAGAGATTTTATTTTCACAGTGTAGAAGCAAGACACTCGAGAGAGCATGGACATAAAATCCTCAAAAAAGTTCAGATGTCATATGACATGGAAAATCAAACCTTCTAGGTATAAAAATATTTTTATACTTTGTCGAATCGATGAAATTAAGTCTATAGCGACATATGCTTTCGGGCCAAAATGCCATGAAATGAGCTGTTTGACCTCCGAGTTTACGGTATCCTTTATTTGTATGTTAGAATTAGAATTGGCATTGTGTGCCTTTAGTTAATATAAAAATGCTTCATATATGAAATAATAAATATGTCATCTCCTTTTACATGAGATGAGTTTGGTTTAATTTTTTAGTTTAGCATCCGATGTGCAAAAAATGAACTGATTTGAATTCATTACTTAGTAATTGCAAGTTGTTTGTTTGAGTTTGAGTTGGTGGTACATTTTCAAATGGACTTTTTTAAAAATAGCTTTAAGGGCTATCTTCAGCCATCTTATATCAACATAGATTAAAAATAGCTTTAAAAGTTTTTTTTTTAAGTTAAAAACATGTATATATTGTGGTACCTTAAGTGGTTTGGAGCAGTTATTTGCATTATTATACAATATTGACAAACCCATTTACTAATTGACACATTCCTACATTTTGTAGTTCATCTGTTAAAGTGGAGTTTTGAATTGGGTAAGAAGTTGAACGGGAGAAGAGTGACCCGAAGTGTATGTAATTGTTTACAACCTCTTTAATCACTACTTCAGACCGCAGTGAAAAGTAAGAACATACTTCTCCAGGTATTTGTTGCTGTCGATTTTTATGGAACGCTCGTGAAGAACTCGACAAACAGGTTCATGGTTGTGGAGTTTTTGAGAACTTGACAAATAGGTTTATGGTTATGGACTTATATGAAGTGAGATGAAATATTTTTCTCATGTTTTGTACAAGCTATTGTTACTTGCTATTCACAACACTCCAATGTTACTTATAAGTTGACTATTTATAGATATTTTTATCAAAGAATATCTGTGTTCATGTTTCTTTTACAGATTTTATCCGTTAAAGTATGACAGCAAAATCTAACCTCACGCCTAAGAGCAATATTATAAGTATGGTATGTGAACCTACGAGTATATGGTATGCCGAAAAGAAACAACGTTCACATGTGGAATAACTATTTATAAACCTATCGGGTACAACAGTGTCATTTGGCAGCCCCTCACAGCCCCTAGAAGTGTGTGGTATCGCAACAAATCCGCCCAAGCTCTTCACCATTTGGTTATTCAAGTTCTTCACCATTTCGAGATTCATTGCACTCGTGGGGTGATGCAAAGGCGATTATGTTGGGAATGGTTTTGGCAATGGGCCTAAGAAGCCAAGAACTCAGGTCCAGTACACTTTGCCTTCTCGAGATTCAAGTTTTAAGAGTAAAGGTCATAATCAGATTATTCTTCCTTACGGAGACTTAGGAAAGCAAATGATAAGAAAACATTTGATACATCTAAAGGTCCAAGGAGAAACCTTGAGTTGGTGGCTTGTGAGCCAAATTTATTGATAAACTCGGGGATAAAGGGTAGAGAATGTGGGTGCGTGTTCTGAAAGCCGATAACCAATGAGACAACCTATCGTGTATGGGTCAAACAGGTCCATTGATTGGGCTTTACTTTTCTTAACTAAATTTTCGTTTTGCATGAGTTTCATTTTATTTAGACAAAATTACCTAAAAATGTAGAAATCATTTAAGCCACAAAATAAAAACAAGAATTTGCAACCAGCCTGTAAATTTTTTGCAGGTATTTGGCAAGAGATGATATTGGCATGGAACAAATCTCTTTGTAAAAGCTTATTTTGTCTGTTTGATTTAAGGTTGAGTTTTCCTTTAGCTTGACTTATTTTTTAATAATTTTAGCTTATTTCTTTGATGTTTTTGCTTGATATTTGTTTCCTTTAGTAGTTTACAGTATAGTGATTAGCTAATTTACCTTATTTTTGTGCCATATGCATTGGTAGCTTCATGGATTGAGTCTTTAGGACTTGGCCAAGGTGGGTTCACGAGTCATTATACTGTACTTTCTTATTTGTAGTTTGTATCTCTTTGCCTAGTGATGCTTAATTCCTTAATATATGACCAGCTTCTGAATTTCCTTCTCTTGAGAAAGGATTATCTAAAATGACAAGATAACGTATAAGACTATAAGCAGCTGAGATATAGCAAACTATGTACACCATTTATAGACATGACACAAGAAGCATTATATCCTGAACCAGTAAGGCTAAAACAAAAATGAAACCATCATAAAAAACAAAGAGTTGTATGGTTCTAGAACACGAATATTGTGCTTCACATTCCTATCAAAGGTCGATCCATCCAGTACACTATTCAATTTAAGTCTATCTTCATTGATTTTAGTTTGTGAATCTTTTTTTTCACTTGATCTTATGAGTGTTTTGATTGTTATTTCAGGTTTCCCGTCAATGATATTCCATCATAATGAGATTAGATAAATTCTTGAAGCTAAGATGTCTTTGCCTTACCTTATTTGAAACAACTTAACCTATTTCATATGAAACTTTTTAGTTTATTACTAAGGCAATAATCCATCCATTACCACTTCATGTGTAAGTTTGGTAATTAAATTCTATTTTCTGATATATCCATTACGTAAAACGTAAGACTTTTGAACAAGAAATGCATAGGAACAGGTTTACGTTGACTGACTTGCTAACTGAAAACCGCGTTCGATACTTGGTATGCATTTGATCTTATATGTAGTTAGAACATGTTAAGACTGATATAGATCATCACCATAAAAATTCATTACTCAATAAAGAAATTCTCAAACTTATACTAAAAATTCTTTTATTATATGGTCTGTTTTGCATGGGGTAGCGTTTACATGTGAGGCAACTTTAACAAGCATACTCGCAAGTAACAAGTAAAACTATGCAGCATGTGGCTGATCATTTAATTATAACTGACTTTTAGACGGTTATTTGCGGTCACTTTCGAATGCACGTAGCTTAGGTCATTTGGAAATGTGCAAAATCCTTGAGGCGCATGGAGGAATTGATCTAGTAATTTACCCCTTTGAGCATAAAAAATTGTAAGCAAAATTAGGCATGCCAGTAAAACAGCGTTTAAACCAGTCAAGTGTTTATTGTTTAAGATCAATACAATTATTGGGCGATAGTATTCATGTGTTCTTCTTTTTCATGTGTTCATCTTTTACCAATGTCATAGATATGATATATTCTTACATTCTAATTACCTGATTTCTCTGTAAACTCCAGAATTCGTGGAGTTCCTTCTTCTAGCCTTCTGTGTTCAAATGCAACTTCATGCCATTTGGAGCTGGTGTAATAAACACATTTCAGTGTGTGACAGATGAAAGTAATGTGCAAGTATGCTCATGGTTTTTTGGATTTTATGCATTCTTATATTTTAGAACTCGAGTACCCTGTGTGTAACTTTTAGAAAAATAATGTTGCCAAGACTGACCATATGCAAATATGGAAAACACGTATGAACATCTAATTATGTTGTGTTATTAACCATCCACGCAAACCATACAATTATTTATAATTCGTAACAAAAAAAATAAAAATTAAACCAACAACTAAAACCAAAGAAACAATTGTTTTATAATATTGTTTGCAGGTTCAAAAAAATGTATTTTAGTTAACAAAAACAACAAACAACTAATTATAAGTCATGCCAGCCATTGGGTGATAAAAAAAATATATATATATATATATATATATATATATATATATATATATATATATATATATATATATATATATATATATATATATATATATATATATATATATATATATATATATATATATATATATATATATATATATATATATATATATATATATATATATATATATATATATATATATATATATATATATATATATATATATATATTTGTTAGGAATTAGAAATTCCGGTATTAAAGAGTCGGTCACCTCAAGTATATGTAATCGTTAAGCTCGTAGTCGTAGTTCTTTTAAGCTAAGTAGTATTTAGTTAAGTAACACCGTGGAGGACGGACGGGTCTTTACCCAATGTATGCACGATCCATGACCCGTTGTGTGGCGTTTTATTGTAAGACTATAAATACTCTCTACCTTCCAAGGTAGAGTTGGAGCTCATAATAAGATTTTCTTTCTCTCACTAAAGTTCCCTAAACCTCTAACTTTTCTCTCTAAAACCTCTTGTCGCCTACTTTGTGTTATGGTTTGATGTGTATGTGAAATCAATATCTTACAATTGGTATCAAGAGCCATGGTTAGATCATCTCTTACATATCTTTGGATTTCTAGTGGTTTTAGGTGGTTTTGAGTTTGAAAAAGTTTAGTGGTTTTGCATCATTTGGGTGATTTCTAGTGTTAAAGTTTGGATTTTGATAGTACTTTTGTGTTTAGAATCATCACAAGTGTTTAGGTTTTGATTTTGAAGGCTTGAATCATCGTGGTTGAGTTGTTTTGGATTGAAAGGTGGTGTTTTGTGATTTTCTAGTTAGCGACTTGGTTCTCGGTGTGATATTCATCATAGCGACTTGCTTCATAAAAGTTAGCGAGTTGGAGTGGTATTTGGTAGCGATTTGGTCCTAGCGACTTGTCTATTGAGACAAGCCGACAAAAAGTACACGTAGTGGATTCTCCACTACGTAGCGACTTGGTGTAAGTTAGCGACTTGTACTTTATATTGTTAGCGACTTGGTGTTAGCGAGTTGGTACCTAGCGAGTTGCTATTTAGCGACTTGACAAATTAGCGACTTAGTGCTTAGCAATTCTTTGTCAAAATTTTGCTAGCGACTTGGATTGTAGCGAGTTGTTATTGTTATATAGCGACTTGGCACTTAGCGACTTGGTTTAAGGTTTCCTAGCGACTTGGGTGATATCCTTTGAATACGGTTTTCTCTTGATTTAGTAAAATCCGTGAAAGAATCTATTTCCGGTTTAATCATAGAGTTATAAAATCCGTTTAATCTGTCATCATGTCTACCAACGTTCCTACAATCATCTCCACATTGTTGCGAGGATGTTCAAGCGGTGGTTCGGATACTCGTCCACCCATGCTTGACAAAGGCCGACTACGACTCTTGGGCTCAACGAATCAGTTGTCTTGTCTTGGAAAGGAAAATGGAGTCAACATTCTCAAATCCATTGATGAAGGACCATATCGGGTTGAGACTACTAGAGACTTAATTGATCTGGTGAAGATGGAACAATGATCTATGGAATTGACGGACCAAAGACATATGATGAGCTCGATGATAAGGAGAAAAGAGATTCGATCTTGATATCGGGGCTTCTAACATCGTACTTCAAGGTCTTCAAAAGATATCTACAAGGTGATCAATCACAACACGAAGCAAAGGCGGTGTGGGATAATGTCAAGATGCTTCTCTCGGGTTACGAATTAACTATGGAAGGCAGAGAATCACAACTCTATGATGAATTTGAACACTTCAAAATGAAACCGGATGAGAGTGTTTATGAGTACTATGTGAGATTCCACAAGCTTGTTAATGATATGAGGAACATCGAATGACTATGCCAAACATTAATTTGAACTCAAAGTTTGTGAACAACATGAATCCCGAATGGCACAAGTTTGTCACCTCTGTAAAGCTAACCAAAGGATTGAAGAATACAAACTATGAGCAACTCTATGCCTTCCTCCTTGAGAATGAGAGACATGCTATGTTTGAAAAAGGATTCTTAATCGGTTCAAAACCAACCGAGGAGAGACAAGCTCATCAAATGATTCAAGCGCCTTCTACTCAAACATCGGAATCACAACCAAAGCCTCACAAGTCATACCCATGGGTAATGGTAATCACAAACTCATTCACGATCCTATGTTCAAACAAGGCGATCTTGATGCACACGTGGGAAACTTCATTAATCAACTAGCTCTCGATTAGTCAAAACATGAACTCTCTTCCACACACCAACAACAATCTCGAGCGCTTCCAATCCCATAATCAAGCCCTTCGTCGAGATGGGAAGGTTATGGTGCGGCCAGTTCAAAACGACGATGCGAACAAGCAAGAGGTGGGCTGGTAGAGGTTATCTTGCAAATCGAGAATAGAGGAAGGAATGGAAATCGAGGGTCAAGCAAAGCCAATCAAATGTTACAATTGTGGAGGTGAGGACACATTGCAAGGAGCGCACATCGCCAAAGCGCCCTCGAGAATGCGAGTACTTGAGGATAAGATGTTGCTTGTGCAAGCTCGGGATAATGGTGCGACTTTGGATGAAGAGGAGTTGTTGTTCTTGGTGAGGAAATGCTAAGACATATGATGCGAGATGTGGATGAGCAACCAATTCGGAGATAGGCCATAATCATCGAATGCCTTTCAAGTAGGCGATTGTGATGCATACGACTCGATGTTGATGAAGAACCCACTGCACAAACCATCTTCATGGCTAGCATTTCTCCAATGGTCTCTCTAAAGTCTCTTCATCACCACAAGCTGGTCCATCCAAAGACAAACTCATCTACGAGGTATTAAAATTATCGATGAAGTTGATGAGCAAAGATACATAACGAAGTACAATCAAGCTGTATTTATTGAATCGGATATTGAAAATATGGGTAATATCAATGTTGTCCCATATGATCAATATGTGAAACAAAGTGAAAGTGAGATTGTACCAAGTGATGCATCTTCTGCGATCAATAATGATTATGTTTTGATGAATTCCTTTGCATGTGCCACGATGATTCTGTCATCTACGAATGAATGCCTATAAAGAGCGTGTTGCTATTTATGAACAACGTGCAAAATTTGAGTTGACCACCCGTGAGCGGAAATGGATGACCAAATCGTACAACTATTAGAAAAAGTAGGTTTAGAGAAGAAGTATTAAAACAAGAGTTAAACTCCTTACAAGAAAAGCTTTCTAAAGCGCTAAGCAAAAACAAGAACTTCAAGAAAATGTTAAAATGCTTAAGCAAGAATTCGGTGCTAAGGAATCAAAACTTTTGAATGATTTTCTAATCTAAAACCTTGAAAAACAAGCTTGAAAATAAGTTATGCGTACAAGGAAATACCATTGAATTGCCACTTAATCACTAAGCATAGAGTCTTAAGCGATAAGCATAGCATTCCCCTTGTTGAGGAACCAAATCCAGAGGTCATTAAAAGGGCTAGAAATGCTCATAAGGTTCTTTATGATGGCAATGAAATTCTTAAACCTAGACAAAAACCTAGTTGCATTAAGTGTACAGAGGAAGATAAGAAATCAGATGAAGTCACTAGGGAGAAGATGAACAAGAAACTAGATGATCCTAAATGTAAAGAGAAGAAAATAATTATCACACCCCATGACTACAAAAAGGAGAATTGGATCTCCTTGAACATGTTTAAGCCTCAAACATTGTTGACTCCCGAACAAGTGTTCTGGAAAATGGACTTAGATAAGCAAAAGCGGAAAATATTGTTGAAACAAACTCTCCCTTAGGAAAATGCCTAAAGCATTGTGTATCCTCCCAATACACCAATGCATCTAGTTCCTAGAACTATTGCCACTAAAAGCAAGACCTTAATCGGTCAATATGTTATTTTTCAACTATTTGTTGATTTTGAGAAAACTTGTGAAAAGGATCACACCTTTGGTATAGCGAAAGGAAAGGGGTTTGAGCAAACAAAAGAATGTTATTTAAATGAAGTCATGCCTTTCTTTAAACAACTAAAGATCATTTTGAAAGTCTTAAAAGGAATGAATTTAGACATTAAAGAAATGGAAAAGGAATTTGATGCAATGATAGTTGAGGTTAGTGACTATGAGCGTGCACTAAAATATAATGAGATTGAGAGGAAGAACTTGCATACATTGAATGAGACTCTTATTCTTGAATGTGTTGCTCAAGATGTGTTTTCTTTGCTACAAATTGTTCCATTAATGCTTCTCAATTTCATGAATTATCTGTTGCCACGAAAGTCTCCCATGATCGTGTCATTGAGCTTGAAAAGACTAATTCTAAACTAAATGAGAAAATTGAGCTGGATGATCACGACAATTTGGTTAAACATTTTTCTAAACTAGAGGTTGAGCATTTTAATTTACAACTAAAATATCAACATCTTAAAGAAAATGTCAAAACTTCAAATATCAAGACATCCTCGGATGCTCGAGTTTGATGCGAGTTTTCAAATTAACAAGCGTGATGAACAAATTCAAGCTCATTGTAACACGATCGAAAGTTGAAAGCCCAAATCTCTCAATTAAAGGGTCAAAAGAACGATGTGACGGGCTCCCAAATGCCTCCTCCTTTAGATTCTCGAATTCTCAAGCGTTTCATCTTCAAAACTTAGTAAATGCATTACAAAGGAAAGCGAAAGTTTTCTAGAAGAAAATGAAAAGGTTAAACGTCATTTCAATGAGTTATTTGAATCAATAAAGGTCACTCGTAACAAAAACAACGAACAAATAGCTTCATTGCAAAAGGAAATTGAGAATCGAAGAGCCGGTAAAGGGAAAATGCCAATGACCAATGGGAGAATGGTGTATCAAAGGTTCACTCTTGTAATAAATATGCTTTATGCGTGAAATATGTTCCCCTCATCTCGGGAATAACAAACTTGCTATTCAAACATATTTCTCATCCCTTAAGGATTGTCTAGAATGTCTCGTGAGATTGTTGAAGAGGATAAGTTAGAGAAACCACTTGACAATGCAATTGGGCATGCATGCTTATATGCCAAACGATCTCAAGAAATTCTAGAATGCTTAATCACAATATGCCCTAAGTCCTTAGGTGAGAGAGTTAATCCTTTGATTCCATGTTCTATGCCTAGTGCCAAGTATGATATTCATTCGATGCCCGATGTTTTGAATGTGAACCTTAGTGTGCCTTCAAGTAGTTGATTCGGATCTGTTAATGCTAAGCGAACTCTAGTGTGCCTTCTAGAAGTACAAATTCCAGCACTTCTAGTGTTAAGAAAGTGAACCTTAGTGTGCTGCATGTAATTCGGATCGGCACATCTAAGCAGGAGATGCAAAGAGTAGCAAAACCAACTAATGTTCCCATTCCCTCTATAGGAGTAATCGGTGACATTAAAGCGGCGGTCAAAGTCTCAAGACAATACAAGGAATGATAGGACCTCGCAAGCTAAGAATGTGCATTGGAAAGAGTAGAAGACCAACCTAGGAACTTTAAGCTTGAGTCGAATAAAGCGAATCGTGTTGATTCTAGTATTAGCCATAGGCGTCTTGTAATTAATTGAATTCGATACTATTTGCAAACCTTGTAATGATGTCGCTTGAATTTTGTCTCTAATCATGAATGTGGTGTGAATGTCTTGTCTAATCTTTGTCATACCCCAGTTAATATTGCTAATGCAAAAATCATGTTAAAAAGCTAAAAGCGAGGCGAAAGAAAGTTAGAAAAGCATTGGAAGCCCCGGGAAGAACATTTAGTAAGATAGGTTATCAATGGATACTATTGGCCATAAGGTTAATCGAGACAATGCCCACTAGAAAATGGATGCCTCTTGGTAGAACTATTCCTTAAGAAGTGAACATACTTTAAATAGGGCAAATCGGACACTAATCTTGCATCTATTCATAATAACTCCATTGATTCAATTTCTAATATGAATGCTTCTATTTACGATGTGGGTGTTCCAACCATTGTTACTAACCAAATGGAACCCATTCTTGCATGGGGATCCCAATTATCGATTATCCATTCTTATGCGTGTTCAGCTGCGGATCGTTCAAATCGATTACGTGGTACACGGACTCAGTTGTTCCAAGCATATATTTGGCGACGGTCGCGGCTCATGAACCGTGAGCAAATTCATCGGAGACGATTAGATTCGGGAATGATCATTTCGGTGCAATTATGGGTTATGGAGATTATGTTGTTGGTAAAAGTGTTATCTCGAGTATATTATGTAGAAGGTCTTGGTCATAACTTTGTTCTCTGTTGGTCAATTCTGCGATTACGATCTAGAAGTAGCCTTGAGAAAACATACTTGTTTCGTTAGAGAACTTGATGGTAAGGAACTTTTGAGAGGTTCACGTGGTTCAAATCTATACACCATCTCTATCGAAGATATGATGAAGTCTTCTCCAATTTGCTTGTTGTCAAAGGCTTCAAAACAAAGTCATGGTTATGGCATCGTCGTCTCAATCACTTGAACTTGGCACCATCAATGATCTCTCGAGAAAGGACTTAGTTGTAGGTTTACCTAGACTTAAGTATGAAAAGGATCATCTTTGTTCGACATGCCAATTGGGAAAAAGCAAGAAGTATGCCCATAAACCCAAACCTACTAACTCTGTCACGAAGTTCTTCATACAATTCACATGGACTTATGTGGACCCATGAGAGTGCGAGAATATCTTTGGGAAGAAATATGTGTTAGTTGTGGTTGATGATTTCTCTAGATTCACAGGTAAAGTTCTTAAAGACAAAGGATGAAACTCGGATATCATCATCAAACTCATCAACATTGCGAGTTCGTCTTAACAAAGCGGTCGAGAATCATCCGAGCAGACAATGGGCGGGTTTGTTAACAAACAACTTAGTGAGTTTTATGAAAGTATTGGAATCGGTCATCAAAGAAGTGTTCCTCGAACTCCTCAACGAGCGGTGTAGTTGAAAGCGAAATCGAACTCTTGTGGAAGCCGCAAGGACAATCTTGATTTACTCAAAAGTTCCAATGTTTCTACGGGGTGAAGCCATCGCCCTGCATGCTACACCCAAAATCGATCCACGATTCACACTTGCTCATGGAAAAACTCCATATGAACTTGTCCACAGAAAACCTAATCTTTCATTCCTTCGTGTGTTCGGTGCATTGTGCTATCCAACTAATGAGGGCCAAGATTTAGGCAAACTTAGAGCTAAAGCGAGACATTGGAGTATTTGTAGGTTATGCACCAAGCAGAAAAGGATGCCGAATCTACAACAAGAGAACCGAAATATCATGGAAACAATTCACGTCACGTTTGATGGTGACCGGTCAAATGGCTCTGGACAATCGATTCGGGACCCGCTCTTCAAAACAGTCCCATTGGTTCATCCCTTGTACCAAACTCTTCTCAAGTAACTCCATATGTACCTCCATCGAAGATGATTTAAAGAAATTGTTTGATCCTATGTTTGATGAACTCTATGAGCCAAGTGTTATTGAGCTGTCAATTCCCACATGAGGTTGCTCATATCCACGAGAATGAAGTCAATCCTACGGTCTCAATATCATTAAGTCAAGAAGCGCCTCTCTGCGATCTCTCGGTCTCATCAACAAATCATCAATCTTGAATGTACATCATGGAACTATTTACGGCATCAATGATGAAGTTAATCCCTTTGCTACTCACGAAGATGCTCCATTTGAAAACATATTTGCTCTGAATCATCATCGAACCATCTTCTTGAGGAGACATCGACTCTGCTACCTCGGTCCCTCAACAAGCGCCACATGAACACCTTAGAAAATGGACTCACGATCATCCATTAGACAACATCATTGGAAATCCCTCTCGTCCGGTATCACACGGAAACAACTTGCAACCGATGCCTTATGGTGCTTCTTCAACTCCGTACTCTCTAAGATCGAACCAAAAGATGTTAAAGCGCCATGAATGAAGGCATTTGGTTCAATGCCATGCAAGATGAAATTCATGAGTTTGATCGACTTGATGTATGGGAGTTAGTACACTGCTCAGTTGTGCTATGATTATTGCTCTAAAATGGATCTTCAAAGTGAAACTTGATGAGCATGGTGATGTGTTGAAGAACAAGGCTCGATTAGTTGCTAAAGGATACCGTCAAGAGGAGGTATTGACTTTGAAGAATCTTTTGCTCAGTTGCTCGAATCGAGGCAATCGAATCTTTTGGCTAATCTTGCTAGTAAGAACATGGTAGTCTATCGGATGGATGTAAAGGCGGCATTTACGAGCGGAGATCTTAAAGAAGTCGTCTCGTCGACCAGCCGGAAGGATTTGTGAATCAAGAGCATCCTACTCACGTTTATCGTTTGAAGAAGGCTCTTTACGGTTTAAAGCAAGCTCCAAGGGCATGGTATGATCGCTATCAAAGTTTCTTCTATCTACGGATTTAGCAAAGGAGATTGATCCAACATTGTTCACCGGAAGTCGAGCAAACATTTAATTCATGTTCAAATTTATGTTGATGATATCATCTTTGCCTCGTGACCCCAATGAGTGTGACCGTTTTCAAATGAAATGGGTTCTAAATTTCAAATGTCAATGATGGGACAAATGTCATTTTCTTAGGACTACAAATTTCACAAAGTCCGGAGGCATTTTCATAAATCAATCAAAATATGCAAATGAGATTTTAAAGAAATTTGGATTCGATTCTAGTGACCTGTTGACACTCCATGATTGAGCGTACTAAACTAGATGAGGACCACTCGGGGATCATGGTTGACCAAGCGAAATATCGTAGTATGATTGGATCTACGATGTACCTCACGACTAGTAGACAAGACATCTTGTTCATTGTTTGCATGTGTGCTAGATACCGAGCTAAGCCTACTAAAAAGCACCTTGAAGCGGTTAAGCGGGTCTTCGGTATCTCAAGGAACCATCAATATGGGACTTTGGTACCGAAGGACACGGTATGTCACTAACGACCTATCGAGATCTTGATCATGCGGGATGTCAAGATACTCGTCGAAAACGCGCGGAGGTGCTCGGTTTTGGGTGATAAGCTTGTGAGTGGTCTTCAAAGAAGCAAATGAGTACTTCTATTTCCTCTCTGAGGTGAATACATAGCCATGTCATCTTGTTGTGCTCAAATCCTATGGATGAGATCCCGATTATCGACTATGGCTTTGAATTTAACAAAATCCCTCTGTCTTGTGATAATAAAAGTGCTATTGCTCTCTCATGCAACAACGTACAACACTCAAGAGCAAAGCACATCGACATTCGACATCATTTCATCGGGAACAAGTGGAAAGCGGTGTGGTGGAACTTTACTTTGTGAGGATGAATACCGGTTAGCGAGACATCTTCACCAAAGCTCTTCCTAGAGAACGTTTTGAGTTTATTCTTCCACGACTTGGCCTTAAAGCCTTCAACGAAACACTCAAGCGTCTTCAAGAGGAAGAAGAGGAGTAAAGGTTTCCTTCATCTATCTCTTGTATATATCTATTCGAAAAACAAAATACAAAATTATAAAACCTTCAAAATCAAATAGAAAAATATAAAACTTTCAAAATCCATAAAAATTAAAAAAAAAAATTGAAAAATCTTCAAAAATATTGTCATTTTGTCATGTTTTCTCGATTCGATAATATCTACGGTCTTGTTGTTGTCATTCAAAGAATGACACGGGACTTTAGATGTTGTTCGAATTAAAAAAAATATAATAAAAAAAAAAAAAAATTGGGAGAAAGAGAAACAATGGTTTATTGTCATCTCGAGCGGTAACCCGCTTTTTAAAGAAAAAACGAGCCACACTTTATCATGTTTTCAAAATTCCATGCTCGATTCTATAAACATTTATCTCTTTGAAAACTAAGCGCTTTGAAAAATAACTAGTACTCTATTTTGATAATCATCGGACTTATTTGTCAAAATATCTATCTCTCAATCAACAACCTTTGTCATTGATTGAGGGAGAATGATTTCAATTAAATTAAAGGTTATTTGTCATTCAATTGTTTTCAAAAGATATTCATGCATGTTTAATTCAATGGAGTTTAAAGTCTTAAAATCCGATCCTTATCGGTTAAAACGCTTTCATAATCAAGTCACAATTCTCCTTAAAAGCTTTCAAAATCAATTTAAATCTACAAGAGATCACAAATCTCAAATGATTTGATAATTGTGATCGGGGAGAATTTGTGATTTAAATTGGATTTAAAGCGATAATTCGGTAAATGGTTTTATAAGGATGTACAAGCTCTCCTTCCCACATGTGCCAAGCGATTTCAAATTTTCCATGCACATGTTGAGGGAGCATCTATCTTAAACCACAATGATTTGAAAGCGTGATCATTTATCTCAATGTCGAGGTTCCTCTAGTATGTGCAAAACTCTTTTCAAACCTCGAGGCACATATTGAGGGGAGCAAACTTTGAAAACCTCATCCTTCCCAAAATGCTTTATCTACTTGATTTGATTAGGGAAGTGATGTTGATATCTTTAGAAAATGGAATTCAAAGAAGTTAACTTCTCTTGCCTCCATGTGCAAAACGATTTCAAACACTTGATGCACATGTTGAGGGAGCTCTTGTTCTAAAAATATCAAAAACAATTCGGTACAAAATGCTTTGATAATATATCATAAGTATACGGATTGATTTTCAAATGGTTTTCAATTGGTTCCAATGGCGGATGAACAATACCAAATAGACCGACCAACTTTACTTTATGTATGGTGATATAAGGATGATAAGGTTAGGTATTTGTTCCATGATCCGCTTGAGCGGAGGGATCTACCGAGGACAATCCACTAGTTAGTGTAGAAGTCCTTAGGTATGATGATAAAAGGAGAAAAATGAGATATGGGAAGAGTGCGGTGAGACAGAGCTAGTCTTGGAATAAACCCAACAAGGTTCTAGCTATGAAGTCTCGGTAAGCTTGAAGGGTTGAAGAATGAAAAAGAATTGAATGAGAAAGGGTGAAAAGAAATAGCCCTCCATTTATTCAACCTTAGGGCGAAACGGGTTCAATTCATATACTCTTGATGGTTACCAAGGTAACATTGGTATTGAAGACAAGGCGTCATGGACCCGGTGGGCTCTGCACTTCAACTTCCCAAACCACTCAAGTTCCTCTTAAAAGGGCTTGTTTCATTCTCACGGGAACCGACATTATCTATCGACTTTCTCTTAGAGATTGTTGATATTGAAGAAGGAGACCCTCTCCTAGTCTCCGTCTGGGATCCAAATATGCACAAATTGAGTCTAGAGCCACGAGATCATCCATAAATCTCATTAGGACACTTTCAATGAAGACTCTCTGTTTCACACAATGTGGAAAGAGATTATATCTTGAGTCCTCGCATTATCCTTGTGGTATTGCGGAACATCCGAGTGATATGCAAACATATTCACAATGAAGATGGAAAGCCTTACGGAGCCAACATCAAACAAGCTCTGGTAGGTGGCATGTGAGATCTATTCAATAGATCAACCATGTGACAAGCGAGCAGAAACAATGGGCGATTCAATCTTTTGAATCAATCACGGTTCGAGTTATGGATTGGCGGATACCTTTGAAAAACCGGTCATTGTGCTTAAAACTCTTTTCTTTAGCACATCGACCGTGTCTGAATATTTCAAATCAAAAGGTGTTTTATGATTGATAATTGATTTTCATTAAAACCTTCGTTGTATTGCAAAAACAATTTCTATTGAGCAATACGATTGTTTTCAAATCTCTTTTCATCAATCGGTGAATTTCTATTATTTGGTTCACTCACTCCGTGTTGTCTTCTTTGAGGCGTTCGGTTTGAGAACGACTAGAGCATTGCGAAACCCATCAAGGAAATTCTTGAATTATACGATCACGGGCGGTACTTGTCTTGATCAGCGGGAACCGTGGGCGTGTACCTCAATTCAACGAAAGTGATCAAAGACACTTTCGTGCGCTTTATTGCTAAGCTGTTTTATGCGGTACACCCTACGTTTGCGGTGATCGAATGAAGCGGTCAATCCATAGCCGCATGCTCACACTATACATTCATCTCGAAGAAATCATGATAAGTGCATCAATGACTCGATATTTTCACTCCATGCTTACGCTACTGCTGCGCCAATATCATGAATCAACGAAAGCTTCCGCTACTCGATGAGAAGATATCATGATCCGAATGTGAGCATGTCGGTCCGAAAGTCACAACATCACATAATACCAACACCACAATGGATGTCTCGAGAGATTTTGTTGGTGATGATCTCAAAAGGTGGCTCAAAATTATTATCACGTGGATCGATAAAGACCTCCACTTGGATTAACCAAACATGCAATGAGAAGAATCAATGACTACGAGCTTGAACAAAGTGCTACATCAAGAATGCAAGAACAATTTTAATGTAATATCTGTTTGTATTCAATGTAATTTTAGTATATGTTTGAGGTGACCTCCCTTAGGGAGATTGTTAGGAATTAGAAATTCCGGTATTAAAGAGTCGGTCACCTCTAGTATATGTAATCGTTTGAAAGCTCGTAGTCGTAGTTCTTTTAAGCTAAGTAGTATTTAGTTAAGTAACACCGTGGAGGACAGACGGGTCTTTACCAGCTGTATGCACGATCCACGACCCGTTGTGTGGCGTTTTATTGTAAGACTATAAATACTCTCTACCTTCCAAGGTAGAGAGTTGGAACTCATAATAAGATTTTCTTTCTCTCACTAAAGTTCCCTAAACCTCTAACTTTCTCTCTCTAAAACCTCTTGTCGCCTACTTTGTGTTATGGTTTGATGTGTATGTGAAATCCAATATCTTACATATAGTGATTGAAGAACCAAGTTCTACAAGATAAAGAAAAGAAAGATCAAGTTTCCATAACTCGGAAATCCAAGCTGGATCGGTTACAAGTGTAACGGATCGGTTGGAATATGACCAGCGTAAAATACCATCACCAACCGTTCGGTTGCCACCCAACGGAGCGGTTGACCCTTTGTGAAGACCAACCGAATCGGTTGGTCATATGACCGATCCGGTTGGAGAAGTCGCATCGCCAAATCTTCATCACTAAGTTTCCCCTTTGCATCCAAGCGATTCTAGGTCCTTCTCTTGGTGTATTCTAGTCCCTTCCTTACTCCTTGGAGGCCAAGTTCAACAATTAATACCTAGGCTTTGGAATTAGTATAAATAGAGGCCATTTGTGAGCATATGAGACACACACTTCAAATACAAATCTCTACTCATCAAACAAAGCTTTAAGCTCTCAAATTCGTCCTTAGAAGTCTAGGGAAGTTTGGAGTTCGAAGTTCCACATTTGGAGCCAAATCACCAAGAAGTCTACTCAATACTTTGGGAATCATTACTTCACCATTTGTAATCTTATTCCAAGCATTGTAAGACTTTTAATCATGTTTTCTAATGTTCAAAGTTCTGAGTTTATGTTCATATTTGCTATGAGTGGCTAGTTTCTTTATACACTTGCTTAAATGATGTTAATTATCATATGATTAGTTAGTGATTGTGTTAACATGTTTTAATTCAATTTCAAGTTGATTCTAAGATCCAATTATGCTAAAGTTTCATAGTGACATTTGTTAATCAAGTTTGGCTAATTGATAGTAATCGTAGAGGTCGAAAGAACTTATTGTTATTCAACTAGTCATAATCATTTTGTCTATGGATGATTGTTTTTACCCATTATTCTTGATTATACAAAGGAACTAAGGTGTGGTTGTAATAGAAACGCTTTTTGATTATCAAATTGGATTAGTTGGAAACATCTAAAAGGTCGTAAGATTAGTTGTTGAGAATCAATTGTAGCCTTTTGTCTATGATCGGTTACCTTTTGTATTGACCATTTCTTAAGCAATTTGATGAAACAAATGGATGTTTTTGTGTTTAAGTTTATGTATGTAGACTTATGAAACTTGAATTGATCTTGAATTGATTGGTTAAACGTAATGCTTGTTTTTATGAACTAAAATCTTGTGAAGGTTTAACTTGTAAGAACAATAGATTAGTCTTCCAACTAATTATCATAACTAACATGTTAAGAGGTTAACACAATCACATTAATCTATGATATGAAACTAGTTTAAGCAAGTGTAGTTTTAATCATCGAATTTCATTATATCTATTTTCTTTGTTATATGTTTTGGATAGACTCCGTTGATTCAAACTTGTGTTTAGATTCACTCAAATCCTATGACGATCCGACTTACCTTCGTAATCTTGCTATAGCAGACGAGTATACTTGCTCGTATGTGTTATTGGTAATATTGGTAATTCACCTTTTATAAATTTAAAACTTGTACACGTAGCACATCATCAACATTATAGTTTAAAAGTGCGTCTAGAATATAATGTTTTATCCTTTATCGAGTTAGTCCTTGTAATTAGTTAATATTCAAATCGACCCTTATTTACATGTTTAAAAATAATATGAAAATATATTTATACTAAGGCTCGAAAAGCTCGATGATCGCTTTTGAGCCGATCTATCAAAAGCTCGAGCTCGAGTCGTTATATATTTCGAACCAGTTTATTAGGCTTGAGCTCGGGCTTGAGCTCGATAAAAGCTCGGCTCGATCGAGTCGAGCTTGAACTTGAGCTCAAGTTGCTTGATAAAAGCTTGGCTCATTTGCAAACCTAGTTCCATATGACTCACATCAACAATCAGGCGATGGTCAAATTGTTCCATATGGCAATCTGGACACAACTTACTATGCGGCGGGCGATGATGATCAAGAGGCATTAAAAGAATTGAATCAGGGATTTGCATTAATTGCTTGTGCTTTTGGACAATGTGCTAATTCATCAAACAATCATCTCCGAAACTCTTCAAACACAAGGAATCAAGTTGTTGTTCAAGATGGACGGGTTGCAGTGCAGAGTCGTAACAATGGACATCCAATGATTACTAGTGGTTATGCGGGAAATTCAGGGGTTGGACAAGTGCGTACAAGACCTGCTGGAAATGTAAATCAAGTTTGGTGCTCCTTAGAGAAGGGTTGAAATTTTGGAAACACGGAATACATCAACTAGGAATGCGGAGATCAAGTGTTATAACTGCAAAGGAAGGGGTCATCTAGCTAATTCTTGTCCTAATCCAAGGACTTGAGGCCAGCAGATATCATAAAGCTTTACTTCTAGCCTCGAGGATGAAGGCTGAGGCGACCTTTACGACAAGGATCATAGTTTTATGGATGATGTTGTTTCTTATGATGAATATGAAGATTTGCAAGCCAATGCAGCTGTGGTACTTATGGCTAACATGTAGACCATTCATATGAGTGACACATGACCAGTTTATGATACTGACGGCCTATCTCAGGTACCTTATCCAAACATATGTCTCATACATGAGATTGCATCTCCATCTGCATAATATGTTCAAAGTGTTTCATTGGTATCTCTACAAGAAGATGAGCAAATTAACCCTGTTGTTACATTTGATGATCCAATTGATGAATATACCAATGATAAAATTGAAATTTTGAATGGTTCAGATCCAAATCTTATGATCTTGGCGATAAGGATTTAAAACATATGTTTTAGGGGTCATTTAAGCCCTAAATCGATACATTTATATCCGTTACTACTTAAAATTGCTCCTTTTCACATTTTAGGTATTTTAGTAGCAAATTCTTTGGAATCAATCACTTTTGGACGAAAAGAGCGAAAACATGAAAAAAGCGACAAAGTCAAGATTTCAAAATTGAATTTCACACGATGGTATCGACCCATAGGCGGCCGTCGTTCACAAGTTTTTCTAAAAGTCTCAGCGATGGCTCGGGTCATATTTTGGTTTTACAACATGGCGTCACACCTTATTCGATGAGGGCATCGCGCTTTATTTTACCAGACGACCAAGACTCATGATAAGGATTTAAAGCGTACACTTTAAGGGTCATTTAAGCCCTTAATCGCCCTTTTATATCCGTTCTTGCTTAATTTTGTTTTTTCGGTTTTAGGTCTTTTAGAAGCAAAATGATGGAATGATGCATATTTGGACGAAAAGGAGTGAAAACATGAAGAAAATGGCTAAGTCAAGATCGAAGACACTCAGCTGAAGCTGAAGGCGGCGGCGTCTGACCAAAGGCGATGTCGTCCCTCTCACGATTTAATTAAAATACACTGACGGCTCGATAGACTTTTGCTAAAATACACTGGCGTCGGGGCTTTGAAGGAAGGCGTCACTAAGACTTTTCATCTCGGGCGACCCGGATCCGAATCGAGACGGCGTCCTGCTGAAGCCGGCAGGCGTCATAACTACAACGTGACGCCGTCCCAACGATAACTTGGCGAGATGAAAACCCTAATGGCGACAATCGGCGTCCCACCTATAAAGCGGCGACGTCACAAGTGTAAATCTATATATATAATTCGATTTTTTAGTTTTTAAAGAGGTAGACTTGTGGAGTAAAAACCCTAAACGTTTGTAGTCCGACTTGGACAGTATCTTAGGGTCCCAAACCCTATTTTACACATCAATATAAGTGTTTTATTCTATTAATTTTATTATGTCTTCCATTGAATGTGTGTATGCTTGCTTGTTTAACATGGCTAAATTTCTTGTGTGTTTACTTAGATCTATGCAACCTAGTTATTAATTATTGATTGGTTGTCTCTTATCTTAATTGTAAATGGCTTAGGAATGTACTAGGCTATCGTTGTGTTTAAATGCTTGAGTAATCTTTGCGAACATTAGTTTATGAATCACTTAGAGGATTTCGTAGTCTAAACATCCAAAGATAACCTTTAGGTTAGTTTATGAAACATTTAGCGATTTCGTAGGCAATAACTTTAAGGTATTCTCGAAGAGTTAGGGCATAAACATTCCTACGACCTTAGAAAACACAAGCGTTAAGAATAAGGGCGTGACAATTCAACCACCAATAAAAGATAACTAGGGAGTAATAGTACTCCTTCTAATCAACAATAGCCTAATACCAGTGACGTCCAAAATGAGCCCACAAATACTTCTAATAAGTTCACCAATCACCAAGCCCATCCCATGGTCCTACACCATCAATAATACCCGAACCTATTACCCCAATTCCATTTAATTCATCCAGTTCATCCCATGGACCTTAGAAAACACAACGCGTTAAGAATAAGGACGTGACAATTCAACCACCAATAAAAGATAACTAGGGAGTAATAGTAATCCTTCCAATCAACAATAGCCTAATACCAGTGACGTCCAAAATGAGCCCACAAATACTTCTAATAATTTCACCAATCACCAAGTCCATCCCATGGTCCTACACCATCAAAAATACCCGAACCTATTACCCCAATTTCATTTAATTCATCCAGTTCATCCACTATTCACCTGACCCCACCTACGGTCCAACAGTCAACCCCATCTCCCACTATAAACCCGAACCCGGTTTCAGTTCACCCTATGGTCACGCGTTTTTTGTCGGGTCTAATTGTCCTCAAAGCGTCTTAATTTACATCGTCTATCATTTCTCCTTTACCTAAATCGTATAGTGAAGCCTTTAATGATCCTAATTTGCAAATTTCTATGTTTGATGAATATAATGCACTTATTAAAAATAATATTTTGGATGCTTGTACTTGACCGAAGGATGTAAACATTGTTTGTTCCATGTGGTTGTTTGGCATAACCATTTAGCAAATGGTACTCTTATTCATTACAAGGCTCATCTTGTAGCGAATGGTAGCACCCAATTATGCAGTATTGATGTAGATGAGACCCGGTTGTTAAACCGACTACTATTGGATCGTTCTCAATCTTGTCGTTTCTCAACATTGGCATGTTCATAAGCTCAATGTCAAAAATGCATTTTTACACGGTGATTTATCTGAGACGGTATTTATGCATCAACCTCGGGTTTTCGAGATTCTCGACATCCAGATTATGTTTGTTTATTGCAGTGCTCTATTTATTGACTTAAGCAACCCCTCAGGCTTGGTTTCAGCCTTTTGCTACATATATTACTCGTGTTGTTTTTTTCTTATAGTCGTTGTGACTCATCTTTATTCATTTACAGACCGGGGACTAACACTACTTACTTGCTCTTATATGTTGATATTGTTTTGACTGCTTCGTCCGAGGTTTTATTACAACGGATTATTCGCTCTTTGCATCAGGAGTTTTCTATAGCGGATCTTGGTTCCATAAATATTTCTTGGGTTCTTGAGTTAGGCGTGATTCGATGGGGATGGTCTTATCTTAGTGTAAGTATGTCATTGAGGTTTCATATGGTTCGTTGTAACCCGTGTCGTACACTTGTGGATACTGACTCCAAGTTAGGGGCAGATGGTGATCCTGTTTCTAATATGACATTATATCGAAGTCTTGCAGGTACTCTGCAATATCTTACTTTTACTCGACCGAATATTTCATATGTTGTCCGGCAGGTGTGTTTTTATATGCATGATCATCGGGAGCCTCTTTTTTCGGCTTTTAAGCGGATTTTACGTTATGTTCATGGTACTATGGATTATGGCTTGAAGTCATATTCATCTTCTACTTCATTATTGGTTGCTTATTCAGATGCGGATTGGGTAGGTTTTCCTACTACTCGGCGGTCGACTTCTGGGTATTGTGTGTTTCTTGGCAACAACTTGCTTTTGTGGTCCTCCAAGCGTCAATTTACACTTTCTCTGTCTAGTGCGGAGACTGGGTATAGTGGTGTTGCTAATGCTGTTGCTGGGACGTGTTGGTTCCGGAATTTATTGTGTGAGTTGCACACTCATTTGTCTTCAGCTACTTTGGTGTATTGTGATAATGTCAGCGTGGTATTTTTTTTTTCTAATCCGGTTCAACATCAACGTACGAAGCATATTGAGATTGACATCCATTTTGTATGTGACTTGGTTGTTGCTGGTCAGTTTCAGGTTCTTCATGTTCCTTCTCGCTATTCGTGTCGACATCTTTACTAAAGGCTTCAACTACATTATGCGAGGAGTTTCGTCTGGAACTTAAGTGTTCGGTCGCTCCTGCTCAGCTACGGGAGAGTGTTAGGCGTTATATTTTTATGTCATTGGGCTTAGCCCATGTTTAGTTAGTTCTAGAACTCCTTTATATATTGTTTGTTTTATGTTCATTTTATTGTTATTTGATTCTTGATTTGCCTTCAAACTCCTTGTGCAGCAATTGTTCTATGTCATGGCGATTTTATTGCTTTGGCAAAAAACTTGTGAATCAATTGTTTCCAAACTGTGAACGATACCATGAAGTTACATAAACCACTTACTTTTCTATTATTAAATGTGCAGTAACAAAGAAACGTTTAGCATAGATCCCAATACGCCAAACGTTTAACGAAAACCAAACTCAAATTGGTCAGCGGCCAAGTTTTTTCCGTTAGTTATTACTCAAAGATGATTTTCGTTAGACTTCAAGCTTCTTAAAAATAACCCACACCAATTGTTTCCGTCATAAATGGTTTGTATTATAAATTTATAATGGACAAAAACCCAAGGACGGATTTTACAATTTACCATGACTATTATATAAGCTTTGATAACATAATACAAAATACCAAAACTTTCAAATTTGTGTTGTTTAAAAGGGACCACAAGATATAATCGGGGACTTAGAGGGGAAGAAGTGGGCGTGGTCTGCAAAATCGGTGGTGAACCCGTCAGTAACACTTGCACCAGTCGGTTAAGCCGATTCGTGCAAATCGGGTTGGGAAACCGATTGAAACCCAGCAGTTGTGTGTGTGAGTGTATGTGTTTTTTATGGGGTTAGGGTAGAATCGGGTAGTAT
The DNA here is from genome assembly GCA_022545495.1 of Chrysanthemum lavandulifolium. Lineage (NCBI taxonomy): Eukaryota > Viridiplantae > Streptophyta > Magnoliopsida > Asterales > Asteraceae > Chrysanthemum > Chrysanthemum lavandulifolium. Next base: position 189,583,584 of record CM040245.1, on the reverse strand, counting down.
TGTGTCTCAAACTCATAAACTTTAGGTAGTGTTAGGGTAGAATTGAATAATTTTGAGTTGGAGGGTTTTTATTTGATAGAGGTGATGTGGGGTACCAACCCCTCCCCAGTCCCCCATACAAACGTCACAACAGAATCTAAATACAAATTGCATGTTTGTATCAATTATGGAACTAGTGGACCCATTATGTTTGTGAAAGTTAAAAAGAAGCAATTTAAGCTACGTACATAGGTTTCTCTACTGGATCCAATTTACATGAATTGCAAGCCCAATCGAAAACAGAAGTTATGAATATTATGCTTTTATACTTTTGGTTTAAATAAATTAAATAAAATCATTATAAGTAAAATCTCAAAATCAAAAGAACCTCTAAACAACATTGAAACGTATGGCATTCTGTATTAGTTAAGAAAGCCCACAAAAAGTATATTAACTCCACTCAATCTGTGTATGGTTGTGTTAAAATTGAACTGAAATTTTTAATCGATGTTTGATTTGGTTTAGTTTATTGTTTGACATACATTAATTAAAACGGAAAAAAAAAACCTTGAATATTTATATGGCTTACATAAAAAAAGAATAAAAATAAATTATATCTATAAAGTTTCTATCATATCTTTCTAACTAAGAATCTTAAAATTCTAAAATAGCTTTTAACTAAACGATCTTAGAATCAAGCTTTGTAATGTACATTCAAATGTTTGAGTTATTAGAAAGCTTGATTCGATCGTTCAGCTAAAACGTATTTTAGGATTTTAAAAGTCTTAGTTAGAATTATATATATAATTTCATTTATGCAGATATTAATATTCATGTTTTTTTGCATAAACCAAACCAAATCAAACCAAACCAAACATTGATTAAATACTTACAATGAACCCCCTAAAATGAGTCTTGGTCAACTTTGATTTTGGCGTAAGTCGAAGTGTTTATTAACGATTTAGTAGATTATGTTATAAAGTCTTCTTAAACCGATTCTAATTTGGTGTTTGGTTTGGTTTTATCTGTTCTAAAATTAGTGCATTTTGATTTTACTTTTCAGATTTTCAAACCGATAAACCCTAACAATAGTACCAAAACCTCGAGAACCGAAACAATGAACGCCTCCGCTTCTAAGTTCAGATACATGCATATATTTTTATATTTAATAAGTTTCATTTAATTTCTAAATTGAAACTCTATTTTTAATATAAGCTTTTTTGAAACTAGCTGTCTTTTGTGCGCTAACCAAAGTAAAATTGTTTCTAAAAAGATTCATCATGAAAAAAAACCAATGTAAATGAAGCTGGTTACCTTTTATGTGAAAAAAAATTTTTAAAAATAAATAAATAAATAAATAAAATAAATAAAAAATAATAAAAAATTGTTTAAAAAATCATGGGGTGAGAGAGGCTCGAACTCTCGACCTCAGGATCACTCTATATGCTGCGCCACCACCCCTTCGATGTTCAAATTCCTAATCAAAATTATAGAACAAGATTCCTTTATTTGTTTATTCTTGAGGCAGTCTGCATGGCTGGCAAGCGGTGGTGTGTAGTTTTCGACATTAGTTTGGCCGTGAATAATTTATTTTAGAAAATTTGTATTTATAGTGTTAACGTTACGAATAATTGTTTTTTTATGGCATGGTCGCATACATGTGATTATTCGCGGTTTTCAAAAAAATTCGGTAACAAAGTTCAAAAATATGATTTATCAAAAGGAAAAAAAAAAAATAATACTCTACACAAAGTTAAAAAATGTAGCAAGTAAGATATATAAAAAATACAATTACCTTTGATTTTTAAAAGGGGAGAGGTGTGTGTTTTAAGTTAAAGAAAGGGGAGAGTATAGATAATTTCACCCATTTATCTCTCTTTTGGTCATTTTTCAATATTCAACAATTTACTTTTGACTATTTTTTCTTTTTATACAGTAAAGATAAAGTTAAAGATATGTAGTTAAAATTAAGATTAAGATTAAGATTGGTTGGGATAATTCTTGTGTGTCTTACTTACAAAAGATAGGATACATAAATAGGTACAATTACATGGCTATCTAGGGAAACTATCAATCACCCACTAATTAAGGCTAATTACTAATTGATTTGAGATTATCTATTCGAAGCTTATAGCTTATACACGTTTTTTTTGAATATTCCAGCCAATAGGTTGACCATTAATACTTTCCGAAATGTTGAATATTCTAGCCATACATCCAAAATTTTGAATATTCGAGCAAATAAACTCAATACTTTCCCTTTATACTTTCGTTAATTAACACAACTTAAAGAAAACATTTTTTTCTCAACATTCAACAATTGACTTTTAACTTTTAAATTTCAAATTTTCACTTTCACATTTGACCCTTTTTACATTTTATATGTAGTAAAGTAAAGATAAAGATATGAGTTTCATAACATTCTCTAGGTACCATCCCCGTCAGTATTCAAAAAGAATTGTATGTTTAAATTTGGAATCTTGAAAATAAAAGTCTGTCAAGTTGCCTCATTTCATGCACCTATATACTTATTCAAACATATCTTAAAAGTTAATAATACATATGAAATTTAAAACTACTTAGCAAAATCTCAAGGTCATAGCATCATTTTATAACAATCCCAAAGTTTTAAAGCAAAAATATATAACAAATATCAAAAAACTATATACATTTAAAAAAAAAATAATAATAAATGAATAAAAATCAAATGAATTAGCCAAAAGATTAGTTCTGTGAGTCGATTTTGGCAGTCAATACCTTTTCCTGCATTAAGATTTGGCTAAAAAAACACAAATTACATATCAATTTTTTTTACCAAAAATGAAACAAAATTGCCCAAACTTTAGACCACAAAGATATGAGGAAAACAAAACAAAACAAAACAAAAATCAAATATCTAAATAACCTAACCTATAATGAAAAGATTAACTCAAAAGATTTGCAAGAGGGCTATGGTTTTGATGACGTTGGTTAAAGGAAGTACTACCAAAATCAATGAACTCTATTAACATATAAAAATTAACAAAAAAGTTCTGATCAGAAAAATAAACCTCAAAAAATCGACAACGATGTTTATGACTTACATCTTTGTCGGTGGAGAGAATAATAAGTGTGTTTTTGTGTTTGTGGTGAGTGGTGAGATGGAAAGATGAATCTTTGTGTGTTTTTGTGTGAAGTAATGTGAAAGAAGGATGGCTATTAAAATTTTTATTGAGTTTATTGAATAAATGTGTTACCTATAATAGTGTCCAGCAAATCGTGTCATAAATAAATGTGTTGCCTGTAATAATGTCCACCAAATCGTGGAGTTTTTTAGGCAACCATAGTAGTTTTAAAAATTAATTAACAAAGTATGTATTCATAGAAATAATTAACAAAATATGTAATTAATACTTTTTTGTATCTATCAATAACAAAAATGTTAATAGCAGCCATCGACCTCATCACGTCTTCATCTCTTTTCCTTTTTCAACTAATGATGATGCACTACATGATTCCGGTGTCGTCACTGAAATAAACTTTATGTTTTTTTTGATGATTATGAGAAGAACAAAATAAAGTACCTTACGTTCGTGTTGAATCTACCAAAAAACAAAACCTATACCATAACAAACTAACAAAGAATATAAAATCCATAATTATCATAAAATTTATGCGAAAGTATTCAAGTATTGATCGACTCGATCAAATGCTTCATAAATGCTATCATATGAAAGGTAGTCGATCGAGCGACATTGAACATCATCATTTAACGTGCATAATCAAATCAATTATCATGTTTTATTTCACTCATTATCGATTCTTTTAGCGATAGCGATGGTCGAAATCATACGATGCATTAGCACCATTACAATGACAGATTCAATGATGATACTTACTTTGTTAAATATTTTTTTAAAGTACTATGCTTAACAAAAAAAACTCCCAAATCATGTCTTGCACTCTACACCCATTTCCCATTCATTGAAAAAGATTTTGACTTTCAATATTCAATTTTCAAGTTTTCACTTTTCCCCTTTGACCATTTTTACATTTTATGTAGTATAGATAGGATTCCTTTATTTTTGTTTTTAAATAAATGCTAAGCATCCACGTTCATTTTAGTTCCAAACTAGCTGGGGTAGCCCGCGCGTTGCTGCGGGTTTGTTTTGTTATTTTTTTCCGCTGTCTTTTTTGTTTTTTACGAACGTGTTTGTTTTGTTGTCGATTTTTATTTGTGTTGTTTCTTATGAGTTTTTTTTCCCTTTGTTTTTTATTTTTTTTACTATTATACGTTGTTAAGATTAGTATTTAAAAAAAAATATATATAATAACTTTTTTTATTACATGATATAATAATCTAAAATTCACATGAACAGTTGTCCAAAACCATCAACAATTGGACACTTTTATGCAAACTCCTTTCGTAAGACAAAAAGGTAACAAAAGCAGCAAACTATATTAAGCTGACCAAATATAATAGTGGACATAATTCTAATCTGAATAGAAGGTTATCGGAGAATCAGTACTCATGGCATGCATACATTAAGAAAAAAGCGACTCTTGTGGCTTTTAAGCGCAGCGGTATCTTTCTTTAGCACAAAGATCTTCCAAAATATTGGTTCGAAAAGATGTCGCAAGCAAACCTGAAGCAAAAGCATGATGCACAATAGCTTCAGACCACATCGATTCGATCAAGTTTTTGCTTGGCCAGAAGAGGATATAGCCATGGTGCAAGCAGTTTCAAAAAAAGAAACTCAACATTAAGCAATAACAGTAAAGAGCTAAAGTATAATTTAGAAAAAAGAAAAAAAAGAAGAAGTCTATTTTACCGTGTTGCGCGCCGGTGCATCTTGAAGACTGATTCTGGAAAACATCAGCGACAGTCCTTTGCGTAATACAACATATGTCTGTAGTTGGAGCTTGAGTGAACCGGATTATTATTCTTTTTATTTGGAATCATCAAAGGACATTTTAGAAATCGAAAAATAGTCGAACACACAATTGGGAGGCTTTAATGGTAACATCCATGTTCGATCATTCACGTATTCATTTAACAATAGGACATATATAAGTATTTTAAGATTTGTATGCCAAGGGGTGTTTGTTTCGGCTTATGTAGTCGGTTTATGGCTTATTTAAACTTATATAAGCCGTAAAGTTTTAGACTAAGCCACAAAAAGTTAGCTTATGAAGTGATATTTTTTAAAGTTAGTACAGGCTCAATGTTAAAATCTATATAAGAAGAACATGTTTTTTTCCATAAGTTTTGATGTACCCCTGAGATGAAGGAAAAAAGTTATTGGTGCACACAAACTTGTCAACAAAGCAGCAAATACGAAAGCTAACCTGCCTATTTTCCCTCTATTGTGCCTCGAATCAATGTTGAATTCATCGTTCATGACTTTTAGTTGTTCAACTGTGATGGGCGTGTGATGCTCTGCAAGCAAAATGTGGCAAGAATCAAGCGCTAACAGGAAATGAATACATGTCGGTGAGAAGATCACAAAAAAAAGTATGTCGATGCTATGATCATACATAGAAACACAAATCATATCAATATAGATATTGTGGCCAACCTACCAAGCTTGGTAGCTGCATTTGCTGCCGCCATCGTTGTTTAAAATTAAGCGCCATCGCAATGGCAAGTGCCATCGTTTGTTTTTCACTTATTGCCTGTCCAGTAACCTGCAATTGTGTAGGGAAAAATATAAGCTCTTGAAAAAGGTGGTAATTGAGCTAAAAGTACTAAGGAGATGAAAAAATATAACTGTTGTTATGATTATCGAAGTCGTCACCTTTTTCTTTTACTGTTGTATTAGTGAAGGCGTTTGGTTTAATATGAAGATTTTGTGTACCATGGAAAATTTGAAACTTAAGCGAAACTTCTTTTAAAACTCAAAATTTTAAGCAGAATCACGTTCAAAATATCAAATAATGCGTCGGTTTTCAACTTCTTCCGAAACATGTTTTGAATCCGTTGTACAAACAAATAAGACACCAACTAAATAGACAAACAAATTCTTAATGAAAAAAAAGCGACAAATAGTTTTACCAAATTTGTAGGGCTCTAGAAAATTTTAAAGCACATAAATAATATCTTCCAAGCGGCTAGTAAAAGGCGTATTAAGTAGTATTGAGTAACGGGTAAAATAGGTAGTTTTATATGGGTTGAGCAGTAACAACTTTATTCTAAAACACATTTTTGCTGAGTTTCAACCCATTTCACATGTTGCCATATTAGCCAAGTTTTTTTTACCCGTTTACGCAAGAGAAAATATAGCCCTAGGTAGGTAATTCAATAGTAAATGGTTCAAATCATCACACGAAAAAAATAGTTTAAAGTTTTCTTACCAATTACACTAACAAACCCCAAGTTGTTTTCTTCATTACGTACTTGTGTCAACATCCTCCAGCTGCAAGAACCTAATGTATATAAGCGGATGACATTAGGTAAGCCAACATACCGTATCAAACTAAAATGATGCCATTCACCTATACCGTATTAAACTTCATACACATTATGAGCATTTTAGAATCATGTATAATCCACTTAAATTATGATCCTAATAAACAATTAAAGTAACAAATTATGATCCCACGCACTCTCCAAAATCCCTTCACTTTATCTTATCTCGTAAACCTAACTAACATTATCCCTTTTAATTTTCTATATTAAACATGATGCTTGTTATTTAAATATGTATACTACATTTTGCATATAGAATCAAGTCATACATTTAACCTGTTTGATAAAATCGAATACAGAACATGACATGACTAAAATGCTCATATTCTTTTCAAAGTACATATATCCTAAGTTTCACAAAAGCAAATGGTAGCGGTTGTTAGCTACCAACAGACTGTCATTTTCTTTCAATAAACTACAGTGGTTTCATTATACCAAAAAGGCAAAGACTAAGAAAATATTTGCTAAAATTAAACTAAACATGCACATTCAGAATGCGCCTATTTTAAGTTCCAAACACTCCATTAGAAAATCTAACTCATTTCTCAACATTTTTACTACTATAGCATTTCACAACTATTCAATTTATATTGGACAACCTCAAATACTAACTTTGAACTTGCAATGATCGATGCGAGAATCAAGCGGTGACAAAATATTGTTAAAGTCGCCATCGTTTCAAACCATGTTGCCGGTGGTTGTGGCGGCGCTCTCCGTATCAATTTACCATACTACGGTAACACTATCACGCGTTAATTATTCTTTTGATTAGTGTCACAAACAACATTGACATTCTTATAGATGATATGTTTTTTACCTTAACGTTAGGCGAATAAACTCACGAAGCCACATTGTCTTACTCTTGATCAAAAACACGCACTTTTATCATTAAACCATTTTATCAAACACGTGATGTGCAACATAAACAAATTAACAAATTTATTCCATAAAATCATAACAACTTAAAATTTTCAAATAACCTCGGAGCGCAATATATGAAAATCCCAAAATTGCTCAAACAAATCTTTATCAACTAAGTTCACTTAAAATAGCATAAAGATTGAAACTTTAACAACCTATTCAATCTTATACACTTTAAACATCTTCAAACTTACATATCAACAACACCCTAAATCTTTAACAAAAACGTGCCTTTAATTTTGTGACCTCACATTACGGTGGCAACGCACTTAATGAACCTTGAAGCAAACTCAAAATGGAACTGTAAACAAAATGAAAGGTTTACTTTTTATACACTATCTATTTTTTTCCCAAATTAAAAATCATAAGAACAAAGATTCATAAAGGCAAAAAATTTAATTTCTATCCAAGAAAGATGAAGGGTAAAGCTAACCGATGAACCTTTAATTTATTGATTTGGGATTTAGATGGTGGGAAGAAGTTTTAGGATTCCCCTTCTTCTTCTTCATGATCTTGTTGAGCCGATCATTTGTGGGTGTGTGTGTTTTGTGTTTGTGTTTTGTGGGTGTGTGTGTGGGGTGGATTAAGAAGATTCAAAAATGGTAGGAAATGGTTGTGTGGAAGATATGAAAAGAGTGTGTGGAGAGGAGGAAGGAAAAGATATCGAAGTGTGTAGATGGTTTAAGGCGGTGGAACAAAAGTATACCAGTATATCAACTGTCTAAACACGATGAATGATAACTTCCAAACACACTTCACCCAATAGTGTCTTGCCAACACAAATTTTGTGTACTATCACTTGTATTGGACCAATCATATGTTGACACACACTCATTTATACCTTGTATTTTTATACACTCCTCAACCACAAATAGTATATATATATATATATAATATTACGTTCCTTAGGTTTCTAAGGCAACATACGAGTATATCTTTTGTTAAATGGTAGGTGATTTGCACATTTATTTAGTTAATTGGCAAATTTTAAATTAAGCTGTTTGACATTTATACCTTTCTGGGATGAAAATGTATAAAAATAATGTGAGTATATAAATGTTAAGACACTTTAATTTAAAATGTGTCAATCAATTTAAAAGTGTGCAAATCATCTCCTATAATTAAATAGGATCGAACATGATGCACAATCCCGCTCAAAGATCTCCAAACCAAATATCACATGGCATCGTATGTTTATTTTAAAAAAGTTTAGAGTTTACTTTGAAACTAAGGTGGTGTTTGTTTTTAAGAGCTCGAATACGAATCGAACCGCACATCGAATATGAATCTAAGGCGTAAATGTACAATCGACCGCATCACGAGCAGGGAAAAAAACTCATGTTTGAACCGCACATTTGCTTGCTCGTACTAATTTTTTAGTCATTTTTGTGTCGACAGAGGCAACAAGAGACATTCGAGACACCCATCTCAAGTCTAGACCATTAAGATCTTCACGCCTCTTAGCGCGTCGAGCGGAAAAAAAAAAAAGCGATCTAAATGACCAAAATGTCGACCGCACGAGCGGTTCGATTAAGGCGTGATAAGAGCCCTTAATGAAAAACAAACACCACCTAAAAATTGCTCCCATCTGAATATTCTTTGATGGTGTTGCTTTGACACGAAATCTTGAACTTATTCTGTTTGGCAAAGCACATAAAATGATAAAAGGTTTCTTCTTTTTTCTCTTTTCCTTTATGCAAAAGTGTTTATCACTTTATAATATAAAATTATGACTTATAATTTAAACATTTTGTAGATAAGAAGCACAAGTAAGCTGTTAATTGCTACATAGGTTCATGACACTATCACACTACGAGTCTTTGATGCGTGCCAAGCGGTCAAGCTAAATCACTCGAGCACGCCACTTGTGAATGGCGGGACCGTAATAAGCAAAAGCGCCTAAGCACGAATGCAATGAAGATCGAGGAGTATAGTGTTTCCCCGGGTCGTTATGTCCCAGCGAGCTATGCAATGGATTATCAAACGTAAAGTGATCGAGGAATTTGAACGGAAAAGGAGATTTGTGAATATGATTATAACTAAGGAAAAAGCCAACAAATAACAACGGCTTAAATGCAAATTAAAGGAAATTAAAAAGATAAAAACTATTAAATAAACGCTATCACTATATTTAAAGTGATGAACGTTTAAAACCTAAAACGTACGTTTAAATTAAAAACTACGTAACGTACAAAATAAAATGTGAAAATAAAGAAGGAAAATACCTACGGATATGAAAAATACATTTTTACAATCCTAATTATATAAGAAAATTATTAGAAAAGGAAAATTATTTTTAAAACTATTTAATTAATTATTGTTAATTAAAAACTATTTTAAACTATTTAATAATACTCTAAAATAAAGAAAATATGAAATAAGACTAGAAAAATAAAAATAAAACTTAGAAAAATCTAAAATATGATAAAACTAATTTTAAAAGCGAAAATATATTTTTAGACTTTTATATATTTATTATTAATTAATTACTATTTAAAACTAATTAAAATGCTAGAAAATACTTTTTAAACTAAGAAAATTATGGAAAAATATTTTTTGCTTTTTATATTTATCTTAACTTAAGAAAATGAAAAATTATTTTTTTTGAAGCTTTTCTTAATTTTTGTATTAAATGCTATTTAAAAATGCTTGAAAACTAAATAAAATGCAGAAAAATAAATCGAAAATTTCGGAAAACTCTAAAATAATATAAGGAATCTAAGAAAATGAAAAACAGGAGCTTATGTGTGAAAAATGGGCCGATGTGGAAGTGCTTATTGAAATAAGCACTTGATTAAGCAAATGGAATCGAAAGGCTACCAAATGATAATGAAGCTATAATAAGCTAAAATAACCAAAATGCAATGAGTAACAACAAGCTTGAACCTCGATTTGCCAAATTAACAGATTTGATGTTTGAAGTTTAGAAACTAAAACACGGGTTTGGGTACCAACTTTGGACACAAGCATGATCTTCAAATTAAGCTCAAAATGAAAATCACCAATTGGAACTTAAAGAAGACTGTTTGAGACCTAGCAAACCAAAAATCGAGACCATGACTAGCTCTTATGAGCCTGTGCCTTGCACAATATCGAGAAAACTCGGTACAAGCGAGACACATGGAGCAGGCAACTAGGACCCAAAAAGAGGCTACTTTGGAGCTTATAAAAATTGGTAAAATTTTACAAAAATAGTGATAAGAAAGAGGACCAGTTGAAGTTTTGAAACAACAAATTTCACCTAATTTGACTTAAAATGAGTCAAGGAAAAATCCTTGCGATTAGCTGGCGGAGATTTGCACTTTTGACTTTGAGCGATTTTGAAAAGTTGACTTTTGTGAAGTTTGATCCTAATTTCTCAACCGAAAATGATGTTAGGTGATTAAATTAAGACACTTTGCAAGCTTGGTTTATGACTTTTGAACACAAAACAAGTAATTTGATTTTCAAAAATCCAACGATTGGACAAGTTAAAAGCAGTTGGATGAGGTTTTGACTTTTGATGCTTTGCAGGCACAATCTATGACCAATATGAGTCTATTTGGGTTAACAAACATACACCAACATAATTGAACCCGAGCTAGCCTAAAGGCGGATATATCATCGAGAACCAAACACGCCTTTACCAGTGATTTGAAGATTAAATTGAACTAAACAACGAGCAACTTTGTATTAATGATCAAACTAATTCTACAAGTCCTAAATCTGACTAATTAGACAAGATTTAACGATTATTACAACAAATGAAGATTAAGCTAAGAAATCATGAAAATTACTTACAACGGTCCTAACACTATGGTTTGAATCAATGAACCAAGGAACCACTACCCTAAATATCAACCCATAGGAATCGAATCAACCCATTTCAATCGCATCAACCCATTTCAACTCCATTTCCAATTTTAGCCCCAGTTGACTTTTGTTGACCACTATCCAAAATAGCTAGAAACTTAAGTGCAAGCTTTCAAAAGTTATGAGAAGCTTGCAAAAGCTTATTAAGCGATAAACAAGCTATATGAAGCTTGGGTTTGTTAAATGAAACTTAAGTTTTTAACGGTAAGCATCAAACATGAAATTCAATGAAACTTAGAATTGATGATTAAAACTTGAATAATCGAAAATGTAACTTGAGTTTGATACTTAAGAACAAAATATTACAACTTTTGAGTTAAACTAATACATTAATAATTAAAAGCGACATAAGAGAATTTTAAACTAAAATCTACCACCTTGCTTGCTTCCACTTTTCTTCCTTTTATAACCAATGTCTTTCTATCTCTCTTGATTTGATCCGCATTTCTTAACCATTGGATGGCTTTAAAATTCATCTTGGCCATTCAATTGAGTTTTGGCGTAAAAAGAATATAATTGGATAGGTTGAGTGAGGGAGGAAGTTGCATTAAATGAAGTTTGGAGGTTAGCTAAGGTGGGGGACATGGGAAAGTGGAGGTGAGGAGGGGGATGGGGTATTGCTTGGTTGCAGGCATGGCGGTTGGAAGAGGAGACTTAGGCGTATTTGGTGGGTTGGGATTTTTGACCAAGGTTTGACCGGAGTATTAATAATCAAAGGGGTCCAAAATTCAATTTGTGAGGGTCCAAAATTCATTGACCGAGGCCAAATGGGGTATTAAAGGGTTAATAACTTAGGGACCTTTGGTGTAAAATCGAAAATCAAGGGACTTAAGCGCCAATTCATCAAACTTGTTCTAAGGGCTGAAAATGACAATCTTCAAAAGTATAAGGACCAAACTTGCCCTTTGCAATTTTCAGGGCCATTTCGCCAAATTTCAAAGTTGAAGGACTAAACTTGTAATTTTCTCAAACTTTTGATATTTTTCACCAAAGGACTAAATTTGACAACTTATGATTTAAAAGGACCTTTGGTGATTTTACTTTTGAAATTTTGACTTAGGGACTATTTTGACAATTTTAGAAACTTGGGGGTGAAGCGCCAATTATGCAAACTTTGCTCATTTTCATCGATTTTAAACATTTTGCATCCGAAACATATAAAATGCAATTTTGGAATATTTTAAGTATTTTGATGCATTCGAGCATTTTAGGCGTTTTGCGATTCGGTTGTTAAAATGATGAGTATTTTACACTCATCAATCCCGACACTAAACTATTGCTAGTCCCTAGCAATCTTTTGAGAAAAACTTAATGGATTTGAAACTCTTTACCAAAAGCCATTACTACGGAGTAGCCAAATGTTTCGAGTTCAAGTAAGAACCATGGTACAGATAACCATGTGATTTTGAGCAAACCACCGACTTCAATGATTTGATTTGTCTTTACCGAGCCGTACCCTTACGGACTAGCCAACTCTTAGATAAATTATCAATATTATCTTTGGTGGTGATTACCAATTATGGTTTTTCCTTTGCCTTTACCCTGAGCCATAAACTTGCGGGCTAGCCAACTCTTCACTTTTTAGGATATGGTGGTGAATACCATACAATTTTGGGCAAATTGCAAGTCGTCAACAGATTTGAGATATCTTTACCAAGAGCCGTTTGCTCTGGATTAGCCAATCCTTTTGTCTAATAGACATGGCGGATCGATAACCAAATGAGTAAGTCAAACACTTACTCCAAAAAAATTTTGGCAGCACGGGAATTGGGTGGATAATACATGAAATTAGTGAGAATTCCCCCACTAGAAATGAATATTGCCCTCAATATTCAAAGTACCGTGATTATCGAAACAAAAACGTAAAGGGAAATATTACGGCCATTTTTTTTTTTTTTTTTTTTTTTTTTTTTTTTTTTGGATATAGATATATATATAACATGTGGGCAACTCCCCGCACTAGGGTGGTACACACGGTGAAAACCCATGTTTAGCTCTTGTTTTTGATTCTTGAGTCGCTAGCTTGACTCGACCCAAATAATTGGTTCATGGGAAGCAAAGTGGAAGAGACAATCTCCATGGGACTTTCATTCAAGATGTTTGGACAAACATTTGAAGCACGTGAAAGTTCCACACCGATGAGATATACGAACCGGCTCAAATATGATAAATGAAAATGGGATCAAAGATAATGTCTTCATTCCGAAGGAGTGAAGAGCAGGAGAAGCCACGGGATAGGTGAAGAAGAGATAGAAAATCATGATAAACATCATGACTAACTCATCATCATCATCGGAGGAGAATTCATAATAGCATGAATCTCATTATTTAAGCTCAATTGGTCTAGACATATCCGGGTGTGTCTAGATCAAAGTAGAGATTATCATACTCCGTGGAGATATGATATGGTGAGTTCATCGAGAACTCCATGAAGGTGAATGAATCATATTCGAATTGATATGAGTGGGTTCACCGCGAACTCCTCAAAAGTAAATGATTCATGATCGAGGAGAATTATGAGAATGAGAAGTGGTACGCCACTAATCTTCTCTCCATATTATCAAAGCGAAGGCTTTCATTTAGGAATAGAATCATCGGAAGAATGTCACTATCCTTAATGGGGATAGGAGATGAAATAGGTTTCTCTTTGAAAGCCTCGATTTTAGAAATGAGAAGTGACATTCGGTAATGTTGCGAAGTGCTTCATCTTTGATTTCGGTGTCGATAACTTCATCATTCTCTTCTTCTAAGCTAACAAGCTCGGAAGGTGAATCTTCCACATAAGCGATGTCTCCACAAGATAACGAATCATCATCGAATCGGAGAACATCTCAACATGATCATTGGGAAGACAAGAGGAGGAGGATATCACACACATGATCAAGAATTCCTGTGACTCTCTTGGGATTGGGACAAGGTTCTCAACACTAGACTTTATGAATTCGTCCGATTCCTTTTCGAGAACGATGTCGAGATGCTCGTCCCCATAATAAGAGAGTGAGTGTGAATCTCGGGTGTGATAGCGATTGTTTGAGAAAGAATCTCAACTGGGATATCAAGCCGGCGGAGGGAGTTGAGAATATTATCTCTAAAGGATAAAACTCTCCTCGTCATCATCATAAAGAGTCGCCTTAAGAAATTGGGAGCGTCTTAGAGCCGCATGCTCTAGGACTAATAATTCTTCCCTAGATTGGCGGGCCTCTCGCTCTTGACTAACAATTCTCCCATGGTCTTTTCACCACTCACTTGATTCTTAAAGTTTTGAATCATATCCTCGAGTGTTTTCATTGCGGTTTCAAAATCTTGGGAGATTTCTTGAGATAACGGCTCGGTGGAGTTTGAACCAGGTATGGTCTTTGTGGAGGTTGGAAATTGTCAAACATGTAAGAGTCATGATTGTTACAAGGCGGGTTCCCTATTTGACAATCGGTGAAATGGGGACCTCCGATACTCACAACAATAAAGCTGTTGAGTGCGGACGGGTGAATCATATGGATTTTGGTTATAACCAAGTTCGATCATCATTGGAAAGCTTGTTCATAGAAAAGCGTGTTTCGATTGACAATCAAATTCTAGGTGAGGACCTCCACAAAATTCACAGCGGTATGTTGATTATATGAAGATGAGTCGGTTTATGGTGGGTAATTGGAAAAATTTGAGGGTCGTTAAATGAGTTCGGATTAGGATCATAATCAAATGAATTCCTCGAACCACAAAACAAACAACTCCGTTATGGATATCATTACCACATTGTACACAAGTACACCAACGACGAGGGTGAACCAAGAGAGGCTCACCACAACCAGAGCACAAGGAATAAGCGATTGCATTTGAGAGTTATGAAGAGGAATCGGTTTATTCAAAGAATCAACAAAACCAACATGGTGATCCGAATGACTATCAAGTCTCGAAGAACATTCAGAAAAATTAGGAGGTGGGACAAGTGGTGTGCTCGAGAGCTAGCAATTTCCACCACTTCCGTTATGGTCTCCGGTTTTGGTTCTTGAGAAGCGTGAAGATTAGGCAAGTCATTCTTGCTAGTCACCGGTGTTTGAGCGGGTTCATCGTAATCAATTCTAATTCTCGACCTTTTTCATCGGCTTGAATTCGTTCGATTAGATTACGGGCTCTATCTTCAAAGAAAGTGTCCTCGTAATCCTCGGTGGGTGCTTGGGGTAGCTCCGACGTTTGAGCTGGTTTGTCAAGATTAGAATGTATTTCGGGTTGTGGCGGGTGGTGAAATAACTTTGAAAAGAATTTTTGATGGATAATTCGCACGAATTGTAAAATTCGCTTGAACTAGGCCCTCCACACCGCTCACACACATTTGTGACGATGATGTTGACGATTGTCGACATAAGAATTAAACATGTAGAGGATTAAGAAGAGAATCAAATGGTTGAGAGGATACGAAGAATAGAATTAAGCGGCAAAAGAGGGTAAGAGAAATAGAATTAACGAATAAGAGGAATGAGAAGAGTATTTTGTATTTTGAATAAGAAAATATAAACATATCTGAGATGGATGGTATGAACAAAGAGTGAATATCCAAATCACTAATCGCTAAACGTAAGATAATCGGCCTGACTCCCCGTGGCGCAAAAATTTGATGCGTGCCACAGTCAAGCTAAATCACTCAAGCACTGCCACTTGTGAATGGCGGCACCGTAATAAGCTTAAAGCGCCTAAGCACGAATGCAATGAAGATCCGAGGGTATAGTGTTTCCCGGTCGTTATGTCCCGTGAGCTATGCAATGGATTATCAAGCGTAAAGTGATCGAGGAATTTGAACGGAAAAGGAGATTTGTGAATATGATTATAACTAAGGAAAAAGCCAACAAATAACAACGGCTTAAATGCAAATTAAAGGAAATTAAAAGATAAAACTATTAAATAAACGCTATCACTATATTTAAAGTGATGAGCGTTTAAAACCTAAAACGACGTTTAAATTAAAACTACGTAGCGTCAAAATAAAGCGTGAAAATAAAGAAGGAAAATACCTACGGATATGAAAAATACATTTTACAATCCTAATTATATAAGAAAATTATTAGAAAAGGAAAATTATTTTTAAAACTATTTAATTAATTATTGTTAATTAAAAACTATTTTAAACTATTTAATAATACTCTAAAATAAAAGAAAATATGAAATAAGACTAGAAAAATAAAATTAAAACTTAGAAAAATCTAAAATATGATAAAACTAATTTTAAAACTGAAAATATATTTTTAGACTTTTATATATTTATTATTAATTAATTACTATTTAAAACTAATTAAAATGCTAGAAAATACTTTTAAACTAAGAAAATTATGGAAAAATATTTTTTGCTTTTTATATTTATCTTAACTTAAGAAAAATGAAAATTATTTTTTTGAAGCTTTTCTTAATTTTTGTATTAAATGCTATTTAAAAATGCTTGAAAACTAAATAAAATGCAGAAAAATAGCAAATCAACTTGGAAAAATCTGAAAATTTTAGGAAAACTCTAAAATAATATAAGGAATCTGAGAAAAATGAAAAAACAGGAGCTTATGTGTAGAAAAATGGAACTGATGTGGAAGTGCTTATTGAAATAAGCACTTGATTAAGCAAATGGAATCCAAAGGCTACCAAACTGATAATGAAGCTATAATAAGCTAAAATAACCAAAATGCAATGAGTAACAACAAGCTTGAACCTCTGATTTGCCAAATTAACAGATTTGATGTTTGGAGTTTAGAAACTAAAACACGTGTTTGGGTACCAACTTTGGACACGCACAATCTTCAAATTAAGCTCAAAATGAAAATCACCAATTGGAACTTAAAGAAGACCTGTTTGAGACCTAGCAAACCAAAAATCGAGACCATGACTAGCTCTTATGAGCCTCATGCGACTTTGCACAATATCTGAGAAAACTCAGTACAACTAAGACCTGTGGAGCAGGGCAACTAGGACCCAAAAGAGAGGCTACTTTGGAGCTTATAAAAAATTGGTAAAATTTTACAAAAATAGTGATAAGAAAGAGGACTAGTTGAAGTTTTTGAAACAACAAATTTCACCTAATTTGACTTAAAAATGAGTCAAGGAAAAATCCTTGCAGTTAGCTCAAAACTGAGATTTGCACTTTTGACTTTGAGCAGTTTTTTGAAAAGTTGACTTTTGTGAAGTTTGATCCTAATTTCTCAACTGAAAATGATGTTAGGTGATTAAATTAAGACACTGCAAGCTTGGTTTATGACTTTTGAACACAAAACAAGTAATTTGATTTTCAAAAATCCAACAGTGGACAAGTTAAAACAGTTAGATGAGGTTTTTGACTTTTGATGCTTTGCAGGCACAATCTATGACCAATATGAGTCTATTTGGAGTTAACAAACATACACCAACATAATTGAACCACTGAGCTAGCCTAAAAGACAGATATATCATCAGAACCAAACACACCTTTACCAACTGATTTGAAGATTAAATTGAACTAAACACTGAGCAACTTTGTATTAATGATCAAACTAATTCTACAAGTCCTAAATACAGCTAATTAGACAAGATTTAACCAGTTATTACAACAAATGAAGATTAAGCTAAGAAATCATGAAAATTACTTACAACGGTCCTTAACCACTATGGTTCAATCAATGAACCAAGGAACCACTACCCTAAATATCAACCCATAGGAATCGAATCAACCCATTTCCAATCTGCATCAACCCATTTCCAACTCCATTTCCAATTTTAGCCCCCAGTTGACTTTTGTTGACCACTATCCAAAATAGCTAGAAACTTAAGTGCAAGCTTTCAAAAAGTTATGAGAAGCTTGCAAAAGCTTATTGAAACTGATAAACAAGCTATATGAAGCTTGGGTTTGTTAAATGAAACTTAAGTTTTTAACAGTAAGCATACAAACATGAAATTCAATGAAACTTAGAATTGATGATTAAAACTTGAATAATCCGAAATGTAACTCGAGTTTGATACTTAAGAACAAAATATTACAACTTTTGAGTTAAACTAATACATTAATAATTAAAACGACATAAGAGAATTTTTAAACTAAAAATCTACCACCTTGCTTGCTTCCCTTTTCTTCCTTTTATAACCAATGTCTTTCTATCTCTCTTCTGATTTGATCCCACCATTTCTTAACCATTGGATGGCTTTAAAATTCATCTTGGCCATTCAATTGAGTTTTGGCGCCAAAAAGGAGTAACAGCTGGATAGGTTGAGTGAGGGGGAGGGAAGTTGCATTAAATGAAGTTTGGAGGTTAGCTAAGGTGGGGACATGGGAAAGTGGAGGTGAGGAGGGGATGGGGTATTGCTTGGTTCAAGCATGGCGGTTGGAAGAGGAGACTTAGGCGTATTTGGTGGGTTGGGATTTTTGACCAAGGTTTGACCGAGTATTAATAATCAAAGGGGTCCAAAATTCAATTTGACAGGGTCCAAAATTCATTGACCGGGCCAAATGGGGTATTAAAGGGTTAATAACTTAGGGACCTTTGGTGTAAAATCGAAAATCAAGGGACTTAAACCGCCAATTCATCAAACTTGTTCTAAGGGCTGAAATGACAATCTTCAAAAGTATAAGGACCAAACTTGCCCTTTGCAATTTTCGGGGGCCATTTCGCCAAATTTCAAAGTCAAGGACTAAACTTGTAATTTTCTCAAACTTTTGATATTTTTCACCAAAGGATAAATTTGACAACTTATGATTTAAAAGGACCTTTGGTGATTTTACTTTTGAAATTTTGACTCAGTGGACTATTTTTGACAATTTTAGAAACTTGGGGACTGAAAGCCAATTATGCAAACTTTGCTCATTTTCATCGATTTAAACATTTTGCATCCGAAACATATAAAATGCAATTTTGGAATATTTTCGTATTTTGATGCATTTCGAGCATTTTAGACGCTTTGCGCTCAGATTGATAAAAATGATGAGTATTTACACACCATCGCCTTCTTTCTCATACTATTAGACTAGGCTGGCACCGTGCAATGCGACGACGGATACCCTATAACTATATTTTTAAATGATCACTAATTACTACAAGTCTACAACAATATAACACCAAACCCAAATGAAGTTATAACCCAAGTCCAAAAACAAAAAAGCCCAGCAATGATCCACTACCAACCTTAAACTTTAATAAACCACCGCACAATTGTCTCTCAAACCAAAAATAAAAATAAAAAATACAGATCTTGTATTCTTCATTTGATAAGAGTACTCAAACAAAAGATCCTTTAATTATACTATCTTCACAAATAACAATTTATCACAACCGAACCAAATAAAAAAACTTGGTTTTCTTTCTGCTTAAAATCCGAAAAACCGCAAAAATAAATAAATCATCCCTTGTGTTCCTTGAGGTTCGAACGTAAACAGGAAATAAAGAAGGCTTCAAGATCTTTTAAATAGGTCTCGGTAGGTACCTTTATGTTTTTTTTTGTTTTTTTGACCGAACAAAAAAAGAATGAGCCTGTATGGTTTTTGTTCTTTTAGATGGTTCGATTCTTGTCTAGATGTGGGTTTGATGTTGGTTTCTTGACGTGCTCGTGCGATGGTGATGGGTCTAGGTTAGTTATGGAGTTGTTGTTCGCGATTCGATTTGGTGTATCGATGGAGGCGGTTGCTTTGGTGACGAAGTGGCGGTGTGGTGGATGATATGTGAGTTTTCAAGGTGGTGTTTTAGGTTGCGAGGTTTCGGTGGGAGGGGTTTTGTTGGCGGTGTGTTTCAAAGGTAATGGGGCTTTAATGGTGGCCATTTTGTGGTGTCCGTTGTTGTTATAGTAATAGTGTATGAGGAGGATGAGATGAAACCACCAAAAGCGTTGGTTTCTGACGGATGTGGCAGAGAGTGAGGTGGTGACGGATTGTGGGTCTTTTTTGAAAGAATGAGAAGGATGAAAGTATAATATGTGTTTTTGATCTTTGTGTATGAGGTTTTAATGGAGGGTTGGGGAGGTCTGTTACTAAGACTGTGATAAATGGGCTGTTACAAGTCAATGAGCTTTAATGTTAAAGGGCTGTTACAAATGTAATTGAATACTTTTAATTATCAGTATGTATTGATTTTATTGCAAATGTAACATAAATCTTTCTATAACAAGCAAGTAAAAAAGTCTGAATTTTTAAGCCTTCTAATTATAGAATAATCCTAAATGCATTATAAGTTACTAGAAGAGTGACAATGCCAATCTTGTGTGCAAGACCGATAATTATAATATGATTGGAATAAATGAAATAAAGGTTAAAGTTGTAAAAATTTAAATTAAAATAAAATAAACCCACTAAAAATATAAAAACTAAAACCTCATAAAAATATATTAAAATGGATGTTGAATTAAAGAGCATAAAATTTTAAAAATATGGTGAAATTAGATTATAATATAAATAAGTAATAAAAAGATATTTTAATTTGAAAATAAAGATGAATTTTTAATGGAAGTGATACATGTCATTTTATAATCGGACTCCTTATCTTAATTTTTTGGTTAGGAGTTAGAGAACTTTGAGTTTGTTAGAAGTTGAGGCTGGAGTTTGTTAAGAAGTGACATAATAAATCTCACGATTGAGCTCCTTATCCTAATTGTACATGCATTATAATATATTTTTTCCATAATAAGCAAGTAAAAAAGTCTGAATTTTTAAGCCTTCTAATTTTAGAAGGCCTAAATGCATTATAAGATAGTGATAAATCTTATGCCAAACCAACTATAAAAACTTACAAATGTAACTTAGAAATTTAGACATAAATTTAAGGGTTGAAATTTCTAGCCAGTATTCCAAAGAAATGGTAAACATATTTAACAATCACGCACTTTCCAGTTTCCAAAAGGCTCCAAGGAAAAAATGGTCATCATCTAGAAGACTCTCTCCAAATGCGCCATTGCATGTGCAACAATGCTATATTCAAACCCACTTTTTCCTAGAATATGCGTCATCATTTTAGCTACAACGATGCTTGGATTTCTTAATGTAACGGATTATCTAATTGTAACTACTAAACGAATATCTGTGCATAGCAACGAGATTTTATAATGGCAAATAATTGTAGTGATACAAAATTGTTTATAAGTTATAAACGAAAAATAATAAAAGTTTAAGAATTGAGGATTAAACACGATTTAAACTAAATGAAAATAATATAGAGTGATCTATCTATCTTTTGACGACGACTTATAATTTGTGCATTACAGATTTATGCAGATAAACCGTGAATGCACAAATCAGAATACACGTCATCAAAAAGATGATGTAAGTATAAATTCTCAAATAATATGAGTTATGAGTTATAAACGAAAATAATAATAAAACTTTATAGTTTTCATATATTGTTTAGTTAACTTTTTACTTTAAAGAGTAGAGTTGATATTAATGTAAAACCAAAATTACCTAAAGATTCAATAAATCAATCCTAGTCACTTACTTTTTTTTTATCAAAATAAATAAAACTCACATTCCATCTCTTTTAAAATAAAATATCTTGCAAACGATAAATCGTAAAGTGAAAAAAAATACACCGTCCCGACGAGTATTTTTTCATCTTTAATAGATTTAGGTTGATATACTTTAATGAACTTTTTTCGATTTTTTTCGATTACGTGCGGAAAATCACATATCACATAATCACATGTGATTTTTCTATACATAACTGAAAAAAATCGAAAAAAAGTTCGTCAAAAGTATATAGAAATGCCCCTCTATAAAACGATGATTTAATTTTATCGCGATGGTATGATTTTTTTACGTAACGATTAACGGTATGTGAAATTTTTTTATTTTTTATTTTTTGATGGAAAGATTGATGACGATGATTGATTCAATGTATTTTTAGAGAATTTTGAATTTACATTAAATATTTCTTATAAAGAGTATGAGATTTTTCTTTATATATCTATCTAATATAATAAACAAGAGTTTTGTATCACCCTTTAAAGCATCTATTGCAATTAATATTCTGATGTGTCTTGATTCTTATTGGTTCGCAAGTTTGGAATGTACAACATTACTTCTCCAAAACTTCTTCAACACACATAATAAACCAAATCAATCAAACATAATCAGTTACGATTGTACATTTAATTTGGTTTGTTATTTATGGTTTTGATTCCAACAATGAATCATTATCCCTATTCAAAAACACCCACGTTTTTCATTCAACTATTATAAAATAACGTTTTGTACTAGCACCCTAAAACACAACGCATTAAAAACCCAATTAATTTGTTGATGTGTCATACCATAATTAAATACAATTGTACAAACACCCGATGCACTCTTGAAATTGAATTATCACGGCATTCTTCCTCTATACACTAATACCATTTAATTCTACAATTAATAACAAGCAATAAACTTCTTATATGTGTAACCTACACCAAAACAAAAATTCAAAACCATATCACAGATCAAATCGAAAGAATGATTTCTACGACATATGGATACTAATACCTTTAAAGCAAGTATGGTACGTCTAATCTCTGGTCTGCATGGGCATCAAATCCAAAAGGTGTAATTGCTCGCTTAGTGTTAATTCGCGCATATCTCAAGTATGTAATATGGTCCTATGTCATTGGTTTTAAATCCTTATCACCTTCTTTGTATATTTTGATTCTTTAATAATTGATCTTGCATCATCTTATATATTGAAGCAATTATGAATGATGTTGTGCAGGTTGTAATGTTAACTGAAGGTACTTCCATCGGTTATGGTTCAACACTTACTTTGGTAGACATGTCAAATAAAATTAAGAAAGGAACCATACGAGATGGTTCTATGTTGAAACCAACGTCAATGGCATCTGCTCCACTATTTTGGATCGTGTACGAGATGGAGTAGTAAAGAAGGTATGCATTAGACTTTAAGTTTTAACTAAATAAGTTAACTAACTTTATCTTATTGCTTATTATTATTTAAATATTGCAGAGTTGCGTAAAACGGAACTTTGACCAAAAACTTTTCAACATTATATTAGAATCTAATGTTCCGAGTATTTATCGTTTAGTTTAATGGCCTCTCATAATTGTCTTATAACTTGAACATAATTCGTAAAAATTTTGAAGGCTGATTATGACCTTAAAATCCACATGGAATTCTTTTTAGATTATTACGTAAGTGGAAGATTAGGATTATTATAGGGTTAATATTTAGAAATACAGGTTCATGTAATGGTTTTATAAGAGTGTTTGACTATTATATAAACATCTAAAATGTCACTTAGTAATAAAAATTAGAATCCCCATCAAGACATTCTTTGATTTTAACTTTTTGCAAGAGAAATGCTTCATTTTGAATGTGCTTTTGGTTTAAATTTTGTTGTTTGAAAACAACTCTAATTTTTTTCTCTTCCTTTTTCTGATAGCTTTTCTTGCTTCGGGTTGCTATAATTATTTTGCATTGCTAAGACAAGTTTGTATACCCTTCTACATATCTACCTTATAATTAGTTCAGTCCATCTATGGGCTTAAGAGAAAATTGAAATACCACCTTACCCAATTTAACATATCCTAAAGGGTTAATGACATCTAATAGCAACCGACTTTCTTAAATGTCCACTTATCAGTAATGTACCTATAATATACCACAATACCCATCAAACTTTCAAATTTTAGTTCAATATCATACGTTATAAAGTCATCTCTTGAATCGATAGTCCTTTTGGCTAACGGTCATTTGTAATTAATTAAAACTTTGTTTTCTTTTTCTTTTCTAAGTATTTTTTTAATTTCCTTTTATTTAAAGTTTTTGATTTTCTATATATGCTATTCGCTTTTATATACTCTTTTATCGCTTTTTTAAAACGACTTTTATATATATATATATATATATATATATATATATATATATATATATATATATATATATATATATATATATATATATATATATATATATATATATATATATATATATATATATATATATATATATATATATATATATACACGCTTTATACACTTTTATATACGCTTTTATACGCTTATGCACTTTTATATTCGCTTTTAATAAATAATTAGAAAAAAACATATTTTTGGGTTAATTACAAGCGTCGTAGGCAAAAGGACTAATGATGCAAGCGATGACTCTAAAACGATGATAGTGAACTAAAATTTGAAAGTTTGATAGGTATTGTGATATTTTATTGGGTACATTAATGATAAGTGAAAATTTGTGAAAGTTCATCGCTATTATATGTAGTTTTCTTACGGTTTTTAAATAACCATTCTATACCACTCTCTTAGTTTGATCAATAAGAAAATCCACCCTCTGAGTAATATTTTAACACTATAAATAACCGTTCTATTTTTGGTCAAAGTGAGATACAAGATAACCAATATCAAATAACACATAAATACTCGGAAGGATGGGCTAAAAATTACCACCTCCAATACAGGTTTTAAATTGTACACTAATCAAAGAGTCATTATGGCTACTAGACAGCGTTGTTTCACGAGCTTGGAAAGGCTTCATTGCAACCGAAAAACACAATCAAGTTGTTAAAGAAATGATTATTGTGAATGAAAGCTGCCCTATGAGCTGAGCTGAAAGTTAAAGGTTTCACACCTTTACCAAAAGATGTATTCTCATAAACATCAAAAGCTCTAGAGGATATATAAAGATTTAGTTTACAAAAGACTGTTTTGGGCTCCCGTAGTTTTAACCAAAAGCTCGAGAGCACACATAAAGGTTTGCATTTAAATTGACAATTGGTTTAAGGGTTATTTCAAAAATAGTTAGAGAACTACTGCATTAATCTATAATGTCATTTGACAATTATGACTATGTACATTGACTTCTAATCGTAACTCGCAATTAGCCTTTGGATTTTACAAAAGAAAGAAATGAAAATTTTGATTGCATTTGGAGGTCTTAAGAAGGAGCCTATGTATTAATTATTTTAGAGATGCATTAATTTAAGAAAGTCTCCAAATTGTTGTTCGTATTTGCGAAAATGTGTTAATGAGTTTAGCATTATGTTAAAGTATGAGAATAAGCTACTTAACCTATGTTACAACTTACTATCATCCAATTGCAGCTTGAATTGTCATTATCACATATTGTTTACTTCTCAACCTTCTGTGAACTTAATTTCTTTATGCATAATTCCATTAAACTTAGGAGTCTTAATAATGTTGTTGAGAAATATTGATCAAGCAAATGGATTATGTAATGGGACAAGACTCCAAGTTCTTATATTAATAAGAACTTGGAGTCTGGCACAAATCATTAACATAATAAACTTTGTCAGGAAATAATTTTCTCTGTCAGTTGCATATGCCATGACAATTAACAAAAGCCATGGTCAATCGTTTTCAAAAGTTGATTGGTACCTGCCACGTCCTGTTTTCACACATAGACAACTATACGTAGTTGTTTCAAGAGTTAAAAGCAAAAGAGGTTTGAAGGTTGTCATTTGTGATGCAGAAGGTAATATCACTAAAACTACTATAAATGTCATTTACAAAAAAGTACTTCAAGGTTTATGATCAAGGTTCAAGAGGCATGTACAATATACATATCACATGTTTTTTTTACCATATTTTCAATTATAATATATTATGAATCAAAACCTACTTTTACTTATATTTTCCATGAACTATTAGGTGTTCACGGAATGGGCATTTGCTAATTGATTAGCGCTCATAGATATCATTTGCTATTCAAGATCATCAAATTTGGAGACGACAACGCATGGACGTTTATTATTCTAATTGTTACAAATTCAATTGATTATCGAATAATTCCCGTATTATCTCATTGTTTCTTTCATATACTAATATATTAATGAAACATGTTTACGTTTGTTACTTTTTTATTATTTCATTTTTATATTTCTTTTAAAACCCCGTGAATCCACGAGTTTTTAAGCTAGTAATATAAATATAGATGTGTTGTCAAACATAAGTAACTATCAAACAGTAAATTAGTTAAACATACTTTCTTTTTCTTGAATGTTATTATGCATACTTTTTAATTGGACACTGTGTTACAAAACGTTGACAGATTAGAAATATAACTATAATAAAATGGCGGCCATTAACTTTTGGGTCAATTTTCTGTTAGTACAAGGCTATACACAATGATGACTCACGACAATTTTAAGATGGTTTGGTACAACAATGATTTATGAACAAGACTAGATCATATAACAACAAAACAAACAAGTCAGTCCAACCAAGAGTTATAAAAATATGAGTCTATTTTCACCCGATCCCTTATATAAACATAGTGGAGCATCTATTTTCAACAGGGCTAATGATTTTCACTTAAAAGTGAAAGTGGGTAAAATTTGGTAACTTAATTTATAGGATTATGAGATTACGGAGGTGTGTTTGATTTGATGTTAAGCCATAGAAATTGAGTGGTTTCAAATGATTTTGAAGAGTTTTAATGCTAGTCGGATCATCTAAGTCGAGCCATACAAGAAAGTTTGAGTGAAGACCGTGTGTTATCTTAAAAGTGAAAGTGGGTAAAATTTGAAATTTTTCTTAAAACATATAAAAATAACTATTTATAGTAACCCGCATGAAACGGTTAGCATACATCAATGTTTTAAGTTAGTTTATCATCCTCACGGGTTTAAAACACATAAATAATATCATACAACATTGTTTCTTGTCTTGTTCCAAACACCCTCTTAAACCTCAACTCACTTATCCAACTTCTTGTAGATTTTGGTCATCATCATACCAAGGCACTTGAACATCCCCTTGGTTTGCTTGAACTCTTCCGTAGGGTTCTCCACTTCTGGAAGTGAGGCATAGTACTCATGTGGTTGAATCCTTGAGTTGGGGAGACCATCTTCGGAGCTATTTGATGATGATGAAAGAGTTGGAGGTTTAGGCCTTTTTCCCTTTGCCTTAGTCTTGGACACTCTTTCATCACTCAAGGGCACAAATATGTGAGCAACCCTCTAGGACTTGGTGGAATGGGTGCATAAGCTCTATAAAGACGGGTGAGTAGCATTCCGTCTGAAAGAGCAACGGAGCCTTGAGTAGGAATGTCTACCATTCTCCTAGCAATGTAGTAAGCCAAGTTGAATGGTTGACGAGTGGACAAGCTATAGAGCATGTAACAAAGGCAAGCATTGATGTGGTCTCTATTTCCTATGGTGCTAATGACATTGGCTCTAAGGAGTTTCTCCCACTTTTTGAATTGAGGCTTAAGCTCATTGAGTTCCATA
This sequence comes from Chrysanthemum lavandulifolium, assembly GCA_022545495.1. Lineage (NCBI taxonomy): Eukaryota > Viridiplantae > Streptophyta > Magnoliopsida > Asterales > Asteraceae > Chrysanthemum > Chrysanthemum lavandulifolium. The sequence goes on along the minus strand of CM040245.1, from coordinate 189,556,208 downwards.
CCGTATGGATCTCGGTTGACTTCCTTTCCCGCTCGAGTGAGACGGGTTGGTGCTACCCTATCACTAAATAGGTGCTCACGAATGACATCCTTGTCTACCAAAGTAGTTTGGTAGGGAAGAGAGCGGTCATGAATAGCATCAAGGATAGTGAGTGACCACTTATCCGAGTAAAGACAAGTACCATGGCAAGGAATAACACTTGATCAAATTGGTTGAGAGAAATGGTGTAGTCATTTTGATTGATCTTAAACTTGAGAGCCATTTGATCATCCTTATTTGTGAAGGAAACAACACTAGCATAGAATTCTAGGACAAACCTAGGGCAAATTGGCTCATCGATGTCAAGGAGACAATCGAAGTTAATAGTGGCTAGTTCTTGACGGAGATTTGTTCCATCGACAAAGGATGAATGAATGGTCCTACCCTCATGGAAATACCTTTTCTCTAGACTCTTAAAGATTTCAACTTGTTCTTTGGTAAGGCCCTTGGTTTTGTGATGTTGAGGGATGTAATCAAGAGTGACTTCGTGTTGATCCCAGTTGAGCAAACGATCCTTTATAGAAGCTGACTTAAACTAAAACAAACTGTTAAACACTACATGGAATTTAATGTTTAACCTTAAGAAGAATAATTTGATTATCACTCAACACCTCAATATTTTATTAATACGAATACTCTGAATAGTATTAGGGTTTAACAACCTTGAAGTGTATCGACTTTAGATATAACTAATACATATATCTAACTCTAACCTAGGACCTCCTTTTATAGGCTAAGGAGTCCTATACAATCTACATTACATATTCTACAAGATAAATATAATTATCATACTTATCTAAATACAATTCGACCTACTCAAGACCTTCTAGAATATTACAAGTTAAACCGACACAACAAACTAGCAGTGCTTTAATACATTAGCAGTGGATCCATATTTCTACTAGCAGTGGTATGTCTTGAGCAGTGGTTCCAGTCTTCTAGCCGTGGTTTCCTTTGTGTTGGCAGTGGTTCATACTTAGTATCATTCCTCTTGTAGGAACCAAAACCCAACAATCCTCCCCTAAACTTGATACTTTCTTTCAGAATCATCAAGTTTCCTTTAAGCCCACAATGTCTTCATTTGGAGGATGTATCCAAACACCCAACAACCTCCTCTTTCTCCTTGTCAGATCGTGATTCTTCATCAGCAGCCTTAGATCTGCTTTGCTTTTCTTTTCAATCTTCCTTGAGGCTTGCCTTTAATGGCTAGAGGACCTTGCAGATCAGCAATCTTCTCAATCTTCAAGAACAACTGGTCAATCATTGGATTTGTTGGTTTAGTCCCTTGTGGTGCAAGTTTGGCTTCCAACATCTTCCTTGCTACATTTTTGGTCAGTGGATAGTCTTTATTAATGAACATGAATATCTTCTCCTGTGTAGTCTGAACAGCATGTACTCTGCAAGGCTGATATAGCATCCATTCTACTACTTCACAGTCTTCCCAAAATTTGTCTTCTGGATTAGGTTGAAACATATTCTTCACAGCTGTCCACACAAACCTTGCTAAAGTTCCAGTTGGTCCAAACTTATCATATCTGAACTCCATGATCTTCCACAGTTGTTCCAGATCAACTTTAGACATACAAAACAACAAACATCCAAAATTGAAGTATGTACTTTTCCATCCATCTCTTCTAGTAATCTCAATAACTTCTCTTTCAACTGTTGTTATAATCAGCCAATCTACAATAGGATGAATAGATCTTACTGGTGTAGGATTAATAGGTTCTTCTGGTTGATCACACACCATAAGATACTGATTCACTCTTTCTTCCTTCTCCATCTCATCATCCAACTTCTGTTTCTTAGAACTAGACTCCTCCTGATTAGCTCCTTTTCTATTTTGTTGTTTGTTCCTCCATAACTCATCTTCTCTTTCAGAATTCATAGGAATGAACTCAATTTTTCTTTTGTAATTAGTGTAAAGCTCCTCAATCTTCTCATATGAACAATTCTTCAAGTTTACAGTCAGTTTCACTTCCATATGCTTGAGAAACCTCATCATTTAATTCCTTTTATGTTGCTTGGTAGGAGGTTTATTCTTCTTTGCTTGATACTCTTTGAATGTTCTCTCCTATTTCATTTTTTTCATCTTTTCAGCCAAAATCTTAGACCTTGTGTCAATGTCTAATTGATCCTATTCAAAATCTGTCCACTCTGTCTTTATACTCTCAGCAACTTGAAATAATGGTTGTTCATTTTTCCACTCTTCAATCAGTCTCAGAGAAGCTTCTTCATCCTCTTGTCTTTGCTTGTCTCTAGCTTCCAGGTCTTCAACATCTAGTTTCTCTTGCAACCTTCTAGAAACCTCTTCATCATGTGCAATTTGTTCTTCCTTACTTTTGAACTTCAAAACAAGTTCTGCAATGCCTTTACCTTTTCCAATATCTGGTTGAACAACTTTAGTCTTTACAGGCTCACCAATTTTCAAACTTCCCAAGGGTTTAGGTCCAGTTGGTTTAAGTATAATTGGGACAGGCACAATGATTGGTTTAGGGCTTGGTAAGGTTTTACTTAGGTTTAGCAATGTATTAGCAACCTCCTTCTCAGCTTCTTTTGACTTTGGTGGTGATGTAATAGTGGTTGTGATTATGGTGGAAGTAGTTGTGATTGCAATGGGAAATTCTGAACTAACAGTGGTTGAAATTACCTCAGAAGTGGTTGCAACAGTGGATACAGCAGTGGTTTCTTCTGTACTAGCAGTGGATGCAGCCACATTAGCAGTGGTTGTTGTCTGCACCACTTCTTCCTCTTCAACAACAACTTTTAAAGTTTCTTGAATCACTGCTTCTTTTCCCTCCTTGTTAATCACCAAATAATCATTACCATGATCAGAACTATCCAAATCCAAGTCAACATGCAAATTCAAATCCTCCCCTGAATATGTGCCTTTACTCCTCCCCTGTTTAGATGCATCCTCCAAACTATGAACTCCTAAGGAGCTTGCCTTCTTGCGCACCTTCTTGACTCTCCTGAAAGCATGAACCCCTGGTCTCCTTTGTCTCTCCAATACAGATACCCTGTGCTTCAACCTGTTAATAGTGCCAGCTTGAGAGGTTGTCAGTTCCTGAAGACCAGTGATTGTTGACTCCATGTTGGTACATTTTTCCGTCAATTCCTTTAAAAGTTCAAGAATATCCTCACCACTTCGACCTGTGTGACCTGGTCCGAGAGGTGGATCATTGGAAAAGTCATCATGTACATGTTCAGTACCCGTCAATTCAATATGTGGTCCCAAACTACCCTCATCACTTCGAGCTGTGTAACCTGCTCCGTGAGGTGAATCATAGGGTGAAGTAAACATGGCAGCAGACCTAGCCTGATCATCCATGCACCCCAAGTTAGCCGGTTGGCTGGGAATTCCTCTACCCGTGTTGAGCTCAAGAGAACTCTCCACATTAGGAGTTGCCAGTGGTTGGGTCTTACTTATGTTTTCACTGACCTGCTCAGCATCTAAGCCTGAAGCAGTAGTGAAAGCCCTTCCACTCATGTCACCTCCACCTCTTGTGACAGCCTCGTTAACTACACCACTAACACCAGCCTGAGGTAGCTTGTTGCCTTTCCTCCTCCTTCTGGTAACTAAGATCCTTTGGGGTTCATTGGTTGAGGGTAAGGGTTCATAAGTGGGTTCAGATATATTAGCAGTGGGTAGGGATGTGGTAGCAGTGGGATCATTAGAGTGGGTTCAGCAGGGGTTTGGGTAGGTTGTGGATTCTCCTCCTCTATAATTTCAGGCAAGTTAAGCATGTGAGGAAACAAATGTGTAATGGTCCCTGAAAAATTTGGACTCTTCTTCTTCATATGGGAAAACACCTTAGGAATCATATGAAGGACTTCATACTTCCTTTTATGAGGAATGGGTTCTGTGATTTGACTTTCTACTATCAACTGAACAAACCTAGGATATCAGTAGTATTTTTCCTGTTCCTTAATGTTTTTCAGGAAACCATCAAAAATCATCCTAGACCAATTGAATACCCTCTCTTGTGATAGACAGATGATAGCAGTTGCAACTTTAGAGGGAAACTCATCAAAGCCAGTAGTCTTATTGCTTACACTCATGAGCAAGGTATGGATCAAAAACTTCCATTGGGGAGAAAACATACCTTTGTGAAACTTTATCCTATCCCTTCTTCTTTCATAGCCCATTCTCTCCAAACCTTCAAAGATTTCATCATTAGACATATTAACAATACCTTCAGCATCCTAAAGCTTCAAAACACCTCTAATCACCTCCTCTGTGACCAGAATCTCCTTCTCATCAACAACAACCCTAATAACCTCTGCTCCATCTCTTTCTTGAATTTCAGCATTCCACCAAAACTGATGAATGTAGGATTTAGCAATGATGGGTTCAATAGTTAAAGAAAAGTGAATGGGACTGTGTTTGATGAAACCAATCATCTCATGAAAGCCTTCAGAATGGTTGTTCTTGACTAGGTATGCTACAAGCTTGTGAGTTGTGGAATATTTAGTTGCCATTGTGTGTTGTATGTGAAGAAGATGTGAGATTTGTGAAAATGTCAGTTGGGAGTGGTTAGGGTTTGTGTAGAGCGCCAATTGTGAGTATTTAAAAGATCAATTAAATGATCGGCAGTGATTTGGGGATTAAATACGTTATCATCAAAAAGTTACAAAACAGCCCCTGTAGTTTCCACTTTCATCAAAACTGCTCTAGCAGTGGTTAGACCACAACTAGCAGTGAATAGATAACACCAGCAATGGAAACATCACTGACACTCCAATCTTTTGACTAAGACCTCCGCTGCAAAATCTTTGCCAAATTAAGAATGATCATGCATTGATTTAAAGGATTACAATCTTACACTAATTTTTTTTAAGAGCTACTCCTACAGCTCCAAAAGCTCCATAATGTACAAAAGCTCCTTCAAACCTGCATGTCACAAACACAAACCAAGTACTACAATCTTTGTTAAGGTTAGCAGCATTTAAGAATAACTAGAAGTGGTTACAAAACTGTACTGCCAGTGCTTATACAATGTGCTAAGCACCCAGTCAAATAGTCAACTCCAAGTCTTTTGCTCATCCACCTTAAGTCAAAGACTTCATTTACTCCTCAACAACTCACACCTTCCAAACATTTAACCCACTGATCTTCTCATTAAGTCTATTTAAGAAAAAATCTCCCACATACCACACATATCACTTACATTCCCAAAAATCCTTCTCTCTCAAAACCAAAAGATCATCAAAATGAGTAACTCAAGCAATCCCATTGAGATCTCCTCTGATTCTTTAAAAAATCCAGCTTCCAAAAATGCATGGGAAAACTATTTTCCCCCAAAGAACACATCAATCACATACATGAGTACAAACACTTCTTCTGTTGGACCTTCTGCTTTACAACCAGTACCCAAGAAGCTCTCATGAAGGGTTCAAGTTCTGAACTGAGCTCAATGCACAATTATGTGTCACCCTATGAGGACACAGATGATGAAGCTTCCTCCAGAGTGTTGATTGTTTCTCCCCTTCCAGAGATTCCACCTTCAGAACCACTCTCAGCTCCACCTTTTCAAGCACTACCTTCAGCTCCAGCACAACCATCTGGTCCTTCCTCATCAGCACCTCCTAAGAGAGAGCAAGTAATAGGTCTCCCTAGCCTAAAAGTGTGGGTTGTGGTTGGGGGAAGAGGAAAGCAGAGCATGCCAGCATGGGGAATAGGAAAGAGGCCAAGAGAGTAGCCTGATGATAGTGTTTAAGTTGTAGTCTTTTGATGGTAGTCCTGTGTTGTTGTCTTTTGATGGTTTGATGTGATGTACTTTGATGATGGTAGTATGGATAGATATGGTTGTACCACTGCATCTTAGGATGCAATTTATCAAATGAATAACATTTCCATGTTTCCTTTAATGTCCATTGCTACTTACTGATTGTGATTTTACTTCTTTATCTGCAAAATTGTTAGTGGGGACAAAAATAACAAGCAGTGGATAAAACTAAACTAGCAGTACTACAATCTACCAATAGCAGTACATAGCTTTTACAAACTTTTACAAAACAAATTTGAGACTTAGAGATTTATCATACCAATACTAACTACAAGATACTGAAACCTCCCCACATCAAAGGCTTTAGTGAGAAGATCAACAACATTGAAGTCAATATGAATTTAACCATTTGAATTAACCTTTTCTCATTAAAATATCTAATAAAGTGATGCCTAATCTCAATATGTTTAGTTCTAGAATGTAAAACTGGATTTTTAATGATGCATATTGTACTGTTATTGTCAATGTAAATCTTAGTGTGCATAAAATTGTACCCAAAGTCCAACAATTGATTCTGAATCCAAAGCACTTGACCATAGCAACTAGCAACAACTACATACTCAGCTTCAGTGGTGGAATTGGCCACAATAGTCTGCTTCTTACACTGCCATGAGATTAGCCTGCTTCCCAAAAACTGACACCCTCCAGTAGTAGACTTTCTATCCAAACTAGCTCCAAAGATAATCAGCATCTCAGATAGGCCACCAAATCAAAAGGTGAATCCTTAGAATACCAAAGGCCCAATTTAGGATGACCCTTAAGATATCTAAAGATCCTCTTCACAGCATTCATGTGTGAAGTATTAGGTGTGACTTGAAATCTTGCACACACACACATACTGAGAACATAATATCTGGCTTAGAAGCAGTGAGATACATCAGAGATCCAATCATGGATCTATACAGCTTCACATCAACCCTGTGACTTCCATCATCAGGTAGCAGTGGTTTTTGTGTCTCCATGGGTGTACTTGCACTCTTGAAATTTTGAAATCCAAACTTCTTTAAAACATCTGCTACATATTTATCTTGACTGATGAAGATACCATCAGTCCTTTGTTGAACCTGTAGCCCCAAAAAGAAAGTAAGTTCACCCATAGAACTCACCTGAAACTTATCATGCATAAGTTTCTCAAAATCCTTGCACAACTCCCTATTTGTTGAGCCAAAGATGATGTCATCAACATAAACCTGAACCAGCAATATATCATCTTTGTGCTTCCTTATGAACAATGTCTTGTCAATCAGTCCTCTCTTAAATACATTGTCCATCAAATAAGTAGAAAGGCAATCATACCATGCCCTTGGAGCTTGATGCAATCCATACATAGCCTTCTTCACCCTGTAGACCTTATCAGGATGATCAAGATCTTCAAAACCAGGAGGTTGACAAACATAAACCTCCTCTTCAATAGTACCATACAGAAAGGCACTCTTAACATCCATTTGATACACCACAAAACTTTTGAATGAAGCATATGCCAAAAGCAATCGGATAGCTTCAATTCTGGAAACAGGTGCAAATACTTCATCATAATCTAATCCTTCAGTTTGTGTTTATCCTTGAGCAACCAACCTTGATTTATTCCTCACCACAATACCCCTTTCATCCCTTTTGTTTCTGAATACCCATTTAGTTCCAATAGCCCTCTTGCCATTAGGTAGATCAACCAATGTCCATACTTATTGAAGTTTGAATTGCAATAGTTCCTCTTGCATTGATTCAATCCAACCTTCTTCTCCTACTGATTCTTCAACTCTTTTGGGCTCCTTCTGTTACAAAAAGCAAGCAAACAAACAATTTTGCAGGTCTTGATGATGTTCCTTTTGTGAAGTGACCTTGCAAAGAAACCTTGTTCAGGGAAGGTTTTAGAGTGTTGAGTCCTGCTTCTTGTTTGAGCTGGTGTATTCAAATTACCAAGTATTTGCTCTTTGGGATGATTCTTATGAACCCTGGTGGTAGGAATTGGACTTTCTATGATGACTGAATCCAAATTTGTAACATCTGTATCATTAAAAAAGGCATCCATATTCTCATCATCAGTGGGAGTATCCATTTCTTCCAAATCAGGCATGTTAGGATCAGGTGGATACTCCTCAGAATCAACTAGTGGCCTAGCAGTGTTTCCAAAGAAAGGACTGCTATCTGAACTTGCAGCAGGGGATTCAGTTGAACTAGCAGTGGTAGAATTTGGCCTAGCAGTGCTTTCAGCAACTTTCTTCTTCTTCTCAATTTCTTCTACCGACACTGCGTTAGCTTGAAATAACTCTTCCTTATCTTGATGATGATCTCCTTTGAACCCTGAATCCAAATCATCACCATATGAGGGACTCTGCTTTTCAATGATGGGTTTGACAGAACCAGCTTTCCACTTCTCAATCAAATAGAATTCCTTTGAAGGTTCAGCTTCCTTAGAATTTGTTCTTGCATCAGAATTATTTTGTGTACCTGCATCAACATTAGTGGATGTACCTGCATTTATAGACTCATAATTCATAGACTTTGTTAGCATATCAATATTAAATAGCCACTCTGGTCCTTTTGTCTCAACACTAGGAGACTCTTCATTAAACCTAACATGTAGGTTCTCTTCAACTATCCTGGTCCTCCTAGAGTAACCAATAAAGTATCCATCATCTACTTTTTCCTCAAACTTGCCTAGGTGGTCTATGGTATTTAAGATAGTAACAGGACACCCAAAAGGTTTTAGGAAATCTATCATAGGCTTCCTACCATGTAAATGACTCATAGGGGTCTTGTTATGAGGCTTCACAACCTTACTTATTCTCGCACATAACATGCGGTTCCTACATTTCAAAAGGTAGTTGATAACTTAAATTCGATAGCATTGTTCTTGCAGCCTCAATTAGTGTCCTATTTTTCCTCTCAGCTACTCCATTTTGCTGAGGTGTCCTAGCAACACTAAACTGTATTTCTATACCTTTATCCATATAAAACTGATTCATGACATCATTTTTAAACTCACTTCCATTATCACACCTAATTACTTTGACCTTATGGTTCACTCTATTTTCTATCTTAGTGATGGAACTCTTAAGGGTCTCACTAGTTTCACTCTTAGATGCCAAAAAGTAAACCTAAGAAAATCTGCTATAATCATCAGTGATAACTAGGCAATACTCCTTATGATTCAAACTCTTAACAAATGTGGGACCAAATAAGTCCATGTGTAACATAAACATTGGTTAAGTAATGGTGTTCACAGTCTTGGTCTTACAAGAGGCTCTATGTTGTTTACCTTTTTGACAAGCCACACATAGATCTTTACTTTCAAAAACCTTAGAAGGTAGACCTCTAACTAAGTTCCCCTTCACCAATTTATTGATTGTACTAAAGTTTAGGTGACCTGGCCTTCTATGCCATAATTTTGACTCATCCATAGATGCCTTAGCAAACAAACAGGTTAGGGATCTATTAGGAATGACATCTTTCAAATCAAAACAATATATGTTATCCTTCCTAGGAACCCTAAGCTGTACATACTTATCATCAGGCATTTTAAAGTCAGGAGATAACACCACACATTCAGTTTCCCCAAAAGTACCCAGTTCTTTTTGTCACACATCTGGGAAACACTGAATAAATTGTACTTCAGTCCCTATACCAGATAAACCTTTTCAAAGTCCAACTTCCCTGTTCTGATTGTTCCTCTGCCAAGAATCTTTCCTCCCTTTGGATCATTATTAAATGCCACATAGCCTCCATCAAAGGCTTCAAAATCCTCAAGGTTGCTCCCATCCCATGTCATGTGCCCAGAGCAACCACTATCAAAAATTCCTTTGTCCTTTAGCTCATCCTGTAGATTGCCCTGCACATGAGATTAAAAAAGTTAGTTCCTTTTGGGGACCCAAGTCAATACTGACTTGGGTCTGCCTTGTTTATCAACATAGTCAAATTTCTTTAAGTTCATTGATTCACTGTTGACATGTTCTAAGACTTGTGTCTTTGGTTTCCATTGCCAACAAGTTGAGGCCTTTACAGCATAGAAATGGCTTCCAACCACTGTGTCTGTTATCACCTTTGGTACAGTTAAAAATTCTTTTGTCTCAGCAGTGGTGATATTCTGCTTAGTAGTGGAAACATTTTGTTTAGCAGTGGTTGGAACCCATTTAGGTGCAGCAGTGATTATTGATTTTGTTTTACCATTCCTCATTAGCACTGCTTTAGAAACCATGTTTTTGTTTGGATGAGGGATTATCTGCTTTGAAAAGTTTTTATGATTTACCCTCCTCCATTGATTCCAAACTTGTGGTTGGTTTTTATAACAGTTTCTCTGTAGATGCTCAAAACTACCACATTTAAAAACAAGCCTTTTTAACACAGTGAAACTCATCCCCTAATCTATATGAGATTAAGCCATTAAAGTTTCTTTGATTACCCCTAGGTTTGAATGTTTTCATTTGGTCCCTAGGAATCTCATTATAACCTACAACTCTCCTAGAGACCTGTGCTCCAAATCTAGGAAAAAGGTTGGCTTGTTTAGAATCAACAGTTTTGTTAGAATTGAAAATTCCATGTTAAAGTCGGTCACCCCAATAATGGTCTAGCATATGTTAGCTCGTAGATTTGTCGTTGTTTACGTTATTTATCGTTTATTAGTTAGTTATTAGTTTAGTTTAGCGTGAGTGTAACATCGTGGAGGAAGGACGGGTCTTTACCCATCGTATCCCCGATCCACAGCCGATAGGAGGTCGTTGTGTGCGTTAGTATAAATACCCCTTCCATCCATGGAAGGTGGTGCTTCAATCTAATATTCAACATTTGTGAAGTAACTCTCTACCAAGAAACCACCCAACTCTCTAACTTTCTCTCTAATGGCAAACATGTATTTTGATCTCCCAAGACCACCGAATCATCAACACAATAAAAATAACGATCCTACAATTGGTACGAGAGTTGTGTTTTGATGATTTATGTTGGTTTTCGATATATGTTTTATGTCGTTTGGTTCTATATTTCTTGGTCGAATACAATTTTTTGGGTCTATTAATCCGGTCTAAAACAGTGTTTAACGGGTTGTGTGTATTCTTGTTTTGGTCAAATAAGTCTTAGGTCCATTCTTGTCATATCTGTTTTTTTTGTCTTGTCCAAAACAGTTCCAAAGTGACTATCTTTTTGTATCACGTTTTATCCATGAATGAACCTGGTCATATAAATGGTTATATTCCTTGTAGTCAAACTGTGGTCAAACAGGCAAAAAGATGCATCTTTTGATATTGTTCTGGGTTTGTTTGAAGATGGTCGGAATATGGCATGAGATTCTTTCTAGCGACTTGGTCTCATATTTGTCTAGATTCACCGTCCTTTGTAGCGACTTGGTTATTCGTTGACTTTCTTGAAAGTCAATAGCGAGTTATGTTAAAAAAGGTCGTGCTAGCGAGTTATAAAGAAGATTTGGCTAGCGACTTGGTTTGAAAACAAAGCTAGCGACTTGGTTTGAAAACAAAGCTAGCGACTTGGTTTGAAAACTAAGCTAGCGACTTGTGTAGCGAGTTGACTATTTAGTCAACTCAAGTCAATAGCGACTTAAAAAGCTAGCGACTTGTTATGGATAAATGGTAGCGACTTAGGCTGGCGACTTGACTAGCGACTTACAGAAATGGAGATGAAGAAGAATAGACCTTGACCACAACAACATACCAAAACTAACTCATGACCTCAGTCCATTACATCATTGGTCCTTTATCAGTTCATGATAAAGACGAAGCAGTTACATCTGATCCGAAACTAACCAAACCTAAACTTGTCTACCCAAGACCCTCACAATCTCTACAGTCTTTCAATCAACCAAGACTAAAAATGAAAAATTATTTAAAGATCTCAGTTTTTCTTCATCCGTGGTTCTCAAATGAAACATCAAGACTATCAAGTCTATTACACGAATCAAAAACTTCATCATTGATTAAAGATGCTGATAATATCCGAATGTGTAAGAAAAAGAGTGATAACAATATGGTTATTCTCTCTTTCTTGGTTTCGTTTTAATGGTAAATCGACACAAGGCTTACTAAAACAGAAACAAATAATTAATTTTTGGTTTGATCTCGTAAGCGCGTGTCATTCATTGATTCACATAACCTCTAAGGGTCTTAACACGAAATGGTCATCATCGATCTAAGTTGAAGATTAAACTTCATGATTATGTCCGAACATATTTGGTTGTATAACAATTGTGTTATAAACCTTATGCGGTTCGTTTAAACATCTTTAACTCATTAAAAAGAAGCACCTACCTTGGTTTGATTCTGAAGCTACGTCCTTAGCCCTTAAACGCCATCCCTGTGGCTGTAAAATCAAGTGCTCAAGCCATCCCTGTGGCGACCACATAAGCTCTGGATATCAAAGAAAGAAGGATTCTCATGTGTTTTTACTAAGGTTTGATGTGCTTCAGGAGATGTGATTTGTTTGTTTTTCTTGGAGATAATGATTTCAAGATGAGGCGAACGGTGTGAGGAGTGGGGGCGGATTATCAAGGAGTGACTTTAGGGTTTGATTAACTATGTATTAGGGTTTGATGGTGAAAGAAGTCATGTATGAGATGTGTGAGGCGATACTTTGTGAGAAGTATTAGGGTTGATCAAGATAAGTGGTAATTTATATACCGAATTTTAGGTTAAGTTTCTTTGGATCGACTTAATCTGGCCCTTGAGTGCAGATATTACATGGCCCGTATAATTGAAATGGACTTTGGTTATTTTCATGGACTTGGGCTTTGGACGTCTAATACTTCAAGCAATTGAATTTGTGGATTTGTTAAGTCATAATGTGTGTGTGCAATTACCGATAAGTCACCTCTATTGGTCTTACAATAAATATTCAAATATTTTTGTCACAAAATATTGAATACTTATGTCATATTAATTTCTTTAAAGAGTGGTAATTTTAGTCATTTAATTTTCACGGAGGATACGGATTCACAGCTTGAGCTATTATTAGATTAAAATGACTTTGAGGTTCTTGACCGGCATTACTTTGGTAATGAAGTGACGGTTCAACGGTTTTATTTGAACGTTGGACTTGAATGATTGGATTGATTTTCATGCAACCAAGTTTGGGCCGTTCACATGATTGGGTCGTATGGGCTTCTCAAGTATTGGAGTTTATGAGAGTTGACTTATGATGAGATTTGAGACTTGGTATGATATGCTGTTTGGTGTATGCACTTTCACGAATAATATTGCGTCACGGCTTGAATTGTGATTGGAACTAGATTGACTATGGGGTTTTATGTACGATATTTCTTATTTGGCTTTGAAGTAAAGTTTTCCGGGTGTGGTTACTTATTTCGTCTTCCTCTTTCTACCCTTCCGTGAAGATGACTTGTTTGAGAGCTTATAGAGGGTGATAAAGACTTGGCTATTTAATTGCGTTTGTGATTCTTTCTCTATTAACCCACAACGTAGCTATCACTTCGGTGTCTCACTCAGTTGAGAATGTCAAGAGGTTTTGTACATTGGGTACACCGTTTCTTGTTCACGAGGATTAGTACAAGTTTAAGTAACAAATCTGGGGAATTCTACTTCATGATCAAATTTGGTATATCAGGTTTACTTCTCCATGTGGTCACTACAATAGCCGTCAGAATACGTGAATGATGTGTTTACCTAAGTGTTTACTGGATGTTGTTGATGTTGGATAATGAACCATTGATGAACCGCTGCATGTTCCCCTAAAACAGATATTCACCGAAACCAAAGTTGTCTTAACACATTCAAGCTGACACTGTTTACGGTTTTGTCTTGATTTTGTAAAAACCCGCGAAAGAACCTATTTCTCGGTTTAAATCATAGACTTGTAAAATCCCGTAACAATGGAAACATTCTGATTATTGTAAAGTGCATTTCCGGATCTATCTTACGGTTTACTCTTGGTTTTGTAAAATCCCGCGAAAGAACCTATTTCTCGGTTTAAACCATAGAATTGTAAAATCCCGTATTGATGGAATCATCCTGGAGAAAAGGAAAGTGTATTTCGGGATCGTTTCTGATGCTGGTGCTACGGTTTCTGCTTCAAAGAAGGGATGAAAGGGTGTACTTCATGAATTGGGTGTGTGTTTGGGTTGTTTTCATGGCAGTTTGGTTATTTATATGGTTTTACGGGGTTACGTGCTTTTAACCATGGTCGGGATGAAACCATTATCAAAGTTCATTTAAATGTCAAAGAAGGCTAGATTTGAGCATTCGAGAAGATGTGACAAGCGTTAATTCAAGATTATTTATTTGAGGTTGAAATGAAATATCACGAGCGAGTGCACTTAGTATCCGAAGGTATCGGGGATGGTTGGATGAAGATACTGAGATCCTTGTTCAAGCTTATTATCAAAAATGAAGACTTGGAAATCTAGTTATTTTGGGTGACTTTTACCTTTCTTTTACCACTGGGGAATTGGGCTCTTATCACCTCAAAATAACTATCACTTAAAGGAGTTACGTTGTAATGCTCATGTCACATTCAATTGTGGATTTTCAAGAGGTGATATACGCCTTATACTCGATGGTTGGTTGGTTGAAGAGTATAGAGTACTTAGAGATTCAAATGGGCATGAAGTCTCGCACCGCTCTTTGTTACATATGTGCAAGTTTAAGTCACGAGTTCGGTATTTTACTGTGGTCAAATTCATCATATTGGTTTTCTCCATCACCGTCACTACAAAGAGCCTACTTGAATGATAATGGGGTTGATTACATGTTTTGCTAAGAGAGTTGAAAAGAGAGATTATGGCCTGCTCACATCATTCAGCCTCGTACTCTAAAGAAAAGAAATGTGACGTTTGATGCACATTATCTTAGAAAGAAGAAATCTTCTTATGATGTATGAACACAATATTCATGCCTCGTTCTCCAAAGAAAAGAAAAGTGTACGTGTCGATGCGCTTTATCTTCTCAAGAAGAGAAATCTTCTCTATTATGACCATTCTCATCAACATGCTTCATACTTTTTCCATGCGCTTGGTCATAAAGTGAACCGGCTACCATCGATTGTTTCTCATTCCACTTGCTCGATTATAATGAAGATGGCGACATCATGTGCTTATTTTATGGGAGAAGTGTGAATAGAACATTCGGATGATTTTTACTTATTTAATCAAGAATGGCAACTCCGTATGCAATTTTTGAGGGGAGAAAGAAGTGTGAAATGCTTGCATGGTTGATTATTATTTGAGAATATAAATGGTCATACGGCTCTAAACTCATGTAAGAACCGAGCTTCTTCTTATCGGGTCATCTTCACATGGAGTTTTTCTCTAAGAGCCGTTGGTTGACATCTTCACTCGGATTGATGAGTTTATCGACAAAGTGCTTCCGGTTAATGCTTCACGTATACATCAACATGATGATTCGAACAATCTCTCGTTCTTGTTTGATGTGATTGGTAGTTTGGTGTTACCATCTTGTGTGTTCGTTATGACCCGATTGTCGATTTCCTTGATGAACATCTTTCGTTCTTGTTTGATTGGGAGGGATTTTAGTTAAGGGATTTGCAAGATGTAAGTTGATTGGGATGATTTTTGGTGATGTTCTTATTTTTGGTGAGTGAAGATGTTAGCTTTCATTCCCAATGGACAATCTTGAAGAAGGTCGAGTCTGATCGGTTCTACATATTTCGCTACATGTTAGAAGACTAAAGACGAGTTGCATTTAACGATCTAAAGACTTCTTCTTAATATGGGCATTTATCAAACAGATTGTCGGTTTGGGGAGAGCACTAATTGGGGAATGTGATATGTCAAATTTAATCCCCAATTAGACTTGCTCACATTATTCAAAGATGTTGATTCTCACAAAGACTTCAAGCGATCTTCTCAACAAATTTCAAGTATTTGGGCATTCAAAGAGTGGTTGATTCTCAAGTGTCAAAACCAAAGAAGGAGTAAGGAGATAAGCATCTAAACGCGAGTAAACTTGATGTACTTAATACTTCTAAGTAATTGAAGATATCCCGGAAGACAAATGTTATTACACAGAGAAACTCAAGGTTTGACTCATGGCGAGTAAACTTGATGAACTTAATTCTTCTAAGTGATTGAAGATATCCCGGAAAACAAATGTCATGACCGAGAGAAACTCAAGGTTTACTCATCCAGCGTTTAGTGTTAGTATTTCATCTACGTGGGGAAGTGATGTTAGGGAAAGTTTCAAGATAAAGAGGTACACTAGTGTGTGGTGATTTCGATGGTATCGCAATGATCGGGGAGAGAGATTGTGTACATTGGGGATGCTCATTTGTTTACTTGAGTGCTTAATCGGTGATTCGTAGATATAATCACTTATTCGAGTTGACATCCGCAGATTGTCATCCGCAGAGATAATCGTGACTTGGCCGCCTTCTTCAATGTTTTCGCTTATTCATTCCTTGGGTATTGGTATACTTCGGATACTTGAGCTTCATACACGATCATCGTGGAAGAAAAATGTGAACATGGGAGGTGTTTCATTCCCTCATGATGTGTATTCGGAGAGCTCTTGGGTATTGGTGTACTTGGTTCTTGAGCTTCATACACGATCATCCGGAAGAAAAATGTGAACATAGGAAGGTGTTTTCATTCCCTCATGATGTGTGTTCGGAGAGTTCTTGAGCATTATACAAAGAAACCGATGCGTCAATTCAACTACTGGGGAATTGTTCTCTTGACACCTTTTGGAATGGATTGCTTGAGACTTCAAGTGGTTATGAAATTTGAGAAGATTATTTTATGTGTGAGATGATACGTTGTCGTTCTTCTATTGATGATATAACCTCGAACGGAGAATCTCGATCATCGGTCTTAAATGGAGCAGTGGATTTATGATTATGGTGTGCATCTCTGCACTGGCTAAGGCAAGCTTGAAATATAGCTTCAATCGCTCAACATAAGGATTTTCGGTTTGGGGAAGCGCAAAGTCTCACTTTCAAGTGGCTCAATTTCTCTCTTCGATTCAAGAGTCTTGGAAGCTTTGGTGGTGAAAGTTTTAGGATGATGACTTCTATCTTCTACAACGGGTCTGCTCGATATCCTTATCTCGGTATCGTATCATCATCTTCTTTAACTATATCATCTACTCTATCTTTGTATATATTTATTCAAAACCAAATACAAAAATATAAAACCAACAAACACAAAATAGAAAAATATAAAACCTTCAAAATCCATAAAAATCGAGAAAACTTAAAAATACCAAAAATATTGTTTTTCAAGACATGTCTTCTGGTATCGATAACATCTACGGTCTTAGAAATGTCATTCAATAATGGCACGGGACTTTAGATGAAGTTCGAGGAGAGGTGTAAATATTCATTTCCAAACATGTCACAAAAATTGGCTTACTGATTACTTGATCAGTAACCCGGGCTTCAAAAATGGCTTACGATTATTTCAGATCGTGACCGTGCTTAAACCATGGCTTGCTATTATTTCGATAGCAACCCGCTCTTTAAAGGAAGGAAAGTGCGCTAAACCTATTTTCAAATATTTCGTGCACTTATCCTAAAATATATTGAGGAAAGTATGTCAAGGATCATTGTTCCTACACAAATGTTTTTCCGCTAAAATTCTTCGTAAAAATATTTGTTGTATTTCAAAATGGTGGTAAAATGAGTTGCTTGATAAATCAATCAGATCGAGTTTTCAGATTATTCGCAAAAACTCAATTGATGACTTCAAAGACTTTTAAAACTTTTCAAGAAAAAGAGTCATTGATTGAGGGAAGAAATTTTTCAAATTTATATCATCTAACGGACTTTCTTAATTATCCTACGTGTTTATCTCAGAAAATCTAATTGCCTATGTTGAAGGACTAGGTTTCTAGGATATGATTGTTAGGTTTAGATGATTAAAGTTTGATGAACTCATAATTCCCTTGCTTTATATGATCCGATTGACATGTTGAATTGACTTTTATTAGTCGACATCGATTGGGTGATGTCGACCACCATATATCGTATGTATGTTCACTAACGTATGCGGTATATTGGTATAAGAATGTTCCCGATCCGGATCCCACTATTGATGATGATTGGATGCCGAAAGGAAAGGGTAATCGTATCTTGGGTTGACATATGAAGAAACGGAGCTTAATCGACTTCTATGGAGAGTTGGCATATATGCAACGTAAGAGGTCTCACCGCATCGCCAGATGGTTTTCTTCCAAGTGATTGAAGAAACGGAGCTTAATTGGACCTCGGTTGGCATTCTAAATGCAACGTAAGAAGAAGTCTCACCGCTTCGCAGACGGTTTTCATCCAAGCCTTACAAAGAACAACAACAAGCGGCTCAACCACCTAACGAATCTTTGTGCGAGGATACCATTTTTGAAACGATTTTGAATAAATTGAATTAAATTGTTTTGAAAATGGAAAATATTGTTTTGAAAATAAATTGACTAAATTTGAAAATCACCGGACTTCTTTTAACAAACCTAAGTCACTCAATTATTGACTTCTATCATGGATTGAGGGGGAGAGTGATTTAAAATAAAATATTTTCAAACGATATTTCTTCACAAAAGTCCGGATTGTACAATATAAGTGGTGATCTAAAGATTTAATGTTATGTCATGGTATGATTTTTTCTTTAGAATCAAGGTCTTTCAAAATGAAATTTTTTCTGTTCTTGTTTGATTGTGAAATTGTTTTATTTTACTTAAAGATCTCTTAAAAACTATCATACCTGACACTAACAATCTTTAATGTCTTAATCTGGTCCTTAATTTGTCATTTTCAAAATTAAATCTTGCCACGTCTTTCCCTAAAACTTTCTAAATGATTTAAATCAATCGGGATCCAAAACCCTAATTGGTTTGAAATTTTTATCAAGGGAGAGATCGTGATTTAAATCTCAAATCTGCTTTTAATGGAATCGGTTTTAGTCCTTTATAGGCACTCCGCCTCCATGTGCCAAACGATTTCAAATTCAATGCACATGTTGAGGAGGAGGATTTATCCAAAAACCGGATGAGTATTTAACCACGCCACATATTCTCCCATGGTTTATAAACCTTATTAAATCACTTGGGATCCAAAATCTCAAAGGGTTTGATATTTTGATCGGGGAGAATTTGTGATTTAATATTGAAATTTGATAAATGTTGATCGCTTTGATTCGCTTTGTGCAGTCGCTCTCTCATATGTGCTAAACGCTTTGAATCTCGAAGCACATTTTGAGGGGAGCAAAACCATCGAGGTACAAAAGTTTTTTAAAAGAAATTTATAAAGTACCTTGATTGTGTTTTCAAATGGTTTTCTTAATGGATTTTGTGATTGTGGATGTGCTTCAAAAGAACTCTTGCCTCTATGTGTTAAAATGTTTTTAAATATCTTATGCACAGATTGAGGGGGAGAATTTACCAAAGAAAATCAAATGGCTTTTTCCATGGAAATTGTGATCAAGAAATTATTTCAAAGAACTCTTGCCTCCATGTGCTAAACAATTTCAAAATCATATGCACATGTTGAGGGGGAGCATTTTTCTAAATGATCAAAACTATTAGGGTACAAAATGCTTTGATCTCAGACATGTGTACCTTGATTGTTTTTCCAAATGATTTTCAATTGGTTTCAAGGAAGAATGAACTGTACTCAAAAGACCCACCATTTTACTTTATGCATGGAGTTATAAGGATGGTGAGGTTAGGTATTTGTTCCCACGATCCGCCGTAACCGGAGGGATCTTCCGAGGATAATCCACTAGATAGTGTAGAGTCCTTAGGAATATTGAAAAAAGGAGAAAATGAGAATATGGGAAGAGTGCGGATCGAGACAGAGCTAGTAATTGGAATAAACCCAACAAGGTTCTAGTTATGAAGTCTCGTAAGCATCAAGGGGTTGAAGAATGAAAAAGAACCGAATGTGAAAAAGGGTGAAAAGAAATAGCCTCCATCAATTCAACCTTAGGCGTAAACCCGGTTCAATACATATACTACTTGGTTGTTACTAAGGTAACACCGGTATTGAAGACAAGACGTCATGGACCCGATGACGCATCGCACTAAACTTCCCAAGCCACTCAAGTTCCTCTTAAAGGGCTTGTTTCATTTCTCACGGGAACCGACATTATCTATCGACTTTCTCTTAGAGATTGTTGATATTGAAGAAGGAGACCTCTCCCTAGTCTCCGCAAAGGAACCAAAATGCACTATTGAGTCTAGAGCCAAGAGATCATCCACAATATCTCGCTAGGACACTAAATTCTTGAAGACTTGCTTTTTCACACAATGTGGAAAGTAAGTATATATTAAGAGTCCCACGCATTATCCTTGTGGTATTGCCGTAACATCCGAGTGATATGTAAATATTCACAATGAAGATGGAAATCCTTCTAGAGCCAACATCTAACAAGCTCTTGGTGGGTGACATGTGAAATCTTGCAAAAGATCAAGCTTGTGACAACCGGATAGAAACGATGGGGAGATTCATTCTTGAATCAACCTTGGTCCAGAATGGAATTGACGAATACTTTTGGAAAACCGCTCGATGTGCAAACCTTCTTTCTCTAGCACGTCGAATGTGTATTCATTTCTAATTCAAAAAGTATCTCGATTGAAAAATACTTTTAGAAAAACCGTTCGATGCGCGAATCTCTTCTTTTCGCTAGCACGTCGAATGTGTACTCATTCTCTAATACAAAAGTATTTTGTTTGAAAATTGATCTTTCTCATAAAACCTTCGTCGTATTGAAAACTCTTTCTTCAAACAATACGCGATTGTTTTTCAAATCATTTTTCATCAATCGCTGAATCTCAATTACCGTTCACTCACTCCGTGTTGTCTTCTTTGAGACGCCGGTTTGAGAACAACTAGAACAATGCGAAACCGTCAAGGAGATTCTTAGGAATCCTACCGATCACGGCAAGATTTATATCGATCAACGGGAACCGTGGGCGTGTACTCAATTCAACGAAGTGATCAAAGACACTTTCGTGTTTTATTGCTAATCGTTGTTTGCGGTACACTTGACTGCGGTTAAAATGATCGTAATTGAGGAGTCAATCCAAAGTCGCATGCTCACAAAGATCCACACTTAATCAAGAAATCATGACCGGTGCATAATCTACATAACTCGGTTATGATATTTCTATACTATGCTTCGCCACGCCGCAAATATCATGAACCGGTAAGGCTTCCGCTACTCGATGGAAAGATGTCATGATTCAAAAGTGTGAGCATGCCGTCCGAAAGTCACAACTTCACATGATGGCAACACAATAAAGGGTGATCCGAGATTTAATGTGGTCGATGATCTCGAAGAAAGCTCAAGATCATCAAAGATGTGGATCGATTAAAGGCCTCCACCGAAAATACAAATCAATGCGGACTTTGAAGATTCGCTACTAATGCACAAAGATTGCGAAATGAAGAATTCAAGTCACGAGCTCAAGAACAAAGTCAAAGATAGAATGCTAGGAAGCAAAATGTATTTCATGGGGTGACCTCCTTAGGGAGATTGTTAGAATTGAAAATTCCATGTTAAAGAGTCGGTCACCCCAATAATGGTCTAGCATATGTTAGCTCGTAGATTTGTCGTTGTTTACGTTATTTATCGCTTATTAGTTAGTTATTAGTTTAGTTTAGCGTAGTGTAACATCGTGGAGGAAGGACGGTCTTTACCCATCGATCCCGATCCACAGCCGATAGGAGGTCGTTGTGTCATTAGTATAAATACCCTTCCATCCATGGAAGGGTGGTGCTTTTCAATCTAATATTCAACATTTGTGAAGTAACTTTCTACCAAGAAACCACCCAACTCTCTAACTTTCTCTCTCTAATGTCAAACATGTATTTTGATCTCCCAAGACCACCCGAATCATCAACACAATAAAAATAACGATCCTACAAGTTTTAACATTTTCTAACTTATCAGACTGTGTTGACTCAGACCTCTCTTCCTCAAAATCTAACTCCCAATCTTCAATGATTGGACCATCAGATGACCTATCAGAACCTACCTTAGGTGACATGTTTTCACTATTCTCACTTACAGATTTGTTGAAGCTAAACTCACTACTAAAGGACAACTCTTTTGTGGGTGGTGCATAACCACTTTTCATTGGAGGCGGAACTTGATTGTATCCTATCCCAGAACCCCTTTTCATTAAGTTCTTTGTAATAGAGTTGTTTACTACCTCAGAAGCATAAGTTAATTGGTCAACCTTAACTATATGTTTTTCTTTATCTTCTAAGGCTTCTTGTTTTACACATTCAGCTTCTTCAAGTTTCTGTTTAAGAACCTTGATTTCCCTATCTCTAAGGTCAACCTCATCACCTAGAATTTTGATTTGATCTACATATTCAAATTCACTCTTTTTATAGAACTCAAGCTGTTCTTCAACACTCTTAAGACTAACTCTATAACCTAAGTTATCTAATGCAAGTCTGTCTACTTCTTTCCTAAGACTCTCTATGATATCTTTCTGACCTTCTAAAGTATCTTGACAAGATTTGTAAGAACAAACAGAACTATTTGAATTATTTGATACCTCAGTGTCAGAACCAGAAGATGATGAAGCATAAGCCATGAGTGAAAATTTGTGCACTTTGGAAGCTTCACTAGCCAGGAAAGCATCATTGGGTCCTTCCTCAATTTGGTCACTCCAGTCATAGTCTCCAAGTCCATCTTAAGCTACCAAAGCTGAGGAAGGCTTTGGTTCTTCAGGTGCCTTTTGAAGTTCTCGCTCATCCTCTTAGGAGCCCTACACTCCCTTGCAAAGTGCCCCTTCTTTTTGCAGTTGAAGCACTCCATCTTGCTTTTGTCAAACCCATCCTTTCTTTGACCATCATACTTGACCTGTCTGCCAGTTCTCCTTAGAAATCTCCTAGCTTGCAATGTTAGCATTGCCATTTGCCATTGAAGATTGATTTCTTCAAGATCATCAGGATCAATTTGATCCAAATCCTGGTTTAGCATTGTAACACTGGTTGTCAGATCAGCTAGAAAGCACATATGGCACCATCACTAATGTTATCACTAACAGTGGTATCATTAGCGATAGCAGTGGAAACTCCATAAGCAGCAGTGGAAGCTTCCTGAGAACTCCTATGGCTTGTAGACACAAAAGCAATGTTCTGTGTAAGTGAGGGTGAGCCAGCAATGTTCTTTTCAGACTCATAAACCTTCAAGTTGTTGTAGAGATTGTCCAGGGTCATCTTTTCAAAATCATCTTTATTTCTCCACACAACTGTATGCATAGCCCATTCTGGTGACAAGCTTATGATGAACTCAAGATTGATATCTTCTTGAGCAACTTTATAGTCCACCAATTTCAATTGACTTATGAGCTTCTGCAGTCTGTTATAGGTTTCATCAAGATTTTATCTACCGAGAGTAGTGAAGTTTTCAAGTTGATGCTTGAGCATGTTCTTCCTAGATTTTCTGGTAGCATCATTACCAGCAAATCTTGTTTCAATGGCATCGATCAGCTCCTTAGCAGTCTCATACTCTTGGAAGTCCAATGCATACTCATTAGGTATTCCCATACTGAGAATACTGTGAGCCTTAATCTCCAGCTTCCTTTGAGCCTTATCAATCTCACTAACAATTCCAACAATCTGTCCATCAGCACCCTTCTTAGGTAAAGTATCACCCTTCTTAATAACATCCCAGATGTTGTAATCAATCATGCGAATGTATTGCCTCATTCGCATCTTCCAAACTTGATACTTACCTTGCTTCAGCATAGGTACCTTTGAGGCAGTAACCATATGAGTTTCGTCAGACATCTTGAACTTCTTTGAATTTGAACAAATCTGAGTTAACACCACTTCTTCTTGATCACAGCTTCTAGATAACAAGCTTTGATACCACTTGTTGATCCCAGTTGAGCTAACGATCCTTTATATAAGCTGACTTAAACTAAAACAACTGTTAAACACTACGCGGAATTTAATGTTTAACCTTATGAAAGAATAATTTTATTATCACTCAACACCTCAATATTTTATTAATACGAATACTCTGAATAGTATTAGGGTTTTACAACCTTGAAGTGTATCGACTTTAGATATAACTAATACGTATATCTAACTCTAACCTAGGACCTCCTTTTATAGGCTAAGGAGTCCTATAAAATCTACATTACGTATTCTACAAGATAAATATAATTACCATACTTATCTAAATACAATTCGACCTACTCAAGACCTTCTAGAATATTACAAGTTAAACCGACACAACAAACTAGCAGTGCTTTAATACATTAGCAGTGGATCCATATTTCTACTAGCAGTGGTATGTCTTGAGCAGTGGTTCCAGTCTTCTAGCCATGGTTTCCTTTGTGTTGGCAGTGGTTCCATACTTAGTATAATTCTTGTTATAGGAACCAAAACCCAACACTTCGTGATCGTAAAATTTTGCGGCTACCATGTTTGTTCCTATGAGTAAGAATTTACAAGTTTTAGTAAAAACGAAAACAAACTTAGCGTTTTTGTTCTAGTGTGTGCCTATATGCAATCAATTTGGAGTTGCGGTTATCTCGACTCATTTTATGCATAAAATAGTTTTTATTGGTAGTGTTTGGCAAAAGGCAAGAGATAACCCAATCGCTCCTAATTCAATATGGCTTCATTTGAATATACCCGGGAATGCATATTAGTTATGCATTACATTTAGTGTTTAAGAGACATTATGCAAGTTATGAAAATAACGTTTATATTTGCATTAAAAATGAGAAATTATTTTCCTACAAGTGAGAAGTTTTTCAAAATTTTGACATGGGGTTTTTCTTTAATTAGATAATGCCTTATAGTAATTAGCTTCTAAATAGTGGGAAACATGATTAGTTTATGCAATTTGACAATGTAGTTCATAATTTCAGTAATTAGGTATGCAATTTAACAATGAAGTTCATGTTTTGTACAAGAATATACATAATCCCCATGTATTGGTTTTGTGCATAAATTAGAACCCTAGACTCAGAATTTAGAGAATTAATGTAGTTAGGATACTTACAATGATGTTTTCTCCAGTGATTAGTAGATGAAGAAACCTTAATAATGAGTTAGGTATGTTTGTGGTTCGTTTTGGTAAAGTGGGTTGTGGAGAAGAAGGTGTTTTATATTTAAAAATTTTGCTACTGTTAGCACCACGGACCAGACGGACCTAAAAGATTGGTTCCGTCCGTGTAGTCGTTTGATGTCGTGGGCACTGTAGCAGAATTTTGCTAAATTGTTTTGTTTTGGTTATTCTAAGGTTTAGGCTATGTTTTAACTATATGTTTCGTTCCATTAATCCTAACCCAAGTCTAAGAAGATTAAATGGTTCTCGTTTAAGAGGTTTAGTTAGGATGTCGGCAATGTTATCTTCGGAGGATACTTTCTCAATTGAAATGTTTCATTGTTGAACATTGTCACGAAGGAAGTGATGGCGAATTTCAATATATTTTGTTCGATCATGTTGGACGGGATTTTTGATGAGATCAATGGCTCCTTTGTTGTCGCAAAGTATAGAGATGTCGTTGAGATGAATTTCGTAATCCACGAGAACTTGCTTCATCCAAAGATCTTGTTGACTCCGGCTGAGACGTACTCGGCTTCGGTAGTTGAGATAGCGAGAGCCATTTTTTTCTGTGTGAACCATGAGGTGAGACAATGTCCAACAAAAGTACAAATACCACATGTACTCTTTCTATCGACATAGTCACCGGCATGGTCCGAGTCGGCATACACTATGGTTTCTACACTCGTTCCTTTGGGATACCATAATCCTAGACATGAAGTGCCTTTAATGTATCTAAATATTCGTTTCAAGGCTTCTAAGTGTGATGCTTTGTGATCTTATTGACAGCGAGCACATAGACAAACACTAAACATAATGTCAGGTCTACTAGTCGTGAGATAAAGTAGGCTACCGATCATTCCTCTATATTTAGTGTTATCTACGGATTCACCTTCCTCATCCTTGGTGAGTTTTGTTTCCGAGGACATGGGTGTTTTAGTTGGTTTTGAGTCTTCAAGACCAAATTTATTAAGCATATCTTTTATATATTTAGATTGGTTAAAGAATATGCCATCTTCTAGTTGTTTAATTTGAAGTCCTAAAAAGAAGTTTAACTCATCCATCATACTCATCTCAAACTCGTCGTGCATGATTTTAGAATAATCATCACATAGTTCTAGACAAGTTGATCCAAATATGATGTCATCAACGTATATTTGAACTATGATAATGTGTGATTCCCTTTTCTTGGTATAGAGAGTATTCTCTACTAATCTCATGGTGTATTTGTGTTCAACTAAGAAAGTCTTAAGCCGATCGTACCAAGCTTTTGGTGCTTGCTTAAGTCCGTATAGTGCCTTCTTAAGTTTGAAAACATGATGTGGTTTTTCAAATTCGGTGAATCCGGGAGGTTGAGCAACATATACTTCTTCGTTAATGAACCCATTTAGGAATGCACTTTTAACATCCATTTGAAATAATTTAAAGTCATGAGCACATGCATATGCAAGTAAGATTCTAATAGACTCAAGCCTAGCTACCAGTGCATAAGTTTCGTCGTAATCAATCCCTTCTTGTTGATTATAACCTTGTGCGACAAGCCTAGCTTTGTTTCTAGACACCACACCGTTTTCGTCCATTTTATTTTGAAAAAACCCATTTAGTTCCAATTTTAGTTTGATTTTTAGGTTTTGGAACTAAATTCCAAACATCATTTCTAACAAATTAGCTCTTCTTGCATAGCAATTACCCAAGATTCATCTTTTATTGCTTCGTTTATGTTTTTCGGTTCAACGGACGATACAAAGCAAAAGTAGTTACTTTGATTTTGGGCTTGTGATCTTAATGTTCTTTGATTTAATTGTCCTATGACTTTTTCTAAATGATAACTTTTGGATTCTTTGATGTTTATAATTTCTTTATTTAATGGTTTATCTTCCTTGTCATTTTCTATTTCTTGACTTTCAACTAAGTCATCATCTACCAAAGGTGATGTCTTAGAGGGAGGTGGACTTTCGTCGAATGTTATGTTCAAAGATTCCTCTACTCTCATTGTTTCTTTGTTTAAAACTATGTATGCTTTGCTAGTTGTGAGTAACCAAGAAACATACGTTCATAAGACTTTGGGTCAAATTTGGTGAGATAGTCTTTGGTATTAAGAATGAAACATTTACATTCAAACACTCTAAAATATCCTACAGTCGGCTTTTTGCCTTTATATAATTCATAGGGTGTTTTGTTCAAGAAAGGACGTATTAAAACTCTATTTAAAATGTATGTGGAAGTATCAACGGCATTACACCAAAACATTTGAGGTATGTTTTGTTCATTTAGCATTGTTCTACTCATTTCTTGAATAGTTCTATTTTTACATTCTACAACTCCGTTAGATTGGGGTGTTCGAGGAGCCGAGAAGTTATGTGTTATACCATTTGTATCACAAAAGTTTCCAAATTGTGTTTCATTGTCGAACTCGCGCCCATGATCCGTTCGGATCGACACAATGTTAACACCTAGTTAATTTTGAATTTTCTTACTAAGTATTTCAAATTTATCAAAAGCTTCATTTTTAGTTTTCAAAAACATTTTCCAAGTGAACCTTGAGTAATAATCTACTATAACTAAAGTGTAGAGGTTCCATCCATAACTTCTTATAGTGGATGGACCAAACAAGTCCATATGCAAAAGCTATAGACACTTAGATGTGGAAACCATGTTTTTAGCCTTATGGCTACCATGAATTTGTTTACCAATTTTGCAAGCGTCGCAAAAGTGTTGGTCATATTTCAATTTTGGTAGGTTTCTAACTAGCTCTTTTGAGGATAGGTTTTGGATGAGTCTCATATTAGCGTGACCTAATCGTCTATGCCAAAGAGTAGAGTTATCATCTAAGGTTGTTAGGCAAAGTTTGTCTTTAGATGTTCTATCTATTTTCATGACATATATGTTATTTTTCCTAACTCCTTTAGCTATGGTGATACCATCTTTTAGTATTTTACTACCATTTTCTTCAAATAGTACTTTATACTTTTTATCACATAGTTGGATAATACTAAGTAGATTAAATCCTAACATATCAACATGAGCAACATTTTCAATAGTTAGGGAGTTATGAGCGATCGTACCTTTGCCAATGATTTTGATTTTGAGATTGCTACCAAAAGTGACACTACCTCCGTCATACTCTTGGTATGTTGAGAAGAGGCTTTTGTTACTCGTCATGTGTCTTGAGCATCCACTATCTTTTATCCATTCATCAGGTTCTAAGCCAACTTTCAAGCATACCTATGACACAAATAACTCAAGCGTTTGGTCCCCAATATCTCATGGGTTCGCTTGGGTTAAACATACCATTCACTTTGTTCATGTATGGAAATGATGGGTAAGGGTTCCATGGCATGTAATTTAGAGTTTGATATGGTTTAGGGTAGTTTTGATTCCAACCGGTATGTTGATAGTTGGGTTGTATGTTGTAGTTGCTTTTAGGAAAAGGGCGTTTGCCAATAGGTGTTTTAGGCCGTTGTTGAGTAGTTTTAGATCTAAATTCATTTCTAGCAAGTCCTACTCCTAATGTAATAGCAGGTTTAAGTTTAACAACATCCTTGGTTTTCTTTGTTACCTTGACAAATTCACCACAGACCCAATTCTATCAACGGACGAAACCAAATTTTTGGGTCCGTTTGGTCCGTGTTGTACTGCAGCAGATGTGACAGTTTGTTTGTCTTTTTCGGCCGTTTTGGTTTGACTATTTGGAATTAGTACTTCATTAAAACCTAATCCACTTGTATTTCCTGGTACTTTTAAGAAATGTTTTTGTTAAATCTTTAAATTTAGAGTTATATTCAATGAGAACTTCATGTGTGACTTTTAGCTTTTCTATTTCAAGACTAAGCTCTTAACATGATTTGCAACTATCGTCATTTGCTTTGCCCTTTTCTAATCGTTTTGCCTTTTCTTTTAACTCATAAATTTCGTTTTCTAAAAATTCCTTTTTAGTTTTTAAAAACTTGTTTTTAGTTATGATTTTTAAGCTAAGTTCACATAATTGATTATATTGTTTTTGCAAAGCGTCATCATCAATAGAAGAGTAAGATGAGTCGGAATGTACCTCGTTTGATTCACTATCACTTCAAGCACCACTTACAAAAGCTCGCTGAGTTTTGCTTTTTGGTGGCTCGGGGCAATCTCCTATTAGATGACTTGTATTACTGCATCTAAAGCACTTCCTTTCACCTTTTCCCTTTTTGTCATCTCGGTCTTTTCGGAATGGCTTCTTTTCATCTTGGGGTTGCCTTACGAACTTTCCTCTTCTTCTAAAAAACTTTTTGAAATCTCTAACGGCCATAGCATACTCCTCATCTTCACTATCCGAGCAAGATTCTTCATCATCACTAGATTCCGTTCTTACCTTTAGAGCAACGGATTTGACTTTCTCTTTTTTTCCTTTGATGATCTCCGAATCTTTCTCCATCATCATTTCGTGTACTTTGAGATTTCCAATTAGCTCGTCAAGTGACATTATTGAGAGATCTTTTGATTCCTCAATAGCCGTTACTTTTCCTCTCCACTTCGGATGGAGTGCTCTAAGAAATTTCCTGACAAAGTTCTTACTACAAAAAGTTTCATCAAATGATTTAAAATAAGTAACAATAGTATTAAAGCAAGCAAATCCACAGTCAATAGTTTCATCTTCAGGGATAACAAATTGTTCATATTGTTGAACACGAAGATCAATTTTGTTATCCTTGACTTATGAATTTCCTTGATGTGTAATAATAAAAGATTCTCAAATCTCTTTTGCGGTTTCACACATAAAAATTCTTTCATATTCTTTTCTAGGCAAAACATTATAAAGCATCATTTTAGCTTCATTATTTTTAGCTATTAATTTCTTTTGTTTATCACTTGAAATATCTTTTGTTGTAGGATTTAAATCACCTTTAATGATAACAAACCAAAGATCTATATCTTTTGACTTTATATATGTTTCAAAACGGTTTTTCCAATAGATAAATCAATTGGTTTCAAAGAGTGGTGGTGTTTGTATAGATTGCTCTTCTTTAAAGTTTTTGGAATCCATGGATCGTTTCAAGTTTATAAAATACAATGTATTTGAGAAATTCTTGAGCAACGAGGCTCTGGTACCAATTGTGGAAAACTAGAAGGGGGTTGAATAGTTTACCGTTTAAAATCTTTGTTTTGAAACTTATTGTAAGATCAATTGATATTGATCAAAGATATGTTAGTGAAGAATAAACAATATGCAAGCAATATATAATATGTAAATAAGGAAAGAAACAATCAAACGACGACAAGTTGTTTATAGTGGTTTGGACTACAAGGACTCTTTTTCCTTGCCCTACTCCACTCCCCGAGTCTCCAGCTCGAGAGTTATCTTCACTAATCA
Organism: Chrysanthemum lavandulifolium; assembly: GCA_022545495.1. Taxonomy (NCBI): domain Eukaryota; kingdom Viridiplantae; phylum Streptophyta; class Magnoliopsida; order Asterales; family Asteraceae; genus Chrysanthemum; species Chrysanthemum lavandulifolium. The sequence goes on along the minus strand of CM040245.1, from coordinate 189,526,048 downwards.
ACAAGCTCCTTTAACCAGCGGAGAAAACCTTTACACGTCGCTTACACAATATTTCGACACAAAGTTAGATGTCGGGTTCGTTTACAAGGGTACAACTACTCCCACACGTTATGTATTTTGAAGACTAAAATACTAACCACTCACACTCAGAGGTTTAAGATGGTTTGATACAACAATGATGTATGAACAAGACTAGATCATACAACAACAAAACAAACAAGCCTTCCAACTATTTGTTGAAGCTTGATTATGCCTTGATCTTCTTTGCTACAAAAGAGGATCACTATAATGATATGAAACTGAGTTAGATATAATTGAGAGAAGGAATGTATGTGATTATGCTAGAAAGGGATGAGAAAACAACTTGGGTTGGCTTGCTATTTATACGTCAAAGTGTTTTGTTGTCACCACGGACCATGAAACCAAAAAAGGGGTCCGCCCTTGTATTTTTTTGGTTCCGCCGGTCTGACAGCAAGATTACAAAGATCTTTCCAAAGTTGACCAAATCTAACCAAGATCATGTAAGATATGTAGAATCCAAATCTAAATAGAATATCTTATGAAATCTTCTAGAGATTTCAATGTGATGAAAGCCATAATGTCATATGTTGTTTTCTATTTTTAGAAGTAATATGTTAAATGTATATATACGAGGTATTGCACCCGCGCATTGCGGCGGTTTTTTTGCAATCTTACTCGGTTCCAAGCGTTCGTGGTCACAGTTAAGGCCAACGGAAAAGACCCTAGTAACTTGCGTTGCCTATTTCTACCAAAAATATGTTAGGTGAAGATCCTAAATGTTGCCTACCATTCCTAGACTGTTGTTGTAGTAAATGTCTATCATATTAGCATAACAGAAGAGGTAAATATTCAATGGCAATTATTGTTGCAACTGGTACTAAATGTAAATTTGTAACAATGAATCCAATACTATTCATGTAACTGAAATAATGAGATATTCATAGGCTCAAAGCTTGTGAAAGCATGAAAAAATGTGATGAAACTCAAGATATTGGACATTACCGATGACTTAAAAATTATTTTGTGATACTTTGCATCAATACAGTTATTTTGCATATTGCGCAACGTTTTATTACACCATACTAATTGACACTAATTTCATATCTACAATATAGAGTAGTACTACTTTCATTCAAAAAACAGGTACAAATTATAGTCATAGCTCATCTTTCTGTTCTTTCTGGTCAATTTTGCTACTTTCTTTGGCATCGGTGTAAGTAGGTTTCGGAGCTTGTTGGGACCCAAGCATGTTTCTAGAGGAATTTGTATGTGACCACTCTTGCTCGATCGACATCTACAGTTATCTGCCATCCATAGACGGTATATAATCAAATCATATACCAAGGAAACCCCTTAACAAAATGGAATTTGTTTCAACTTTTACACAACACTGAATATGCATTTTCTTCTCATTTAATACTAATTAAAATTGTAATATTAAGGTTTACTTGTAGGTATAAACATGTATATTAAAATGAAAAGAAGATATAATAGAGTTTGTATCTAAGAGCTAAAAACATGTCATCTCAGCAAATATCACTTATAGGATCGAAGCTTTTAGCAGACATCTTTTACAAATGAATATTATTAAATTTCATAAGGAGGATGTCTAATAAGATCCATTTTTACGATTTTGAATTTTTACTTTACCTTTGCCATTGGATGCTCATTTGTACTTCCATCCATCTTTGCAATTTACCAAGGAATCGATTTCACGCAAATGCTTAGCAAGCTTGCTGTAAGTTGGTTCTAAAGCTTGGCAATGCCTAAACGATGGTGCACAAATCTGCATAAAAAATTCATATACTTAACCATGAATTCCCTTGAAATACTATATATGTATTCACTTTTATATGTACCTCTAATAGAACATCTTTCGACTCATCCAAGACAATATTATCAAAATTGTTACCAAATACTATCTTCACATCACCATCATTCTGCATCCGTGACAATCGTCAAAAAAAGAAGTTAGCTTTGAGAAGAATAACAAACAAATCAAAAGCTCCAAATAAAGAACTTACATCCTGAGGAATTGGATCGGACTTGTAGAATGGTTTAAACGTGTCGCTGTAAAAGCCCTCTCCAAAAGCCTGACAAATAGAAAATTAACATCAAGAGACGGCCAGTCAGAATTGCATTTTTAATCAAAGACCATTGTTAATTAGATTTTTTTTTGGAGAAAGATAAATATTGAGTAGAAAAAAAAATATCTATCTGAGTTACATATCTTACCTTAAGATTTTCAAGGGTCAAATCTTTGTCAAATACGAATTTTTTACCATCATCATTTCCGGTATATCGAATAATTTGGTTGATACATACACTATATGGTTAGTATTTGTACTTCAATATGTCAAAGTAAATAGAAAACTAATACAACCGGCGGGTCAAATACATGAAAAAAAAAGAAAAAAAGAAGAAGATAAGATAAGATGCATAATGGAGACATGCATTACTTGTGGAGCATTTTTAACAAGTAATTCCAAAATAATCGGCAACAAGCTTTTCGACATCTTCATTGTCCATTTCCACATATACAAAGATAAGCTGCCTAGAAACATATAACGTGGATTCATTAAACACCCTTGAGTAATTATTTTTTTAGCTTACATAGTTGCTACGTTTAAATACCTTCCCCTTAAATAACTTCACAACATCCTCAAATGTTTGGATGACCTTAGTTGAACCCTTTGATGTCGCAAATTGCAGGACCTGACAGCAAAAAGAACAGTTTATGCACATGAAGTGACATGTTTATACGTCTTTGAAGAAAAACAGATTCTAATGATAACAAAACACTTTTATTACTTCTGAATCAACAATACAAAATAAGATCTTCTATTCTCAAATAGAATGAATCAATAACCAGTATTTGATCTCAATCAAATAATAACAACTAATAACTATGAAGTAACAAAGTATTTTGATCAAGACAATCAAAACACTAATTAGGGTTTTCTTTAGAGAAAGAGTATATCGTAAGTTTGAGAGAGATTAGAGAGATGATTTGTGTTATGAGAAAGACATAAGTCTTCAAGATATATAATCTCTTCGTTTCATTTAACCCTTCAACCTTCAAACATGCTCAATTCTATCCAAAATATGATCCAAGCTAAAATACTTTACACTTCAAGTCCTTCCTAAATATAACTTCAATATCAACCTTGAATCACTTTCCAAAGAAAATAACTCGAACAAACACAACATATATCAACTCAGATATCACAATCGATTAAACACAAGTATTTAGATCATAATTCTCAACACCCCTTTAATCGATAAGTGATATATATCAAACATCCCAAGATTTTTAACCAAAAATTATGTTGTAATGTATCCAACCCTTAGTAAGGATATCTCGCAATTTGATTTGCGTAATCCACTTTAATGCTTTTAACAACACCATTTAAAATCTTCTCTAACAAAATGTAAATCAATCTCAAGATGTTTTGTCCTTTCATGGAAAATGTGGTTGGTCGCTATTTTATAGCGATTTACTATCACAATGAAGAGAAACAGTAAAAGACCATAAATTTTAAGATCTTTTAAAACTTTTAAAATCCAGACATTCACTAGTAACTAAAGCAAGAGCTCAGACTTTCAAGTTGAACTTTTAGAGAGTAGGTTGCTTTTTACTTTTCCAAGAAACTAAAGACCCATTTAGAAAAACACAATATCCAGTAACTGATCTCCTTGTAACAATACATTTAGCCCAATCAGCATCAGAATAAGCAAGAAGAGACATACCAGAATTCTTGGTAATATGTATACCCAAACCTGGAGCTCCTTTAAGATACTTAAGTATCTTTAAAGCTATTCTGAGATGAGACTTAAGAGGAGAATGCATGAACTGGCTTAAACAGTGAACAGCATATGAAATATCAGGCCTAGTATTGGTCAAGTAAATAAGCTTTCCCATAAGCTTCTGATAATCAGTAATATTATCAAGTAAAGGATCATTATCAGTAGCTTCATTGGATATAACCAATTTAGACTGCAAAGGAGTTTTAGAAGGTTTACAACCAAGCATACCATACTCACTTAACAAATCTAAACAATACTTTCTTTGGTTCAAACAAATTCCTTTATCGGCCTCAAGAACTTCAATACCAAGAAAATATTGTAACTTTCCTAAATCCTTAATCATGAACTTAGTTTTAAGAAAGATTTTGAAATTATTAATTTCATCCATATTATTACCAAGAATAATAATATCATCAACATAAACAAGCAATGCAATAAACACATCATCATTAGACTTTGTATATAAAGAATAGTCACTTTTACTTTGTACAAAGCCATTTTCAATAAGAGCAGATGTAAGTTTAGCATTCCATTGCCTAGGAGCTTGTTTTAAACCATACAAAGACTTTTTAAGTTTGCACACTCTATTATCACCTTCAGGAAAGAATCCCTCAGGTAGTTTCATATAAACAGCCTCCTCAAGATCACCATATAAAAATGCATTATTAACATCAAGTTGAAAAATAGGCCAGTTATTCTGAACAACAATATTAAGCAAACATCTAACAGTGACCATTTTAACAACAGGTGAAAAAGTTTCCTCATAATCAATACCTTCCTTTTGATTATACCCTTTAGCAACAACTCTAGCTTTATATCTATCTATTTCTCCATCAGACTTATACTTAATTTTGAATACCCATTTACTCCCAATAGCTTTTCTACCAGGAGGCAAAACAGTGACTTCAAAAGTATTATTTCTATACAAAGCCTCAATCTCATTATTCATAGCATCAGTCCAATAGATAGATTTAATGACTTCAAAATAGTTTCTTGGTTCATGACTTTTATTTAACCGAACAAGAAACAATAGTTTCTAGAATTAAGTTTAGAATAATTCACAAATTTCTCAATTCCATACATAACTTTAGATTCAACCACAAAATCATTATAATTTTTAGGAAAAACAGAAGGTCTAGAAGACCTTCTCAAAGGTACTTCTGACTGAACTGGAGAATTTGAATCAAGATTCAGATTACCCTCAGAAATATTATTATCATCAAGTGTAGTTACCACCTCATCCTCATCAGCAAAAACACTATTGTCACTGTTATGATCAAGAACATGGTCTCTACAGATGGAGGAGAGTACCACCTTCACTTTGTGACTCAATGTCACTATTCGATTAGGTCTACTCTCTTCATCATTGGGCGTTCAGGGTTTCATTATCAAAAGTTCAACTGATTTAAGTCTTGAAAAACATTTTCAGAATTAGAACTGTTCTTATCAGCAGTTGAGTCTTTAAAAGGAAAAATAGACTCAAAAAATTTAACATCTCTAGAAAATATGAACTGATGCTTATCAAGACTATATAATCTATATCCTTTTTTAGAATTAGAATACCCCATCATAACACATTTCTCAGATCTACTACCAAGTTTATCATGATTATTAACAATAGTAGCAAAGCACAAACAACCAAACATTCTTAAATTGCAGAGAGTAGGTCTTTGATTATATATCATCTCAAAAGGAGATTTTCCATTAAGCACGTAAGAAGGCAACTGTTAATAAGAAAAGTAGCAAGAAGAATACACTCATTCAAAACTTAAGTGGAATTTCTCAAACATAAGGGATCTAGCAACATTCAAAAGATGCCTATGTTTCCTTTCAGCAATACCATTTTGCTGAGGAGTGTATGCACAAGAAGTCTGATGGGCAATACCTTTTTCATCACATAATTTTGAGAAAGAATGATTAACAAATTCAGTACCATTATCACTTCTAAAACTCTTAATTTTTCTATCAAACTGAGTTTCAATCATGTTATAAAATATAGTGATATAATGAATAGTTTCATCTTTAGTTTTAAGTAAGTATACCCATACAGCCCTAGTGTAATCATCCACAATAGTCAAAAAATACTTGTAACCTTCTTTACTAGCAACCTTATAAGGCCCCCATAGATCTAAATGAACAAGTTCACCCAAAATAGTAGAAGTATGATCACTTAAAGGAAAAGGTTCCTTAGTTTGCTTAGCTCTTTGACAAGTTTCACAAAATAAGTTTTGATTCTTTGAAGCAAGCTTCAAACTGCTTTTAAAACATTTAGAATGTGGTCTCGCAGGATGACCAAGCCTGCAGTGCCAGTCATAGTAAGAAAGTGTATTATTACTTTGAAAAGAGGTACCTCCAGAATTGAAATAATATAAACCACCACACTGATTACCGGCCCCGTAACATTTCCTGATTCAAACTCGATTCAAGAAATAACATTTGTTCTCATCAAAGGCAACAACAATTTTATTATCTTTGGCCAATTTATGAATAGAAATTAAGGTAACACAATATTCTGGAATAACCAAAACATCATATAATATTAAAGAATCAGCTAGTTTGAGATTCCCAATTTTAGTAATCAAAGCTTCAGCCCATTTGATGACCAACTTTTATTTGAAGATGAGAAATATCAAAACATTTACCAAGTCCCCGCCGTATGTGTCATATGCTGGTTAGCACCAGAATCCACAATCTTTCCATCAGAACTAAGTTTAGATTTTAAATTGGTATTTGTGGAAAAGAACTTGTGAAAATTTTGATTGAAAACCTTACTAGTATTAAAATAAGTACCTGCCATATTGGCCTGCACACTATTCCCTTTAATAGAGTTGTCTTTGATGAGAGAGATAAGAGTAGTAAGTTGTTCATCCAGAAACCGTAAGATGAACAAGACCCCACGTAATTATTATTAGAAAATCTTTTGAGAAGTCTCGAGGTCCGTTATTGTTACCCTTTTTCCAAAATTTGGAGGATACCCAATCAATTTAAAACATCCGTCCCGAGTATGTCCATTAAAACCACAAGTGATCACAAACAAGAGCGTAACCAAGATTTCTTCTATTATCGATACTTTATTAAAGTTTGCAATAGGTGGATTAGCCCGAGTATTCGATTAATAGATCTGCTACTCTGACTAGTTTGATTATTAGCCTGAGTATTCACAACTCTAGTAGCAAAAGCGTAATTATGATTCCTACTAAAACTACCGACACAACATTTCTATGGTTTTCTTCACTATCGATAATAGCATAAGCACCTTTAACATCGTGCAAAGGATCTCTAGAAAGAATATTACTTATTTGCATGTAAGTATCATCCGCACCCATTAAGAATTGCATAAGTTTCATAAGTTGGTTATGCTTTTAAAATCATCAAGAGATGACAAGTGCATCTAGGTAATTGAACCATAGCATCAAATTGTTTCCACAAAGTACTTAGCTTATTAAAATATTCGTAAATAGTAGTGCCATTCGAGTTAAAGAATGAATTTTATGATGCAAATTAAAAGTAACAGAACCATCAACCTCGCCAAAGGTATCTTTAACTCATTCCGCACACTAAAAGCACTTTTGGAAAATATTTGACCAAGAAACAACTCTTCGTAGATGGAATTTAGAATCCATCCCAACACAATAGCATTAACCCTATCCCATTGTCTTCCCAAAACTTCATCAACATTAGACCTTCTACAAGTTCCATCAATAAAACCGCTTTTATTTTTTCCTTCTAATGCTAACATCATAGCACAAGACCAGACATTATAATTCTCATTTCCTTTTAGTTTTATTGAAACCACAACAAAGAAGTCGAATCATTAGGGTGTAAATGTAAAGGATGACTCAAATCCAATTTACTTATTAAAGTGACAGGGTTATCAGCTTCATACTCATCATCAAGATAACCATGAATGTAATTATGAACAGACATGATTCAAGAATGTATAATCAATCACACAAGAAAGATAAAGAAAGAAGTTCCTGTGCTTTCCTTGCCACTAAAGTGGTAGGTCGGCGCATACAAGCACACAAAAATGTAACAAGAATATCAAAAACAACCACAACCAATCACAACTTCCAATAATCCCAAAACCTATCCTCCGGCAATCTAGATGAAAAATAAGAACAGAAATTAAAGAGAGAGTGCGAGAGGTGTTACAGAGCACGCAATATTAATCAGCAGCGGAATAACAGACCTACTATACTCTAGATTCACTTAGTCTAGAGATATAGCAGATATAAAGCAAGAACCCAGCACCAAGATCCAAGAACCAACAAACCCTAATTTTTCAGAATTAGGGAAAATAACCAGAACCACTTCCAATCTTTACCAAACACCAGATCTTAACGATTAACCAAACTTAATCAACTCCAGAAGCCTTTAATCACAAAAGCCCCAAAAAATACCAAACCCTAATTTTTCGAAATTAGGGTTTTCCAAACCTTCAAGATTAACCAAATTACCACAAGATCTATCAATTAACACACGTTAATTGATCAAGAACCAATCAATTTTTAAAACCCAATTTTATCAAGAAACCCTAATTTTCAAAACCGATATTCAGAGCAAACCTGGCTCTGATACCATGAAGAAAAACAAATTCTAATGATAACAAAACACTTTTATTACTTCTGAATCAACAATACAAAATCAGATCTTCTATTCTCAAATAGAATGAATCAATAACCAGTATTTGATCTCAATCAAATAATAACAACTAATAACTATGAAGTAACAAAGTATTTTGATCAAGACAATCAAAACACTAATTAGGGTTTTCTTTAGAGAAAGAGTATATCGTAAGTTTGAGAGAGAGATTAGCAGAGATGATTTGTGTTATGAGAAAAGACATAAGTCTTCAGTATATATAATCTCTTCAGTTTCATTTAACCCCTTCAACCTTCAAACATGCTGAATTCTATCCAAAATATGATCCAAGCTAAAATACTTTACACTTCCAGTCCTTCCAGAAATATAACTTCAATATCAACCCTTGAATCACTTTCCAGCAAATATAACTGAACAAACACAACATATATCAACTCAGATATCACAATCAGATTAAACACAAGTATTTAGATCATAATTCTCAACAGTCTTAAATAACCAGTTATCGTAACCTAAGTATACTGTAATTGGGCTTTCAAAAATCATAGTTGCACTTTACCATTATGTTTCTGAGCCTATACCTGCGAAGCCTTTACCATTATGTTTCTGAGCCCATAGAAGCTTTGCATCAGGACCATCTTTTTCCTCATTAACATGGCCACTCCCATAATCAAAAGGTGTAGCAGGGACAAACGTCATTGTTTCAGAACCTGAATTTTGCTTGGCTAGAATGGGCCTCTCGGCTCGGTTAAGTGTACTTGAAGTTGTCATCAATGCAGACTTGATAATAGCAGGACTCCAATGAGGATGCTTTTGCTTTATAAGTGTTGCTATCCCTACTATATGTGGTGCAGCGATGCTGGTTCCCGATATCATTGCAAAGTTTTCTCCTGTTGCAACCAGAAATAAAAAATATAAGTTCTCAAAAAAAGGTAGATAATCATATTGTAAAAATGAAGTATATGGATTTACCTTCATAATTAGCTTCATGGGTTCCGTTAGCAGACCAGGAAGACCAGATCAAAGAACCAGGTGCTAGAATATCTGGTTTTAGAAGATCCGTATCTTGAAATTTGTAATCTTTAATATTCGGGCCTCGAGCGGAGAACAATGCTACCATTGGTGCTGACTTGTATAGTATGCAAAAGAATCAGTCATTTGCCTCGACAAAAACAATGACACTACAAGACTCTTTTAAGGAAAATGATATATCGAACGGTGATATACTAAAGGCATGGCTTTAACAGAAACCATGTGCCTTCCACTGGAATTGAAAAGAAGCCAAGTTTGTTGATATTGTTTAAGTAGTTCACTTGTATACCATATTTTCCTACGTAAACATATAATAAGCACAAAACTGTTAAGATATATCCAATGTTATGTCTAACTTATGTTAGCATCCAATAGCTAGTAGTGTAATGATATTGCATGTTAGGAATTAGAAAATTCAGTCATTGAAGAGTCGGTCACCTCAAGTATATGTATTCAATAGAAAGCTCGTAGTCGTAGTCTAGTTATATTATTAAGTAGTTTGTTATGTAACACCGTGGAGGACGGACATGTCTTTACCCACTGTATGCCTGATCCACAGCCCGTAGGTGGCGTTAGTTTGTAAGAAACTATAAATACCCTCTACCTCCCAAGGTAGAGGGTTGGAGCTTCAATACCATTTTTCTTTGTTTCACATAGTTCCCAACTCTATTCCTTTCTCTCACTAGAACTTTCTCTCTCTAACATATTGAACGCCTCATATAATTATGGTTTAGTGTGATTGTGAAATCCAATATCCTACAATTGGTATCAGAGCCATGGTTTGATCACTTATATTTCATGCTCTTTGTTTTGGTGGATTTCATAAGGTTTTTGGGGTTAAAAGTGTTTAGAAGAGTTTGATTCATTTGGATCATTTCTAGTGTTAAAGTTTGGATTTTGATTGTACTTTTGTGTTTAGAATCATTATATGTGTTTAGGTTTTGATTTGGAAGGCTTGAATCATCGTGGTTGGGTTGTTTTTGGATTGAAAAGTGGTGGTTTTGAATAATACTTGAAGCGAGTTGAGTCACGTTGTACTTTTCCCGGTCATGAGTTGACTTGTTCTTGGAAGCGAGTTGTCTATGCGAGTTGCTTATTGAAGCGACTTGTTCTTGGAAGCGAGTTGTCTATGCGAGTTGCTTATTGAAGCGACTTGTTCTTGGAAGCGAGTTGCCCTAAGCGTGTTGTTATAGAAGCGTGTTGGGTTTTTATGCGACTTGGCTATTAAGCGAGTTGTCACTTTACGCGACTTGTGTTCTATGCGACTTGGCTATTAAGCGAGTTGAATAAGCGAGTTGATTAAAGCAACTTCTTTTATTAAGCGAGTTGATTGTGTTGCGAGTTGATACTAATGCGACTTGGCTATTTAGCGAGTTGATTCTTTAAGCGACTTGTCTTCTAGGTTTGACCAAAGTTGACTTTTACGTCAAAACTTCAAACGCCATAACTTTTGATCCGTAACTCGCTTTTAGCGAAATACACATCAAAACGATCGAACAAATGAATATTGTGAGGTTTCACCACGATGTCGTGAAACTAATTTTCGAGGCCCAAATCCTCCAAAAGGAAGTTATTGAGGTTTTTAAGTTTTTAGACCTATAATGCTCCGTTAAATCATGCAACAACCAATCCAAATCTCAACTAAACAATATCTCAGCTAATCCTACAAACAATCATAAGTCCTTACACACAATTTTCTATCATTTTGTCAATCCAACAGTCATCTTAATACATTTCATTGGTCATTGCTTAACGGTTTGGTCTTGATTTTAGTAAAATCCCGCGAAAGATTTTATTTCTCGGTTTAAATCATAGACTTGTAAAATCCCGTGCATACTACCACATCATGTCTTACTCTCTCGACCCGGTGATTTGGAAGTACTTAAATTGTATGATGTGTGGACAACAATGATAATGTTTGCTACATCGAACGATTAAAGATGATTGAATCAATCAATGAGGATGTGATATCTCGGGTTCGCACTCTAAAAAGAGGTAAATGCACCATCAAGGCTACAAAATGCCATGCTAAAGGAAAGTAACATTGAACCTTATCGCTACTCACCTCACTCGCATGCTTTATGTCCAATTTTGGATCGAACATGTAGTGCCATCTTCCGTCGGGATTTACCTACATTTACGGAACATTACTATTGAACTTAGAGCAATTGGAACAACAACTTGTTAAAGAAAAGGTTCAAGAAGATAGTTCTAGAGCTGCACTTCAGGTGATCCACAAACAATTTCAGTCATTCATCAGTGGGGAATTTACATCAGATTATGATCAAGACATGACTGAAACGTCTTTCAAGAGACACACTGGAATGGAAATTAGCGTGTTTAAAGAGACACTTATCCATCTCATGGATAATGTGGAGAAGTATATTGAGGAAGTTACTCAGACAGATGAAAAAGTGGATGAGTGTCTGGTGCAGTTGAGAGAGAGGTGTGATAAGTTGGGTAATGTATCGTTGAAGAATCGGTGTCGCTAAATGCGAATGTCGAGACAACAAATAATGATGAATCGAGATAATGCTAAATGGAATCTTCGTGCTTAAATTCACAAGAGAGAGGTGCACCAACCACAACTGTGCAAGTTAATGCAAAGGAACGCCCATGGAAGCTTTGGATGTACCCAAGATAGAGATGCACCAATCACAACCTCGTGCATGTCAATGCAGAGGTAAGTTGCATGGAAGTTTCATTGTACCTAGTGTGCATCTTCTACTCAAAATGATGATTATGAGTTGCATGAGTACACCGCATTTGTGCTCGATTATTCCTTGACCACTCGAACTCAATACCTATAAGGATCAAGTTGCCATATACTGAACAGTGCTAAGTTTGAACTTACCACTCGAAAGGTGAGATGGATATCCAAATGCGTACAATTATTAGAAAAAGTAATTTTAGAAGAAGTATTAAAACAAGAGTTAAACTCCTTACAAGGAAAGCTTTCCAAAGCGCTAAGCAAAACACGAATTTCAAGAAAATGTTAAAATGCTTAGCAAGAATTCAAGGCTAAGTAATCAAAACTTTTGAATGATTTTTCCAATCTAAAAACTTTGAAAAACAAGCTTGAAAATAAGTTGTACGTATAAGGAATACCATTCAAACCGCTTCACATGATCACTAAGCATAGAGTCTTAAGCGATAAGCACAAGATTCCACTTGTTGAGGAACCCATGAGTGTGTAAATACTCATCATTTTGGTTAATCGAACTGCAAAACGCTTAAAATGCTCGTAAATGCATCAAAATACTAAAATATTCCAAAATTGCATTTTATATGTTTCGGATGCAAAATGTTCAAAATCGATGAAAATGAGCTAAATTTGCATAATTGGCGCTTCACCCCCAAGTTTCAAAATGTTGTCGAAATAGTCCACGAGCCAAAATTTCAAAGAAAAATCACCAAAGGTCCTTTTAAAATCATAACTTGTCAAAATTAGTCCTTTGGTGAAAAATATCAAAAGTTTTGAGAAATTACAAAATTGGTCCTTCAAGTTTCAAATTTGGCAAAATGGCCCTTGAAAATTGGAAAATGTCAAGTTTGGTCCTTGTATTATGGAAACTTGTCACTTTTGGTCCCTTGAACAACTTTGTTTAATTGGCGCCTTGGCCCTTGATTTTTCGTAAATTACATAACAAGTCCTTGCCATATAAGCCTTTTAAACCCTTTTGGACCGCTTAATACCCATTGTGACCGCCATGGCCATTTGGACCCCCACTGCTTTGACCCCCACTTTAATATTAAAATCCAGTCAAACAGATAAGTAAAAAAAACCTTGGCGCGTTTTCTTTTTCCTGCTTCTTCACCCACCACGCGCAACACCTGTGCTTTACCCATTCCCACTCACCTTTCCCTCCTCACTCCACCTCCACAACACTACAAAGAAATCATTAATTCTTCCCCTCATCACACTCAATCACTCGGTGATAAAACCATTTCCGCCAAAACCAATCAATGGCCAAAATCATCTTAACTCATCCATGGTCTCAAAGACAAAGGGAACTGCTCATTTGGAGAGAGAAAGCATTTGGAGCTATAAAAGGAAGGAGGAGAAGCAAGATAGAGGGTAGTTAGTTTTATTTTTCTTTGAATGTTTTTTAGTTATCTTAATTAAGTGTTTTAAAATGTAAGGTTAAGCTTTATTGTATGAAACTCAAGTCACTTTATCTTTGTAATCTGCTGTTTAGGTGTTAGGAGTAGGTGCAATAAGTTTCCTTAGAATGGTTTTAGTATTATCTAGCTTCTTTTATCAGTTGATGAAAGATAGTGCTTATTTGCTTATTTTAAGTAGCTTATTTCCATTTCAGTTACACTACAGCTCTTATTTCATCCACATAAGCCCATGTTTTTATATTTTTCATAGACTTAGATTATTATTTTAGAATTTACCTGAATTTTTCATAATTTTTAGTTATTGTTTACTATTTTTCTTTATTAAAATCAGTTTTTAGTCATTTTTAAATAGCATTTAATACAAATAATTAAGAAAAGTTTCAAAAAATAATTTTCATTTTCTTAAGTTAAGATAAATATAAAAAGTCAAAAAATATTTTTCCAGATTTTCTTAGTTAAATTTGTATTTTAAGTAATTTAATTAGTTTTAAATAGTTTTAATTCCTAGAAAATACAAAATATTCAGAAAAATACAAAATAGTTTTGAAAATTCTCTTTGATATTTTAGATTTTTCCAAGTCATAATTTTATTTTTCTAGCTTTATTTCCTATTTTCTTGTATTTTAGGCTATTATTAAATAGTTAAAAATTGTTTTTAATTAATAATAATTAGATAAATAGTTTTAAAAATAATTTTCTTTTCTATAAATTTTCTTTTATCATTAGGTTTGTAAAATATTATTTTCATATTTTTAGGATTTATTCTCGCTTGTTTCACGTTTTCATTCAGACGTAACGTAGTTTTAATTCGCTTTATAAAACATAAAATTAAAACATCATTTTAAATATAGTGATAGCGTTTATTTAATATTTTTATCTTTTAATTTCCTTTAATTTGCATTTAAGCCCTTTAGTTTATGAGCTTTTCTCGTAGTTATAATAATTCAAATCTCCTTTCCGCTCAAATCTCTCGATCACTATATCGTTTGGTGATCCATTGCATAGCTCATTGGGACATAACGACCCGGGAAACACTATACTCCCGATCTTCATTGCATTTGTGCTTAAGTCGTTTTAAGTTTCTTACGGTCGGCCATTCACAAGTGGTAAACTTGTGAGAAAACCCGACCGTTTGGGAGCGAATCAAATTTTTTTTACGCCGGGAGTCTTTGATTATCTTACGCCTAGCGATTAGTGATTTGGATATTCACTCCTTGTTCATACCATCCTTTAGTATTTATATTTTCTTATAAAAATCCAAAATATTTTTTTATTATTCAAGTTTTCAACAAACACAAAAAAAAACCAAAAGATTTTCTTTCTTATTTTACAAATGTTTATCCAAAATCCAAAAATATCCATCTTTACCCTCTCACATCTTTGATTCTTCATCCCTACCCTCCGAAAATCTTTGATTCTTTCTATGTCTTATCCTCACCCTCTTGGTTGTCAATGGTGTGGTGGTCCTTATAATGGTGGCAATTGCCCCGGTTGTAGCATGGTGGAATGTGAAACAGTCCGTCTATAACCAAGATCCTTATTCCTACCATAACACAACCGATTTATTCCATCCACTACCACTGTGAGACTCAAGCAGCTTTTATTGTAGAGTACCGTGGTGGTTCACACTCCGCTCGATTGTCAATCGGAAACACGCTTGTCTATGAGCAGTTCCCGATAACAATTATGACTACCACACATATAACTCATGTACCACATCGCTTTTATGTTATGAGTACCGTGGAGGTCCTCACTTTAGCTCGATTGTCAAACAAGGAATCCATTTCCTTGTTCCAATTACGACTCTTCAGATCATGACCAACCTCTACAAGACCAAGTGAATCGTGCACCACCTCACCGAGCCACTTCCTCAAAATCTTCTCCTTGATCTTTTGGATTTAGTGGAAGATTGAAGGATTGTAAACATTCCCAAGATAATCCAAATCAAAATCCATGGAAGAATTGTTAGTCAAGAGCGGTTGCTAAATTAAATTCCAAAATTGCGTTTGAAAATCTATTAGGAATCAATTGCAAAGAAAAAGCAAACGGATCTAGCTCTCAATTTCGTTTATTTCGATGACAATGATGATGAGGATACACTGATATCCTTCAATTCTATAAAATTCATCAAGTTCATCAAATGATATCCCAGCCAGTTGAGATTCATTCTCAAACAAGCGCTATCACACCCAAGCTCCCACTCGCTCTCGAACACGGGGATGAGCATCTTGACACTGTTCACGAAAAGGAATCGGACGAATTCATAAAGTCTAGTGTTGAGAACCTTGTCCCAATCCCGAGAGAGTCACAGGAACCCCGATCATATGTGTGATTCTCTTCCTCTTGAGTGTTCAAATGATCATTTGGAAACTTTCTCTGATCTTAGCGACGATTGTGCTTCCTATGGAAACATGGAGTATGTTGAGGCATCACTCCCACAGTCTAATCATCTTCTTGAGGAGTTCACCAATGAACTCACTCACATCAATGATCGTTCACTCACTTCTTATCCCAACAGTCCAATAGAGAATGTTGATCACTTTGTTCCCGAAACATTCAAAACGACTTTCACCAATCCTCTATTTGAATTCAACTCTGAATTCACTTTAAATTCTGAGAATCCACTCTTTGATACTCAGATTGAGGATAGTGATGAGCCTACAATGGAACAAGAGTTCACAATTTCACTTCATGTGAATGATTCTCTTCATGAAGAGTTCTCCGGTGAACTCTCTCATGACATATCTCCTCCGAACATGATCATTTCTATTTTGATCTTGAGGATGATATTGGCTCGGAGGAAGGTGTACTCTATCATATGAGTGTGCTTATTAATGATACTACCTCACCCTTCCTCCCAATATGTCACATTTGAGGATGAAGAATGGATCTTGATTGTTATCAAAACCTTTCTTCCTTTCCTCAAATATCTTGTGATTTCTCTTCATCTTCACTCCTTCGGAATGAAGACACTATCTTTGACCCCGCATTTTCATTTATCATTTTTGAGCCGGTTCTATGTATATCTCATCGGTGTGGAACTTTCACGTGCTTCAAATGTTTGTCCAAACATCTTGAATGAAAGTCCGATGGAGATTGTCTCTTCCACTTACTTCCCATGAACCAATGAATTCGGGGTCGAGTCAAGCTAGCGACTCGGTAATCAAAAAACAAGAGCTAAACATGGGTTTTCACCGTGTGTTCCACCCTAATGGGAGTTGCCCACATGTTATATATATATAAGTTTTCAAAAAAAAAAAAAAATTCAAATAATGGCCGTAGTATTTCCCTTTACGTTATTTGTTTCAAGCATAACCGCTTGTACTTTGAATATTGAGGCAATATTCATTTCTAAGTGTGGGGAATTTCACGAATTTTATTATATAATTATACCGCCTAATTCCCGCTTTTTGCCATTTTTTTTTTGGAGTAAGTGTTTTGACTTACTCATTTGGTTATCGATCCGCCTTGTCTAATAAACAAAAGGATTGGCTAATCCAGAGCAAACGGCTCTTGGTAAAGATATCTCAAATCCGTTGACGGCTTGCAATTTGCCCAAAATTGTATGGTATTCATTTCACCATATCCTTAAAAGTGAAGAGTTGGCTAGCCGCAAGTTTATGGCTTGTGGTAAAGGCGATGGAAAAACCATAATTGGTAATCGACTCACCAAAGATAATATTGATAATTTATCTAAGAGTTGGCTAGTCCGTAGCAAACGGCTTCGGTAAAGACAAATCAAATCCGTTGAAAGTCGGTGGTTTGCTCAAAATCACATGTTATCGGTGTACCATGGTTCTTACTTGAACCGAAACATTTGGCTACTCCGAGTAATGGCTTTTGGTAAAGAGATTCAAATCCATTATGTTTTTCAAAAGATTGCTAGGGACTAGCAATAGTTTAGTGTGGGGATTGATGAGTGTGTAAATACTCATCATTTTGGTTAAATCGAATCGCAAAACGTTTAAAATGCTCGTAAATGCATCAAAATACCTAAAATATTCCAAAATTGCATTTTATATGTTTCAGATGCAAAATGTTCAAAATCAGATGAAAAATGAGCTAAATTTGCATAATTGGCAGTTTCAGTCCCCCAAGTTTCAAAATGTTGTCAGAAATAGTCCCTGAGCCAAAATTTCAAAAGAAAAATCACCAAAGGTCCTTTTAAAATCATAACTTGTCAAAATTAGTCCTTTGGTGAAAAATATCAAAAGTTTTGAGAAATTACAAAATTGGTCCTTCAAGTTTCAAATTTGGCAAAAATGGCCCTTGGAAAATTGGAAAATGTCAAGTTTGGTCCTTGTATTATGGTAACTTGTCACTTTTGGTCCCTTGAACAACTTTGCTTAATTGGCGACCTGGCCCTTGATTTTTCGAAATTACATAACAAGTCCTTGCCATATAAGCCTTTTAAACCCTTTTGGACCTGCCAATACCCATTGTGACCCTGCCATGGCCATTTGGACCCCCTGCCTGTTTTGACCCCCCACTTTAATATTAAAATCCAGTCAAACAGATAAGTCAAAAAAAAACCTTGGCGCGTTTTTCTTTTTCCCTGTCTTCTTCACCCACCATGCCTGCAACACCCAGGCTTTACCCATTCCCCAGCTCACCTTTCCCCTCCTCACACTCCACCTCCACAACACTACAAAGAAATCATTAATTCTTCCCCCTCATCACACTCAATCTCACCAGCTGATAAAACCATTTCCCGCCAAAAACCAATCAATGGCCAAAATCATCTTAACTCATCCAAGGGTCTCAAAGACAGGTGGGAACTGCTCATTTTGGAGAGAGAAAGCATTTGGAGCTATAAAAGGAAGGAGGAGAAGCAAGATAGAGGGTAGTTAGTTTTTATTTTTTCTTTGAATGTCGTTTTTTTTAGTTATCTTAATTAAGTGTTTTAAAATGTAAGGTTAAGCTTTATTGTATGAAACTCAAGTCACTTTATCTTTGTAATCTGCTGTTTAGGTGTTAGGAGTAGGTGCAATAAGTTGCCTTAGAATGGTTTTAGTATTATCTAGCTTCTTTTATCGGTTGGTGCAAGATAGTGCTTATTTGCTTATTTTAAGAAATTTTATTTCCATTTCGATTACACTACGACTCTTATTTCATCCACATAAGCCCATGTTTTATATTTTCATAGACTTAGA
The DNA here is from genome assembly GCA_022545495.1 of Chrysanthemum lavandulifolium. NCBI lineage: Eukaryota > Viridiplantae > Streptophyta > Magnoliopsida > Asterales > Asteraceae > Chrysanthemum > Chrysanthemum lavandulifolium. The sequence continues at coordinate 189,507,305 of CM040245.1, read as the reverse complement.
TTATTATTTTAGAATTTACCTGAATTTTTCATAATTTTTAGTTATTGTTTACTATTTTCTTTATTAAAATCGCTTTTAGTCATTTTAAATAGCATTTAATACAAATAATTAACAAAAGTTTCAAAAAATAATTTTCATTTTCTTAAGTTAAGATAAATATAAAAAGTCAAAAAATATTTTTCCAGATTTTTCTTAGTTAAATTTGTATTTTAAGTAATTTAATTAGTTTTAAATAGTTTTTAATTCCTAGAAAATACAAAATATTCGTAAAAATACAAAATAGTTTTGAAAATTCTCTTTGATATTTTAGATTTTTCCAAGTCATAATTTTATTTTTCTAGCTTTATTTCCTATTTTCTTGTATTTTAGGCTATTATTAAATAGTTAAAATTGTTTTTAATTAATAATAATTAGATAAATAGTTTTAAAAATAATTTTCTTTTTCTATAAATTTTCTTTTATCATTAGGTTTGTAAAATATTATTTTCATATTTTTAGGATTTATTACCTTCGGTTTCACGTTTTCATTTATGACGTAACGTAGTTTTTAATTCGCTTTATAAAACATAAAATTAAAAACATCATTTTAAATATAGTGATAGCGTTTATTTAATATTTTTATCTTTTAATTTCCTTTAATTTGCATTTAAGCCCCTTTAGTTTATGAGCTTTTTCCGTAGTTATAATAATTCAAATCTCCTTTTCCGTTCAAATCTCGATCACTATCGTTTGGTGATCCATTGCATAGCTCATTGGGACATAACGACCCGGAAACACTATACTCCCGGATCTTCATTGCATTTGTGCTTAAGTCGTTTTTAAGTTTCTACGGTTGGCCATTCACAAGTGTCGAACTGGCCATGAGAAAACTCGACGGTTTGCACCGATCGTGAACCAAATCCAGAGGTAATTAAAAAGGCTAGAAATGCTCATAAGGTGCTTTATGATGGTAATGAAATCCTTAAGCCTAGGCGAAACCTAGTTGCGTTGAGTGCACCGAGGAAGATAAGAAATCGATGAAGTCACTAGGAGAAAATGTATAAGAAGTTAGAAGATCCCGAGTGTAAAAGAATAATATAACGATCAAACCCCATAATTACACTAAAGAAAATTGGATCTCCTTGAACAAGTTTAAGCCTCGACTCTATTAACCCCTGAACAAGTGTTCGGAAAAAGGATTTAGATAAGCAAAAGAGAATCTTGTTGTAACGAACCCTCCCTTAGGAAAATTCCTAAAGCGATTGTGTATCCCCAATACACCAATGCATCTAGTTCCTAGAACTATTGCTACTAAAAGCAAGACCTTAATCACCAATATGTTATTTTTCAACTATTTGTTGATTTTGAGAAAACTTGTAAGAAAAGGATCACACCCATCGATAAGCGAAGGGAAAGGGTTTTGAACAAACAAAAGAATGCTATTTAAGCGAGGTCATGCTTTCTTTAAACTTCTAAAAGATCACTTTGAGAGTCTTAAAAGGGATAGATATTGATATTAAGGGAATGGAAAAGGAATTTGATGCAATGATTGTTGAGGTTAGTGACTATGAGAGAATTAAAATATAATGAGATTGAGAGGAAGAACTTGCATACATCGAATGAGAATCGATTTCGAATGTATTGCTCAAGATGTGTTTTTCATCGCTACAAATTGTTCCATTAATGCTTCTCAATTTCATGAATTATCTCGTTGCTACGAAAGTCTCCCATGATCGTGTCATTGAGCTTGAAACAACAAATTCAAAATTGCATGAGAAAATAGAACAGGATGATCATGATAACTTGGTCAAACATTATTCTAAATTAGAAGTTGAACATCTTGCTTTGCAATTAAAACATCAACATCTCAAAGAAAATGTTAAAACCTCAAATATCAAGACATCCTCCGATGCTCCCGAGTTTGATGCGCTTTTGAAATTAGCAAACGTGATGAACAAATTCGAGCTCATTATAACACGATCAAAAGATTGAAAGCCCAAATTTCACAACTAAAAGGTGAAAAGAAGGATGTGATTGGTTCCCATATGCCCACCTTTAGATTTCGAATTTCCAACTTCAAAACATAATTGATAACTTGCAAAAGGAAAATGATTGTTTTAAAGTGAAATTTCAAAGGTTAATGATCAAAACAAAGAGTTATGTGATTCATTTAAAGTTAATCATGATAAACAAATTGAAAAGATAACTTCTTTACTTAACGATATTGAGAATCAAGCGTGAGGTGAAAGGAAAGTTGCCCATCCCAATTGCAAATACTGCTCCTAAGGTTTCGCTTGGATAAATATGCTATCGATATGTTATATATTCCCCGCCCATTAGGAATAATGAACTTGCACATAAAGCATATCTCTCATACCTTAAGGACAGTTTGAAGGGTCTCCAGTGAGATTGTTGAAGATGAAAGATTAGAAAACCTTTTGATAGTACTATAGCCTGCCTGCATGGATGCCAAACGATCTCGGGAACTCTTAGAGTATGTAATTGTCACAAGTCCGAAATCTAGCAATAGGCTAGATAGAATAGTTGTGCCTTGTTCCATGCCTAAAGCCAAGCATGTGACCCTTGATATGCCTTGTTCCATGTCAAAATTCAAGCAAGCAACCTTGATGTGCCTCCTAGAATTTCGATCCCAAGACTTCTAGACCGTAAATGCGTAAAGTAGTGAAGCCATGTAATGTTCCCATCGTTACGCCTACAGATGTTAAGATTGACACTAAAGTTAGCGGCTCAAACCTAGAAGCAATGCAAAGAAGGATAGCATTACGCAAACTAAAAGTGTTCATGATAAGGAAGTGAAAGAACACCATAGGGACAAGAAGTTTGATTTGAACAAAAGAATCGTGTTAGTTCTAGTATTAGCTCTAAGCTTATCGAAATTAATTCGAGGCCTCATGTTGTCTCGCAAAACATGTAAAAATGTTTATTTTCCGTAATCATGATAAATGTGATGTGTTATTTCGAGGTCTAAGATTCATAACCCGCTTAAGAAAGTTTAGAGAGCGAAACAGATTAAGCAATCTTGGAAACCCACAGGAATGTGTTTACAAATGTAGGATTTCGGTGGAAGCCCACTGTGTCGAATATTAACGAATGGAAAACCTTACCCCTTAGCTAGATCTACTATGCCTAGAATAGTGCTGTTAAGGTTTGGAAGCCAACGGTAGAATAATCCCGAAGCACAAAATGTCATTTGACTAAGTCCGATGTTTCTACTAGTTCGCCTCCTAGGGATAATGCCATTGCATCTAGGGTTTCACGATTCAAAGACTGCTTGTGCTAACCAAATGAACCCATCAAAGACGTGGGATCCAATTGCTTCCAATCTCTGTCTTCGCTCGTTGTCCAAAGCAGTCGCATAAATCGTTCCTTGGTATTTGATTCGGACGGCTCTAAACATATGACTGGGCTCTTAACAATGACGCTTGTTCACACGGTTCTCAGCCTCGTTCTTCAACACTATGGCGCTCGCAGATATCACCAGCCCCTGCCTCAAAGAAAAGAAAGGTGTACGCTTCAAGATTGTGCTTTATCTTCATAAGAGAAATCTTCATGTTTATGATCATTCTCAACGCCATTCTTCATCAACAAGCTTCATGTTTCTCCCATGCTCATTCTGTCATCAAATGGATCTACGTTCATTGGTGTATATTCTTATTCACATGTTAAATCAAAAATGGCAACTTTGGATGCAATTTTTGAGGGGGAGAAGAGTGCATATACTACATGTTGATGGATACTTAAATTATGGTCGTATGACTCTCATTCAACGCCTAATGCTTCACTTACTAAGGATAACTGGGATTCATGTTTGGGATTCATTGTTTCAAGATATGTTTGATGAGTACTTCAAACCTCCAACGAATGTTGATCATCTAGTTTCTGAAGCTCATGCTCCGGTTCCTACTGACTCAACTGGTTCACCATCTAAGAAGTACTTCTCGGAATTCTCAAGAAACCTTATCACCAGTTACTTCACAAGGCGTTGTTAATGACTATCATTGCAGTTGCACTCATGAATAGTGATCCGCTCTTTGGTATTCCTTTGCCAAATCTTCACGGATCATTGTTTCATTGTTCTTTCCTAAATGTGCACTCTGTAAATCAACCACATGAACATTAAGGAAAATGACTTCATCATCAGCTTAAAAACATTATTGTTGAATCTTCCATATCAGTCTCTACATGTATACCTTTAGGAAGAATGCATCAATGTTGAGGAATCATTATTTCTGTTCAGTGGGTCAATGTACATCCGACTGTATGTTTATTCACGTGTTGGACATTTGACACAAGTTGATCTCTTCGGAGTTAATCATTTATCACTTATTTGAGATTGAAGTTAAATTTCACAAAGGCGTGTTCTTATTTGATATCTTGCTCGGGTCTAAGAATGTTAAGTTGAAGACTTGGTTTATCTAGTTACCAGCAGTCGGGGTGGATGGTTAAAGACCGACGATGTGGATAATCTCAAGAGGTGTTAATGTCTCATACTTTGTTTGAGTTGTGAGTACTTAGAGATTTGCTTGAAGCATAGATTCTCGACACCGTTCTTCCATCATTAAGTGCAAGCTTAAGATACAAATGCGGGGAATTCGACTTTAGTTTCAAGTTTGGTATATCGGGTTTTCTTCAATAGTGGTCACTTCAAATTGTCTACATATGTGTTAATAAAGATAGTCAGAGAGAGTTTCTGTAGCAGTTGATTCTCACAGGATTCATTTGGGCTATTTGAGTTCTTCTCACAAGATTTCAAGTTTAAGGGTATGAATGATGTGTTGCTGATTCTGAGGTATAAAAACTAGCAAGGGGGAAGGAGACATATATCTAAAAGCACAACGAGTACACTTGATGAACTTAACACTTCTACCTGATTGAAGTTATCCCGGAAAGACAATGGTCATAACCGTAGAGAAACTCAGTGTTTTACTCGTAGCCTTTGGTGTATTATTCCAACCATTTGAGGGAAGGATGTATTATTCCAACTATTTGGGGGAAGTGGTCTCTGGAGACCTTTGGTATATGTTACTTCAGCGTTCAGTTGGAAGAAATGTGAGAAGAATATTTGGAACGTGAGATGTTACTGCCTATCAACATCTTATATACGGTTTATGATAAAGTGCTTCCGGTTATTGACTCATGTACACAAGGTAATGATGATTTCGATGATATCGCATCCATCAAGGGAGATATATGTGTACATCAAGGATGCACAACATGTTCACTGATCGAGCTAATTCGCTTATTTCGAGTTGACATCCACGAGATGATTAGTGACTCAACATGTTACATGGATGTCATCGCTCTACTCTTGATAGGTACATGTGTACATTATGTGCCGATTGGTTATATGTTAGATAAGCTGGAATGCACTTGGTAAAATGGAGATGTTGATATATTGTTCCCTAAATAGACAACCGGTCAATCTCGAAGAGTAAGGTGTACATCGGGATGCATAACAGTTCATGTGATCGGTCGAATCGTTAATCCGGATTTGATAACCACCGAGACGATCAATGTTTCAACTTGTTACCGGTGTTCTCGTGTTCTTGGTGCCGAGCTTCAATCAATAAGACCGCTTTGTATTCAACTCTACTTTAGGAAATGGTCTTTATTCAATGTTTGTCGGTTTGGGTGGAAGCTACCAAAGATTCAAATTGAGAAGGCTCATGTTCAGACGATTTTCTTAGAAGCCTCGAATGCTTTGGTGGTGAAAGTTTAGGAGATGTTGATTACTTTCTTCTACAGCGTGATGAACGATATCCTTATCTCGGTACTCAATCATCATCCTCTTAAGCTAAATTATCTCTTGTATATATTTTTTCCAAAACAAAATACAAAATTACAAAACCTACAAAAAGCAAATACAAAATATAAAACTTTAAAAATCCATAAAATTAGAAAATCTTGAAAATTCCAAAAATATTGTCATTTTGTCATGTTTTTCCGGTTCGATAACATCTACGGACTTTGAGTTGTCACTCAAAGAATGACAAGGGTCTTTAGATGTTGTTCAATGTTTAAAAAAAAAAAAAAGGCGGAGAAAATGGTGGTTTATTGTCATTTCGCATAATAACCGTTTTTAAAAGAAAGAACGAGCCATGCTTTATCATGTTTTCAAAATTCCATGCTCGATTCTATAAACATTTATCTCACGAAAACTAACTGCTTTGATAAATAACTCGGACTCTATTTTTGATGATCATCTCGACTTACTTGTCAAAATATCTATATCTCAATCAACAACCTATGTCATTGATTGAGGGAGAATGATTTCAATTAAATTAAAAGTTATTTGTCATTCAATTTTTTCAAAAGATATTCAAGCATGCTTAATCAATGGAGTTTAAAGTCTTGATATCCGATCCTTGTCATTAAAACGCTTTTCATAATCAAGTCAAAATTCTCCTTAAAAGCTTTCAAAATCAATTTAAATCTCTGAGATCACAAATCTCAAATGATTTGATAATTGTGATCGGGGAGAATTTGTGATTTAAATTGAATTTAAACCGATAAATTCGTAAATGGTTTTATAAGGATGTACAAGCTCTCCTTCCCACATGTGCCAAACGATTTCTAATTTTCCATGCACATGTTGAGGGGGAGCATCTATCTTAAACCATAAAGATCCGAAACGTGATCAATTTACATCAATGTGCATGTTCCCTCTAGTATGCGCAAAATCTTTTCAAACCTTGATGCACATTTTGAGGGGGAGCAAAATTGTGAAAACCACATCGTTCCCGAAAATGCTTTATCTACTTGATTTGATTAGGGAAGTGATGTTGATATCTTTTAGAAAATGGAATTCAAAGAAGTTAACTCTTTCTCTTGCCTCCGTGTGCCAAACGATTTCAATCACTTGATGCACATGTTGAGGGAGCTCTTATTCTAAAATATCAAAAACAATTCAGTGCAAAATGCTTTGATAATATATCACAAGCACACGGATTGATTTTCAAATGGTTTTCAATTGGTTTCTATGGCGTATGAACAATACCAAATAGGCCAGACCAACTTTACTTATGTATGGTGATATAAGGATGATAAGGTTAGGTATGTGTTCTCATGATCCGCCGTAATCAGGAGGGATCTACCCAGGACTATCCACTAGTTAGTGTAGAGTTCTTAGGTATGATGATAAAAGGAGAAAAATGAGATATGGGAAGAGTGCGGATCGAGACCGAGCTAGTTGGAATAAACCCGACAAGGTTCTAGCTATGAAGTATCGGTAAGCACCGAATGGGTTGAAGAATGAAAAGAATTGAATAAGAAAAGGGTGAAAACAAATAGCCTCCATATATTCAACCTTAGGCGTAAACCGGTTCAATTCATATGCTACGATGGTAACATCGGTATTGAAGACAAGACGTCATGGACCCAAAGGACGCATCGCACTTCAACTTTCCAAACCACTCAAGTTCCTCTTAAAAGGACTTGTTTCATTCTCACGGGAACCGACATTATCTATCGACTTTCTCTAGAGATTGTTGATATGAAGAAGGAGACCCTCTCCTAGTCTCCGATATAGGATCCAAAATGCACAAATTGAGTCTAGAGCCACGAGATCATCAATAAATCTCATTAGGACACTTTCAATGAAGACTCTCGCATTTCACACAATGTGGAAGAGAGATTATATCTCGAGTCCTACGCATTATCCTTGCGGTATTGCCGAACATCCGAGTGATATGTAAACATATTCACAATGAAGATGGAAAGCTTCTTTGAGCCATCATCAAACAAGCTCTCGGTAGGTGGCATGTGAGATCTATTCACTAGATCAACCATGTGACAACCGAGCAGAAACAATGGGCGATTCAATCTTTTGAATCAATCTCGGTTCAGTTATGGATTGACGGATACCTTTGAAAAACCGGTCGTTGTGCTTAAAACTCTTTTCTTTAGCACATCGACCGTACCTAATATTTCAAATCAAAAGGTGTTTTTAGGATTGATAATTGATTTTCAATAAAACCTTCGTTGTATTGCAAAAACAATTTCTATTGAGCAATACACGATTGTTTTCAAATCTCTTTTCATCAATCGGTGGACTTAAATTATTTGGTTCACTCAATTCGTGTTGTCTTCTTTGAGACGTTCGGTTTGAGAACGACTAGAGCACCGCGAAACCCCGTCAAGGAAATTCTTGAATTATACCGATCACAAAGACATGTACCGATCAACGGGAACCGTGGGCCGTGTACCTTAATTCAACGAAAGTGGTCAAAGACACTTTCGCGGCGCTTTATTGCTAGCTGTTGTATGCGTGTACGCCCGACGCTTGCGGTGATCGTAATGAAGCGGTCAATCCATAGCCGCATGCTCACTCAACACATTCATCTCGAAAGAAATCATGATTAGTGCATTAATGACTCTGATATTCACACTCCATGCTTCTGCTTCGCTGCTGCCAATATCATGAATCAATTAAAGCTTCCGCTACTCTGATGAGAATACATCATGATCCTGAATGTGAGCATGTCGGTCCAAAAGTCACAACATCACATAATATCAACACACAATGGAAAAGTCAAAGATTAATGTCAGCTGATGATCTCAATTATGGCTCGAAACTCATCATCACGTGAATCAGTTTAAAGACCTCCACTTGAATTATCCAAACATGCAAATCTTGAAGAATCAAAGACTACGAGCTACTGAGCAACAAACTTCATCAAGAATCTTCAAAGCAATCTAATGTAATATCTGTTTGTATTCATTGTAAATTGAGGTGACCTCCCTTAGGGGGAGATTGTTAGGAATTAGAAAATTCAGTCATTGAAGAGTCGGTCACCTCAAGTATATGTATTCATTAGAAAGCTCGTAGTCGTAGTCTAGTTATATTATTAAGTAGTTTGTTATGTAACACCGTGGAGGACGGACGGGTCTTTACCCACTGTATGCACGATCCACGGCCGTAGGGTGGCGTTAGTTTGTAAGAAACTATAAATACCCTCTACCTCCCAAGGTAGAGGGTTGGAGCTTCAATACCATTTTTCTTTGTTTCACATAGTTCCCAACTCTCTTCCTTTCTCTCACTAGAACTTTCTCTCTCTAACATATTGAACGCCTCATATAATTATGGTTTAGTGTGATTGTGAAATCCAATATCCTACATTGCACTTACTACCAAGGGGTGTCTAGATTAGATTATTTGGGAGAACTTAAGCTACAAACTAAACTATGCTAAAAAAAAGATGGGTCCAATTACCAGATTATCCTCGTAAACATATAACTTTCAAAATAGAGTCAACATTCCAAACAATAATATATGTGTTAAGCATTTGATTGAACAGTTGGTATGATGCATATACAAAGATGCGTCTGCATTTTTTTCAAAAAAAACAATAGCTCACTAATAGGTAGCGTTCTCTTCCTACATATATCTAACTAATCTCAAAACTTGTCCAATCATGTAGCTTCTAATTTTCATATTAAGATACTGAATTTTCATGACAGTAAAAAAGTGGTAAACGAAATGATTACATAGTAAACCACAAAAAATAGGGAAACAATCGTTCAAAATTACAAAAGCATAGGTGAACGTCAGCTGCCCAATGCAATCTACCGCCCACCATGAAAACGATATCAAATGACACCGCTTGTCAGCGACAAATAATATTGTACTATGGTCTACAAAGAATCAATATGAAATGGGGATCATCAAAAGTTTGTAACAAAATATGGATAATACATCAGATTTTGCAGCATATAATATAAACGAAACTATATTGGCTAGTCCCGCGTGACACAGGACGACACCTGGTCATCCAACGCCACGCCGCCTTTCTCTCCAAATGACCGGACATGACACGGATGCCACGATCGATGACCTAAGGTTGTTTTTTTTTTTTTTTTTTTTTTAAAGAAAAAAGAAAAGAAAAAAAAAAACGGACAAGCATGTTGAATATCGGTCGAAAATCGAACCGATATTCTATTTCTTGGCCACACAACTGATGTCAAGCCCGATCTCCACATCCGACAAACTCGATGTCAACATCGGTCATCATACAAAAAATGGGGTGCCCAACCGATGTTCACCCATCGATTGGGACCAGTTACACTAAATTAAAACTCACCCAAATCCACGGTGTTGAAACATAATCTGGCGCGGACTAGATTCAACGACTCTCCTTGGCCGTTAGTCGCCTTCTCGAGCCCTAGTAGACCAGTCAACAAAGAGAACTCGTTAGAGTGGACCGAGGCCGTAGCCGGGTCCACCTCCGACGGTCAAGATTAGTATCTTGTTGTGGCATAGCAAAAGATGTTAGGTTTAGATAACTGCGTGTGTATATATAGGCATGGATTAGGGTTTAGGCGTAGAGTGGGCGTGATGCTTAGGGCCCGACCCATTCTCGGCCCGGTCCCGACCATACGCCAACAAGCCCCAAGTCTAGTATGAGATAGCGCATGGCTATGTTATGCTAGACTTAAGTTCCGATAATGGCGTGGGTGAAAGTGGAACCCGATGTCGCATCCCAGGTAAGGGAGTACCTTTTGTACCGATGGAGCGACGCAAGATGGTGCGACGAAGACGTGCTTACGTGGCGGTGCGTCTGTGCGCAACAAATAGGTGCGACGGAAGGCGTGCCTCACAAGATAAGTGTCTTGTTGTCTTGGCGACAAATAGGTGCGACATAAGGCGTGCTTACGCGCATAAGTGTGCCGTGTGCGACAAATAGGTGCGACGAAGGCGTGCTTCTCGCATATGTGCGACAAACACCGATCGGTCGCGACAAAATGTGCGTTGTGCTGCGAGTCTTTACAACCAACGGAGGGCGTCTCCTCGCGGCCCGCTTCCAAATCTGCTGCGTGATGCGTGCGGAAAGTGAGTAGGATGTACCTCGGTAGCCCCCAAGTTTGATGGTGCTACTCGTGTAGGAGCATTAAACTTATTTAATCTGCGAAAAATACTCAATGCAAAGATTAAAAGCATATGCATGAATCGCAGATATAAAACTTAATAAAGTAAAACAATAGACAGCGATAGCATGAATAATAGAGTGCACATAGCATAAAAATATATATATACAACCTATCGTGAGGTTTTACAAACTACATAAACAATTGTTTGTATAAAATAAAATCTATCGTGAGATTTTGTTTATTTTTAATGTATATATAAAAACTCGGATGGATGTACCGTGACCGCTGACCGGCATACGAGATGGATTTATCTTAACCGCGATAGACTCGAACGTTTACGGATGATCGCAGATGTTTATACCACGGCTTTTGGTCCAAGGCGCATCATGGCGATTGACTAGCATCGTGGTATTCGCGCGACGCGTTCTCTGCGAAGATGTCCGAACGCACGGTCTTACGCGGGTAGATTTATCGCGACTCGCTGTTGCTTGAGCGAACAGCGCACCAACCGTAAAAAGCGAGATCTGCGCGAAGTTATCGCGGCTAAAAAATAAAATAACTCCGATCGTGCGGGCTTTTCTTAGATCCGATCATGCGGACTAAAATAAAATAGATCCAATCGTGCGGATGCTTTAAAATAGGTCCGATCGTGCGGACTTAGTGCGTTATAAGTAAAATCGTGTTTACCAAGTTAAAAGATTTACATAAAATCTTACGAATATTTAAAAGATAACATATCTTACCGATTTATTGGGATATCTCTTTTTAAACAGTGGGATATCTTTTAAAGTGATATTACTGTTCTTGTAAAGTAATACGCATGGCTTACTAATTAAAAGTCTTACCAATTTAAAAACATTGGTAAATTAAGTCGTACACATGGGCAATATCGATTTGGTAAATCATCGTGATGCGTCTGACATACTTTTAACAAACTTGTGAAAAACAAAACACAAGGGTTTTAGAGTTACCGACTTTAGAAACCGATTTACGCTTTTGGTAATATGAGAACACGAAACTTGTTTATTCGTGGTCCCACGGATGGCGCCAACTTGTTGAAACATAATCCGCGCGACTAGATTCAACGACTCTCCTTGGCCGTTAGTCGCCTTCTCGAGCCCTAGTAGACTGTCAACAAAGAGAACTCGTTAGGAGTGGACCCGAGGTCAGTAGCCCCGGGTCCACCTCCGACGGTCAAGTTAGTATGCTACTGTGGCATAGCAAAAGATGTTAGGTTTAGAGATAACTGCGTGTGTATATATAGGCATGGATTAGGGTTTAGGCGTAGAGTGGTAGGCGATGCCGGCTCGACCCATTCTCGGCCCGTCCCGACCATACGCCAACACACGGTGAAGTATCTCAAGCTTATCCTTCAGCTGGTCGATGTCAACACGGGACAACCCGCGCCACGTCGCCTTTCTCTCTCCGTTGACACAGGACAACCCGGATGCCCCGGTCGGCGACCAAATTTTTTTTTTTTTTTTTTTAATTCAAACATTTTTAACATTAAATTTAAATTTCATTCAAATTAAAAAAACATTACATTACGAAATTAAAAAAAAAAAAAAAAAAAAAAACATTACAATACGAAATTCAAATAAACACTAGAATACTTAAACTAATAATCTAAATTGTAACGTTCTTTGATTGCTGCCTTAACTTCTCCAACTCTTCTAGTTGGCGGCCGGTCAAATTTGGGTCGATTGGGGTGTTTTAGAAGATGATGTCGGACTCCTGTTTTTATGTCCTCATGAGCTCAAGTTTTTCCTGTTTTATCTCGAGCTCTTTTTCCCTCAACCGTAACCAAGTATCTTCTAAACCCTGCTTATTCTTACCTTTATCCTCTTTTGACGGCTTCTTGGTCCTTAAGAAATATTTGGCCAACGATTGCATAAATGAGTCTGATGGAACATCACCATCACGAGAGGAGGAGGATGCTTTCTTCCTTCCTTTGTCACGACCAAACGGTCGTGATTCTCTAATCGCTTCTCGGCAGAATCATCAACGTCATAGACATCGAAGGATCACGAGTCCGTTGAACCGAGGGTGGTAGAACCCTTTGTTTTCTTCCGACTATTTGTTGCTAAAGCCGAAACTCAACCTCCTTCCAAGCAGCATGACCCTTTAACACCTCGTAGCACTCCTCTAAAGTGAAATCATGACCGTACGTCATACGGTATTCTTTAAGAGCTTTTGAGGTGTCGTCGATATCATTCTCACCGCTTCCATGGGTGTTCTTGATATTCTCCATGATAGCACAATAATTTCCAACCCTGTTACGAATCCTGCTCTTCCATTTGGTATTGATGGAGTCATAGGTTCGGTCTTTGCCAGTTTCTTTGTTAAAGTACTCGATCACTTGCTCCCAAAACTTGAAGCGGTTCTGGGCGTTTCCTCGCCGCGTTTTCCAAACACACGACCCCAAGCTTTACAAAGCACCACCTCTTCCTCCTTTGTCCATGGATCTGCGGCTTGGCTTTCCCTTGCTTGTTTCCGGCTTCTTGCCTTTGTCCTTGGCCTTTGAAGCACGTCTAGATGGTCGCTTTGGTTTGATGGGGACATCTCTTCATGAGCGGTTTTCTCATCATCAGAATCACCAACGGGAATGGAACCATGGAACGAACCGTGACCCGAACCTTGTCCCATCGAAACATCTTGACTTGGGTAGTTTTGTGTCGGATACTCCGGCATCCAATCTTCCAAATTCATGTCTAGATTAGTGCTTCGAATCGGGGAATAAGGTTGATACGGTTGAGAAGGATAAATGAAGTCCATGTTTGGATGGTAACCAGACCCACTAGGTTCTTGCCGGTAATCGTGGTAAGAACGTTGCGGTGGGACAAAATGACGGTTAAGATAAAACGCGTTTTGGTTTTGATTTGGTTGGGGTAGTTGTGATTGATATTCAAAACCTTGCGGACGAAAGCGAATAGGAGGTCGGTTTTGTTGTGGTGATATGCCGGTTAACTCAAGTTGTTTTCCGTGAAATTTAGATCCGGGCATTTTGGGGTAGTCGTGATCGTCGGGTTTTGATTGTGGGGTATTTTCTTTGACATTTTGAAGTTGGATAAGAATTAGATTGAATTGAATGTAAATGAAAATGGTAAGTTGTGAATTGTGTTTGAGGTGAAGTGGGTATTTATAGAGTGGTAAAATAGGTTTGAATTTTTTTTTGTTTGTTTGACCAAACGGCGGTTTTAATTTTGTATTTAATGTGCATGTTTACGCTGAAATGGAAGCAAAAGGTAGCGTCAACATCGAGTGAGAAAGGAACCGATGTTCGATTTTTTGGGACCACGCCCGATGTGGCAACCGGCCACCACATCCATGACAACCGATGTCCAAATCGGTCAACCTTCGAAAATTTGCGTGCCCAACCGATGTTACTCGAACGAATGCGACCACCCTCATATCAAACTTATTCACCCTCATAGACTGCAGATCTCCAAAAAAGTCACACATGCAAAATCAAAACCCTACAAATCAAAAAGTTTTAATAAGGTAAACAAAAAAGCTACAACTTACACAATGATTCTTCTACTTCTTCAATCCACTATATTGAAAATCATAAGATTGATGAAACTCATAAACAAATTCAACCCATGTGACAAAATTATTAGAAAAATTATGGTTTACACACAAAAAATAAGTTAAAAAGCCTAAAATTTCAAGTAACTAAGTTGCCTATAGTTTAGACTTTAGAATGAATAATAATAATAAAAATATTATCAGTCATAAAAAATAATAAAAAAAAATTAGCAATAAAAAAAAAAAAAAACGATGTCTAATCAAATCATAATTAATACCTTTTTTGAGATTGTTAATGTCTTTCGTTTAGCATATTTTGTCTACAAAATGTCTCCAACAAATAAAAAAAATATTCATTTACCAAATTTTGTCGCAAAATACTTATATACCCATATGCAAGTCAAGTGTTCCAAAGAAAAACCTTCTGAAGGATGATCCGTAAATAAGCCTGTACAGGTAGCATACCATCAACGCTAAATGGACCACAACAATGTGGTTGAGTCTTCAAATTCTCTTGAGCCTGCGTCAAATAGCAACTCTAATTAAACAAAAAAGAATCAATCTCTATGTATATTCACTTGACAAAAAAGAGCCGTTTAAGTAAGTTAGGTTGCGCAAACTTACACTTACCTTTATATTCACATAATTACCGGATAACATCAAATAGTCCTGAGTTTCTAAGCGTTAATTTCCCCTTATATCATCACATTTTGAGTAAAATACTAGTGAAAACATCCTTATTCCTTATTATTTCATTTCAGGACCCATTCAAAGTAAGGAAGCTGCAATTGGACGTTTTCAAGCCCTATTGATACGATTGTCTCTTAACTACAGCGTAACCAAGTGATGAAGTTACGACGCAACTAAAGATTACGAAGGCTACGGCGTAACCCTCAGCTCAGGTTACGCCGTAACTATTGATAAGCACTAAATTGACAAAGACCACGGCGTAGCCCTCAGCTTAGGCTACGCCGTAATGAAGAAATACACTGGATTACAGAAGCTACGGCGTAACCCTAGCTAAGGTTACGCCGTAACCATGGATAAGCACAGAAGATTGAAAGAAGTTACGACGTAACTACCTAATAAAGTTACGCCGTAACTAGTTTGAAGCCTATAAATAGTCGATGGTTTCATCAGTTTTAGATATCTCTCCTTTCCCAAACCTTCTAGGGTTTGGGGAGATCAAAACACAGAAGAAGAAGCATGGTTTAGGAGCACTGAATAACGAAGTCCTCGTCTACGATTTCCTTTGTATTCGAGTTTGGATTCTTTTTATATTTTTCTAGAACTTATATTATGAATTCATATCATTAATTGAAGTTTGCAAATATGTTATTGTTATTCTCTATAATTCTTTATAGACATTTGCTAGTCTTTTCATAGATCGCTAGTCTTAGTAGTATTATAAGCTTGGTAGTATTTAAAGGGCTGGGAGATATGACCAACTAACCCCAGTCCGATAGATAGCGAAGTATGGGAGGAATTGACCATACTCTTCGTGTGCGAACTGACCAAATGATCACCTATCAAGTGGAGGTATTTAAGAGGTTAGGGGGAATCTAAGTTCCTAACGGCCGGGTTCCCACCATCTAGATCTAGTAGATTTGGTGCTTAATGACTGCTATTAGGTTGCCGAATGATCCCGGGTGACCTGCTCATCTTGGTGAGGAATCTAAGAACCATATGCCATGACGAATCGACCAAAGGAGTGTGGTGATAATTAACCACTATATTGAATCTTCATATCGAGAATCAATTCATATATGTATTCTTTATTAAGCTTCGTTTATCTATCTCTTTACCCTAAATTTCTGGTGTCTGTGTAAGTAAGTTAATAGCATATCGATTGATTATTATAACTTTGTCATACCAAAATATAATCAATATCATTTCTAATCATCTTAGTTCTTTCAAGGTCACAGCTCTCTTGGGACGATACTCGATTTACCTAAGTTTTACTACATCTGATCGGGTACTCTGCCCGTTAGTATGTGTCTATCCTAAGTTATCTAAGTTTTATAAATATTAAAAGGGGATGAAATAGTACATCGCCTTTTTGGCGCGCCACACGGGAGCGATTAATGAAAGATCTAAAGTATTTCTTATTCACCTCATTAAGAGATTTTAGCACTTCCATAAGGTACGTTTCTAAATCTCTCCTATTGCAATTATACAAAATTTATCATCCGATGCTATTAGTTACGACGTAACTCCTTTCATGGGTTACGATGTAACAATATTACAATTTATTAAAAAAATTATTATAAAATCTTTTGACTATTTAGTTACGACGTAACCTCTTTCTAGAGTTACGACGTAACCACTATACAATCAGATTTATAAAAATCTGACCTTTAATTAAAATTAAAAATTTAATTACGGCGTAACCCTTATTAGGATTACGACGTAACCCTTTCATAACCATTTAAAATTCTAAAAATATTAATTACGGCGTAACTAATTAATCGAATAAAGCCGTAACTATCTTGGCGGTATAAAACCTTATTCGGAATAAAAACTAGGTTTTACACATACACTTTCACCGCCTACCCATACAGTAAATTTTTCTCCAAATTTTTTTTCATCAAGATCTCTTCATCCAATCATTCTCCATGGCTGGTAAGATCTATCACTATTCTTTTTGATTTGTTTATGTCAATTATTTCAATTAGGGTTTAGACTTTAATATTTTAGTGATCTTGGCGATTTGAGTAAATTATTGCTTTTGGTTTGATTAATTGATGTTTATAATGATTTCCTCATGTTATTTTGATTTGTGTCCTATCGCTATGGTTCGATTTGGGAGTTTTGACTTTATTTAAATTGGGTTTTGGGTCAAACACAAACCTAGTGGGTTAGGCGCGGTCCCTCAGCACTAATAGGTTAAAAATTTATCAAAACTTTTTACCACTTGAAAAAAATTGATGGTTCCGGCATAGTCTATTGCGTAATTGGAACATCTGAGGTGCTGAGTTTCTGGGGAAGTTACAGCGTAACTGGGGGTTAAGTTACATCGTAACCATTAGAATCTGTGATTACGGCGTAACAGTTTGATTTAGCTACGCCGTAACCTGAGTAATTACATAATTACGGCGTAACTCTTGTTTTGGTTACGCCGTAGCGTGACATCAGTAAGGTCTGCACTTACTTTTATTTGTCTTATTTTCAGGTGCAAACAATCTCACAAATTGGTTTAGGTTTTTGGCACATCCAGATGCTGGTATTAGGCAGTTGTGCATGGAAGAGTATGAGCAATTAAGGGGAAAGAATATCAGTCAACCCGAAGCACTTGATTTTGATGCATTTGGTAGTTTGGCAAACGGGAAAGCTAGTAGGAAATTGAGGAAGTTTTGCAAAATTAAGTTCACGTGTAATGCTGGGGAATTTATGTGTAATGCATGGTTGAGGCTATTCAGGATCACGGAGCCGGTCATTCTCGAGTACGTCCGTGAATTTCTTGCTAGTGTGGAATTTCGATCGATATTGTGGATGATGACGTGGAGTCAATGTTTTCCGGCTTGGGGCGTTAGGAGAAGTTTGACTCTTAGGCGCTTTACTATGAGGATGGGTTTGTACATCGAGGAAATGGAACCGAGGTTTTAGTCGGTTCTATCACACTTGTTGGAGAAGAAGGGATGAGACTCAAGACCTTGCTGCTTATTTCAACCAAATCGCTGTCATGGATGGTTATGATTCAAAGAGCCCACCATCCTACGTAATGGTGAGGAGCCCCATTCGTCGACTGGTGCACCGCCTACTTGTTTTCTCTATTCGAGCAAGACACTCCGCCAAAGAAAAGATGACTATGGATGATCTTTACCTAATGCAGGGCATGGAAGGGGGAACCACATTGATGTTCCCTTCTATTTGGCGAGATTTATGGGTGTTGGTGCTAAGGGGTTTTCATCTAGGAGTCCTTTGCAGGGGGATCACTTCATTGGGAGGTTGGCTAGGAGTGATCTTATGACCGATGCAACTTTAGCTAGGGTGACCCGAGGTAGGGAGACTAGTTTGATATGACTGCCTAAGCTAGTCGAGTTCGGGATCTGCACCCAGGACATATATAGAGTGATTGAGTTGGCTAGGACTGCCCCGAGGAGAGAAGTCGGGAAGCTAGTGGTGATGGGGTGATGTCAAGAGAGGCCGAGGAGCGGTGCCTGGAGACGAGAAGGCACATGTGAATGTAGGGGAGAGGTTGCAGATCATTGATGAGAGGATCGAGAGAATGTCAACCCATTTCAACGAGGAGATTGAAAGCCTCGAAGTGGGTCTTTATGGTCTTAGTAACCAGTTTGAGGGTTTTACAGGTACATTGGATCAGGTGCAGCAGCTCCAACAGGATTTCTTTCATTGGAGTGCGGATCGGACTAGCCAAATGTTGCAGTACATGCATTTGAGCCACCCTAGGTGGAAAGGTCCGGAGTATGTGTACCAGCCCGACATCCCCGACGTTGGCGTCCACGGAGGAGTGGCATTCATGCAGCCCGACGCCACTCTTGGAAGCACCACGAGCACTCCATATGATCCCTCCCAATTCCACTCCATGGATCATGATCTTCCTAGGGACGATTGATTTCCCTATTTGATGAAACAATTTGAAACATTTTAAAACAATTTGATACTCATGTCTGTAATAACTTAACTATTTGGATATTTGTATGATCTATCACCCATTATACCCGTCGGGTACAAAATTTTCCATGTATGCTGTGCAGGTTTTGGTTCTGTGATGCAGTTATGGCATAACCTTAGGATCAGTTACGCCGTAACCCCTGCTGCTGTAGGAAAATTTTGTAGCAACACAAATAGTTAAGGCTAGTCCCCGGAAACGATACGCATTAGCCACCCCATGACCCACCTTCAAACTTTAGTGAGACATCTTGGGCAACCATTCGAGAGGGGAGTTTATTTCTTTCTTTATTATATTTCATTTCTATTTTATTTTTCCTTTTTCATCGTACAAATGGGACTTTGTACACTTCAAGTGGGGGGATATGAATAGAAATGAAATGTATGATTACTTAGCTTACTTGCCCAAATTTTCTAGTTGGTTTCAAAATTTTAAGCTTATTTGAAAAAAATTTGTCATATTTTTTTAACCAATATAGAATCACATAAAGCCGAGCACACTATAACCCTTATTGCCATTGGTGAGATTTAGCCTTTCCATTTCCCCCATTTTACCCAAATCTACCATATTTGAGTGTGCCGATAGTATTGTAAACTTTAGAACTTGGCTTTTACATCACTTCGAGACCATAAACGAGTAGTGTATCAAGTTAGCTTGGTGCATTTGGAAAAGGCGATTTGAAAAAAGTAAATGTTTTAGGATTAAACCCAAATAGCCCATATGTGTTCACTTGTGTGCGTTTATCGATTAGTCGCATTGGCTTTTCGACCTCCATGTTAAACCTTTTTGTTGCACTCACCTTTAGTACAAGATACCCCTAGTTACACCTTTTTTGAGCATATCCTTTCATTTTCTAACCCTTATTTTCGTTACACCCTTACATCTTAGCCTACCGTGTAGTTTTACCTTTTTACCTTGAAGCCATTGTTCACCCTAGTTTGAGGTTCAAAATAAAGTTCCAAAAGGCGTTCCTCATCATCTACATCTCGCTAAAGATCGTCAAAGACCCCCAAGTTATCACCTTATGCTTAGTTCAAGTGGGGGGAAGCATATCGTTGCATCTATGGCATTGAAGTTCAAAAAATATATATATATTTTTATCTGTGCGAAAAATTATAAGCACTATATGATGAAATTGGCATTGAGAATAATCTTCTCGATCACATTAGAAGGTTGGAAGAATAGTTCAAGAATAAATAATGGTGGATTCCGGTGACATGTATTGACCATATGAAGATGAACCTTGAATTATTGGTGGGACGATGTCAACTCGGTTTTAAGCTAAGATTATTTGTTTTCTTTTTCCTTTTCACCCATTAAATATCCCATGCCTATCCTTACCCTTTTTTTGTCGTGAAGCGTGTCTAGGTGATGCAGCGAGCAATCCTTGATGTCTTGGCCATGGATTTGGTCATGTATCATTGATTTTGTCCACTTCGCCATGACACGTTAGTAATGACACCACCCCTTAGCCTTTGAATCACTTCAACCCAACATTGCTTTCTAAAAATTTTCTTAACCTTAGCTCTAGGGGTGGAGTTGTGTGTAATTGCCAAGCTTACGATAGAATACTTACTATGTCTGTGCAATTGAGTGATCACCCCGAAATTAACACTTAGAATAGGATGAGAGTGAGAGTGTTTTCGTTCCCATTTCGTGAGGTGTTCGGCTCTTATTAATATTCTAGCATGGAAATTAAACCGGCGCATTCTTCAAGGATGTATCTTTTGCAGTCTAAATTGGTATACTTGAGGGCAAGTAGAGTTTAAGTGGGGGAATATTTGATAAATTCAAATAGTCCTGAGTTTCTAAGCGTTAATTTCCCCCTATATCATCACATTTTGAGTAAAATACTAGTGAAAACATCCTTATTCCTTATTATTTCATTTCAGTACCCATTCGAAGTAAGGAAGCTGCAATTGGACGTTTTCAAGCCCTATTGACACGATTCTCTCTTAACTACGGCGTAACCAAGTGACGAAGTTACAACGCAACTAAAGATTACAAAGGCTACGGCGTAACCCTCAGCTCAGGTTACACCGTAACTATTGATAAGCACTAAATTGACAAAGACCACGGCGTAGCCCTCAGCTTAGGCTACGCCGTAATGAAGAAATACACTGGATTACAGAAGCTACGGCGTAACCCTAGCTAAGGTTACGCCGTAACTATGGATAAGCACTGAAGATTGAAAGAAGCTACGACGTAACTACCTAATAAGGTTACGCCGTAACTAGTTTGAAGCCTATAAATAGTCGATGGTTTCATCAGTTTTAGATATCTCTCCTTTCCCAAACCTTATAGGGTTTGGGAGATCAAACACAAGAAGAAGCATGGTTTAGGAGCTTTGAATAACGAAGTCCTCGCTCACGATTTTCTTTGTATTCGAGTTTGGATTCTTTTTATATTTTTCTAGAACTTATACTATGAAGAGAAAAGTTCAATATAGAACTCATATTTGTCATAGAACTAATCAACCAATCATAGCCACTCATTTTTTTTATTAAAATATATTCACCTTTTTTTAAAAAATTAAATATCTCACAAACCGTTAATCGTTACGCCAAAAAAATCATACCATCTCGACGATAATTAAATTATCTTTCTATAGATATGCATTGTTATATACTTTCGACGTTTTTTTTTTAAATTTCGTCTAGAAGAATCACATGTGATTTGTAAAAATCACATGTGATTTGTTAAAATCATATGTGATTTGATTTTTACGAATCACATGTGATTTTTATAAAATCACATGTGATTTTTACAAATCACATGTGATTTTTCTGGGTGAAATTTTAAAAAAAAACTTCGTCGAAAGTATATAACAATGCGTATCTATAGAAAGATATTTTAATTCTCGTCATGATGATGTATTTTTTGTAGCTTGAAGATTTACCGTTTGCAAGATATGTTATTTTTTTAAAAATGTGGAAAATGATTTTTTATTAATTTAGATAAAAAATGGATGGCTATGATTGGTCCATTAGTTCTATGACAAATATGAGTTCTATATGGATCTCAACTCATACTATGAATTCATATCATTAATTGAAGTTCGCATTTATGTTATTGTTATTCTCTATAATTCTTTATAGACATTTGCTAGTCTTTTCATAGATCGCTAGCCTTGGTAGTATTATAAGCTTGGTAGTATCTAAAGGGCTGGGAGATATGACCAACTGACCCCAGTCCGATAGATAGCGAAGTATGAGAGGAATTGGCCATAGTACAACCACTCTTCGTGTGCGAACTGACCAAATGATCACCTATCAAGTGGATGTATTTAAGAGGTTAGGGGGAATCTAAGTTCCTAATGGTCGGGTTCCCACCGTCTAGATCTAGTAGATTTGGTGCTTAATGACTGCTATTAGGTTGCCGAATGATCCCGGGTGACATGCTCATCTTGGTGAGGAATCTAAGAACCATAGGCCATGACGAATCGACCAAAGGAGTCTGGTGATAATTAACCACTATATTGAATCTTCATATCGAGAATCAATTCATATATGTATTCTTTATTAAGCTTCGTTTAT
Source organism: Chrysanthemum lavandulifolium (assembly GCA_022545495.1). Lineage (NCBI taxonomy): Eukaryota > Viridiplantae > Streptophyta > Magnoliopsida > Asterales > Asteraceae > Chrysanthemum > Chrysanthemum lavandulifolium. The sequence goes on along the minus strand of CM040245.1, from coordinate 189,484,742 downwards.
CTATCTCTTTACCCTAAATTTCTGGTATCTGTGTAAGTAAGTTAATAGCATATCGATGGATTATTATAACTTTGTCATACCAAAATATTATCAATATCATTTCTAATCATCTTAGTTCTTTCAAGGTCACAGCTCTCTTGGGACGATACTCGGATTTACCTAAGGCTTTACTACATCTGATCGGGTACTCTGCCCGTTAGTATGTGTCTATCCTAAGTTATCTAAGTTTGATAAATATTAAAAGCAGGATGAAATAGCACATCATTACCTTTATATCATACAACTGTTATCTTCCCCTTCTAAAAGCTTTTCTATAGTATCTAAGGAAGCCCAATCATTTGTATCGCAACAATATTAGTTGTTCAATGGGTGTTTATGAAACTCATAATCGAATCTAAAATAGAATCCTTACAAATAAATTATACTACCAATCCAACGATCAACATAATTACTTACATACAATCTTAAACATCACGGCTCTCTGGTCTAGAAATATTGAGAAGTTGAGACTTCCAAAGCATATACATATCCAGTTGGAAACATCGTCGTTTATAGGGGTATTGGTAACATTATGGGATTCTATCACAGGTTGATGAATTAGTTAGCTATTTATTCTTAAGTATATGTATATGTGATGAGTATGTATCATTACTTGTATTTTGGAACGGGTTGTGGTCCTTGGTCCCTGCATCTTGGTGCGGAAAATTAGTCAATAACGTTTTGCCTGAAAACTAAACATCTTTTATAGTACCGTTATTAAAAAAGAAAAAACACTACATATTTACAACGCGCAACCTAAACGTTGGCTTACCAGATAATGACGTTTACAGTCATTTATCTCTTCCGTGCAAATGATCAGATAAATATTGCAATGACACATTCATGCCTAAAAAATAATCAAACATCAAAGGTTATCATGGCAAAAACAATCTTCTAAATAACATACAGAACAGTTCTAAAAGTTCAAAATAAATAAGGCTATTTAATTTAGTAATCATGCGACCATGCATGCACATCGTGGAAGTAGCAGGTCGGATATGGTTTGACACGCAAGCAATATTCACACTAACCTCAAAAGCACTGCAATTCACGGCTGGCGTTGTTAGCTTGTAAAGCCGTTGTTCCATCCTCGCTTAGTCCATTTGTATGAAGCAAAATCTCGCCTTTTTCATCCAAGGTATCCTGAACCAAATAAAGGCATGATCTATATTTATATAAAAAACAGAGACGCATACTCATAATTTTTATATGCTTTAAACTACTCATATATTTTATGACCTTTTTATTTTGAACTGCCTCTTATTTTCCACACTCATTTAATCACCTCTCATTCTCCACACTCATAAAAACTGCTTCAAAATGCAATAAAATTATTTTAAGAATTAAAAACAAAGCGTATGTCGATTTCATACAGTCTTTCAGTCTATGCAAGATATCAAATTTAATAAACCATTAACCGAGCTCCAACCAAAACAAAAAGTTTTTTAGTAAGTCATAAAAACAAACACTTGGTATGCATGTATAACAAACAATGTAGCTAACACCCACATCACCAATCACAATTTACAACAAACCCATATCATGGAATTTAGTAAAGTCAAATACAAATTAAGCAACAACTAAAAAGGGGATTTTTAATTACCTGGTTAAAATGGATTAATTTTTAATGGAAAGTAACAATGGTGTAACCTACCAAACTATTCTGCAATCTGAGGAGCTGAAGATAATTTGTGTTGTAGATGAACAACCGTTGTTTTTTGTTATACAAGAAGAGCCGATCCAAATTTTTGGTTTGACAGTGATTTCTATGGATGGATGATGGAGGATTTGGGTTTGATAGGTTGTTTTGAGAATGTTGAGATTGTTCTAGAATATGATAGAGACTTGAAGAGATATGAAGTTTCTGGATTTGGTGGGGAAAAATAACAGGCGTAGGGGAGGTGGGATTTTTATCCCATACCATACGGGTCGGGTAAGGCCGGGCCAGGTGTAAAAAAAAATAAAATAAATAAAAAAATAAAAATTATAAGAAGGCCCGGTAAATGTTATTTAGAAGAATATGTAATGTTGTGTTTAAGAAACTAAAACATACTTGTTCTAAAAAAGTTGACACACATTATGGTTTAAAGGATATCAAAGTTGATTGATATATGACTAATCAAAATGTAAATGCTTGAGTGATGAAAACTTTATTTAAGGAAAGCTTTTTTTAATATCTACTAATCTTGACAAGCTTTATACTTTACAAAAATGATTTTACTTTTGTCGTTAACAAAACTTAGGTAAAGATCATAAAATATAAATAACGTTTAATGACGATATTTGTATTAACAAACTTTTAATAGACAAGTCCTTTGCGAGACACGCTTACGTCGTTGGATAAAGAGATCTATCATCAGCTTTTAGGTGATGACTAGCTATAATAACCACCTTGAAGTTAATACCCGTCCAGGTACATGTCTATGCGAGACACGTTTACATCGCTAGTTGAAGAGATGCATTGTCAGCTTTTAGGTGACAACTAGCTCTAATAGCTAACTTGAAATTATTACTCGTCTAGGGAAAAATATTTTAGAGTTTTCACATCATTTTTCTCATCAATTCGTTGGTTATATATGTGTAGAGCTTTTTGAGACCTTTGCACTTTTTTTTTATTTGATCAACTCTAATAGACGATACCTTTGCGAGACACCTTTACATCACTACTTAAACCATCTTGAAATTATTACCCGTCCCAATGCAAGCCTATATAGAGTCTCTCGAGGTGGTACATACTCTACTAAGAACAAGTCTTTTCGAGTTTCTATATTGTTTCTCGCCAATTCATTGGTTACGTCTTAGTCGAGCTCTTTTGAGATTTCAACAATGATCTTTAAACAAATTTGATCGCATTTTAATCATGTATTCTTCCCCTCAAAAATAGCATATCTGTGATTTTTTATATCAACGGATTAAAAGAAAGCTTTTTGGAGAGAAAAACATATTTAAATTTTGCACGAAAATGGAATATTTTGATTTTTATACTCCCCCTTAAAGAAAGTATATATTCAGACATAAAGTTTAAAATCAATTAAGGGTTTGTAGGGAGCTATTTTGAGCACAGAATAATTTGAGAGATTTTTTTTTTTTTTTTTTTGGAAAATCTTGAAAATGTGCTCAAGATGATGATGATTTCTCACCAGTTTTAAGTACAGTGCACTAAAGCGTACACTAGGGACTTCTTTTTGAAAATCTCAAATTCTGATTTGAAATAATCAGAAGTCAGCAGTTTAAGTTCGGGTTTCATACTGAAGTATACGAAAGCCATTTTGAAGAAATATTTTAAGAAATGACATGTTTCAGAAAAACTTATTAAAGATATAAGAACTCTTGCTCAAGCATCTATACATGTTCGTATCATTGTTGAATGACATTTCTAGAAACATACAAAATATCGATTATACGAGAGACAAGTCGTGAGAAGAATCACTTTGGATTTTTTATTTTATATTATTTTTTATTTTTGAAAATTTTCTATTTTTGTATTATGTTTTTGTTGGTTTTTCAAATTTTGTATTTGATTTTTCAAAATATTTTTAGCGAAGCTTTTTGAAAGATATTTTTCAAGAAAATTCGAGAAGACGTTCTAAGCTCCTCAGGAGTTAGGCTTCGCATGCCAATTCGTCGAACTAAATCATCAAACATTTCTTTTGGAAGGGCTTTAGTAAATAGAACGGCGAGTTGGTAATCCGTCTTCACGAAAATATTCAATCGTAACCTCTTCTACGTGCTCTTTGATGAAGTGATATCGAAATCTAATATGCCTTGTCTTCAAGTGATCTACCGGATTTCAAGAGATGGCTATGGCACTTTTCAAGTCATAATACATAGGTATTATATCAAAGGTAAAGCCATAATCTGTGATTTGTGTCCTCATCAAAGGACTTTGGCACAACACGTAGATAGAGACATGATGATATCAAATAAAAACAGTTTATTAGCATCATTTATCCTATGTATATTTCTTGTTTTGTATTATTTTATATGAGAATTGATGCTTAATTGCTTACTTTTGTAAATCTCAGTTGTAAACAAGCATTTGGTAAAAGTTAGCTATTTTAAACGTAAATTGGAGCAAAATGGATCAAGTTGGTAAAGTCTGCTGAACTAAAGTAAGATAAGCCCTATCATTCTAGACAGATACGTCGTACATCAAGACTTAGACGAATGTGAAGACCATTGCCTGAATTTGAAGAATATACCGCATGGAATTCTTCCATGCGCTGTTTATGAAACATTGGTCAACATAAAGATCTGACTTATCTACTCAAGATACGCCGCATAAATACTTTGACATGTGTCGTATCAACCTGAAGAATTTACCAAGAAATTCCAAGATTACAAAACATATACGCCGCAGACTGAAGATCCGCCGTATCATATGGCGGTGTACGAATATTCAATAATATAATAATCTTAGACCCCATGCGAAGCTACCTAGATACGACGTATCAGGTACTCTAGATACGCCGTATAGTTTCTGTTTCCAGAATTTATAAATACAGGATCGACTGCCACATTCAACACACACATAATACCACATAAGGCGACGACTAGACCACACAAGACACAACCATAAGAGGAATTCAGAGGTATAAGTAGGTCCTGTTAGGCTTTAATTCATAAGTAGATTTCGCTTTATTTGTATTAGTACTCTTTAATCCATCAGGATTGCGTGCCTTGTCTCCAACGTTTGACTCGCATTTAATCTGCTTTCCCATCGATTATAAGTTTATATGATGTTTATTTGGATGTTCATGCATTTGTTTTGATTACCTACATAGTTTATCGTGCCCTATCGACCTTAGGCTCGCACAATTACTTCATTAATATCATTGCATAATTAATGTAAGCCCTAACGGGATATATATAATACATAAACTTAGTAATCAATAAGGTGGTCTTAACGCATATTTAATTAATCGTGACAGGATTAGTTTGTTGAAAGACTTAAAGAAAGAATCTAGAGATCTAGGTACGCCTAGGCTTAGGAATGATATACGCAGACACGTGAACAACCAACGAGAAAGACCAGAATTAGTACTCATCATATATAACTAAGAAATTAAGCGAATAAAATCTACTTTACTATCGGCCAGGCCTCTTATCTGCTATCCGTATTCTTATCTATGTACGTGTGTGTCAATCGCCTTATTTACAGTTTTACTTAATCTAAACATCATGTCAGTCTCACAGGCTGAAAACCCCCCTTTGAGTTAGATTAGGTTTAATTAGAATAATTTTAGGATTAAAATACTGATAGGTATCTAAGTGTTAATGTTCCAATCTTAGTGATCGAACTACTTACCAACTAGGCTACATTGATCGGGTATACTGCTCGTTAGTTATTGTTATAGGTTAAGTCGACTAAATATAAATATTAAAACTTGAATTCACAAATAAACCTATACTAAATGACACATCATGTTTTTTGTCGCCGCTGCCGGGGAGTGAACTGTTTAATACTTGCGTATTTGTTAGTATTTTGATTTAGGTTTTTAACTTTAGTTTAATCTTTTTATTTTTATTTTTATTTGACTAACTTTGTTATATATTTGTATTGCTTGTATATTTGTGTTTTTCTGCATTTTTCTTGTTTTTATTATTTATTTTTATTTTTGCAAATTTTTGTTTGTTTTCATTTTTCTTTTTTTTCATATTTAATGTTTGCTGTAATTTGCTGATCAAAACGATACGGCGTATTGCGTTTTTATTATTCGTACAACGTATCTAATTTAATTATTCGGGTACGATGTATCTAATCCCCTAGATACGACGTAGTATGATTTTTAATCATAATCTTTTTAAACCCTAAACGTGATACGACGATAAGCTTATGCTTATACAACGTACTAATTTTTTAGATAACAGATCCTAATTTTAAATATTTAAAATACGACGTATAAATTAATAGTATGATATGGTTGGGGATTTGCTTATGATTTGTGCATCATACTAAGAGTATACACCAAACCTTTTAATCGATTATGAATCAAGTATATATTTTTATTCTTGATTCGTTTTTAAACCGAGAGAGCCTGACAAGCTTTCTTGTTAGAAACTTTTATTAAGATAATGATCCCGCATTAATTTGTTTTAATTATTATTAAATAAATTAATATCGATAACGGTTGGTGATCCAACCGTCCGTTGAGTTTCAATGCCGAGTTTTATCATTTTGAGGTTTTGAGTTTTATTTGATTTTTAATTTTGTTAGATGTCTGTTTTCTAAATGTATACGCTTAAAATTTTAAACGTAACAGATATACGGCGATTCGCATCCGCTAATACATATCAAGATACATATATTTAATAAAAAGTAGTTTAGATAACATTATATACGGTGCATTGATTTGAAGTTCTCCAAGATTATGTGCTTTATCGAAAGAAGTTGGATGCATTGATGCTAGCGAGGGCTAGGTTGGAAGATAAGAATCTCACGGATGAGGATCGAGATCGAATTACGCTTAAAGGCATGCCAAGGAAAGGAAAGGATCCGGGTAATTTTGTGTTGCCAATCAAAGTAAATGGAACTACACCGCTGCTGCTTAATGACACGTCTTGAGTGTTAACGTGATGCCGTATCCATTGTTCAAAACTTTGGGACTAAGTAATCCGCAACCTAATCATTCTAAGCTCACTATGGCGGATAACACTCAAGCAAAGGCAATGGGAGAAGTTAAGAATGTGGAAGTGCAAATTGGCTACCTACCGTATTTGGTGATTTTCTTGTCTTGGATATTCCGGTGGACAAGAGTTTACCACTATTGTTGGGAGGCCATTTTACGAACTTGTGGAGCAAGTATAGGCATGGGAAGAGACACCATGACTATTGACGATGGAATTTCGAGGCAAACATACTACCCAAGACCAAGAGGACCAATTTTGGAAGGTATGGAAGATTTGGAATGGATGGATGCAAATGATGATTTAACTTGTTTTGAAGTGGGACGTGATGTCCACGGTAATCCAATATCGGACCTTTAACTCCACCTTATTTCGATATAGAGGACGAAATGGAACGATGCATTAGCGAGTAGAAGCTTTCTATAACCCATTCAAAAACATTTTGGTTTACAAGAAGTTGACCGACTTTTTAGGATCTTTACCGTGCAACTTAAGAATTTGGAGTGGAACCCGAAGGATTGGGGACTTACAAGAGAAAGCCCGAGATGGGGCATGGCATGTTAAGTTTGATATATTATGCCGGGATGGACGAAGATTTATGAGGAAATTTAAAACTTTTGAAACATTCCGTGAGTTGACCGGAAGAATTTCAAAGCAGGGATATTCTTAGGCAAGAATATTTTGAGGAATTTTGAGGAAAGGAAAGACCGTAATAACAAGCAATCATTTGCTTGAATTTCTTGAACTATTTTATTTTATTTTGATTTGATGCATTAGGATTTTTGTTTCTTATTTATTTTCATGTTATGATTGAGGTAATTTGGTTTTAATACATTATGACTATGAGTTTGAGTTGAGTTTGGATTAGTTCATTTATATGATGAGTTGAGTTTTTTTTTGGATTGAATGATTGTTCAAAATTTCATTTGGTGAATAAATGTTGTGTGAATTTTTAGCGAATTTTGAGTAAAAATATGTTGCTTGGAGGGTAAATGCCTAAGTAACATGTTAAACAAGTAAAAAACAAATTTGGCAAAAAGCATACCGAATCGGTTGTGTCCTTGATCGAACAGTTGCACTAAAATATAAAAATTTCATTTTTCCAAAACACACACACAACTAATTTTCCGGTGGGTTTTGCAAAAATTCATCCAAGAGAGCGATTGGAAGTTGTTTGAATTGTAGGATAACATCATGGCACCACTCAAGTAAGCAATTACATTCAATTTACTCAATTAAGGTTTTATTTAGAACATTTGATTCGAATTGGATTTTAGGTCACCAATTTGGGGTTTTGTTATAATTAAATTAAGTGGTAATATTTTAGGATTGGTGGGTAATTGATATAGGAATGCATTACAACAAGTGATTGATTGATTGATTCACCATAGAATGGATTTTAGATTATAAGATTTTTCGGAATTAATTGGGTTATGCTTATGAAATGAGATAAGTTACAAGTGGTGATTCATTTTGATGGATTTTTGATTTTTAAGAGTGATGGATGCTACACTATTAGAACTTATGATTTTTAAGAATGATGAGATGAGTTCTTAGATGTTAGATGTTTGATGATTTGGAAGCAAGATAGAGTAATTCTAGGATGTGGGAAATCATTGAGGATGATAGAATGCGATCTAAGAATGGTTTGGCGTTAGAAATTCGAGATGTTGAGGATTTGAAGGTGAAATACCTTATGCGGTCTGCACAACCGATTCGGTTATGCATAGCAACCGAACTGTTGTTGCGATGTAAGGAAACCGATTCGGTTGGTGATCCAACCGAATCGGTTGCTGATTCGAGAGGATTTTTGTGAAATTTTGAAATGTATCCTAGAGGGTTCTCTAACCTTCTTGTTTGTTCTAACACTCTTATATGATCTTATTTTTGTGATTTCAGAGAATTATTGTAGGAAGCTCGAGTGGGGAGGAAATTCCAATTAACCCGCTTGTTACGAAGTTTTGTGAAAGAAACGCGAAGAAGAAGGTTAAGTATAGTGTGAAGAAGGAAGCAAATGCTAATTTAAAATTCAAAATCTCACCGATGGAGAAACATGCTTTTAAAGAGAAAGATTGTCGAAGTTACAACATAGGCAATGTTTAGTTCAAGGGTGATTGATTGGGATTTATTTAACGAATGTGAGTGTGAAGATGAGTTAAGAAGGATGATGCGAACGTCTTATGTATATCCGGGGATGGAGATTCGTTCAATGATTTGTCATGGGAAGAGCATTCAGCGTTAATGAAGAAGTCTACCGAGAATGGTGTATGGAATTCTTTTCAACCATGTATTTTGAAAGAAAAGTAGATGTTCGAATTTGATGTCGGAGATTTGTATTTGGTTTAGACTTTGTGGTAGGGATCATGCTTACACATTGCCGACTTTTGGTGTAGCTCTTGGTTTGTATGAACCATGAGGTAAATCATCGATTATTTGAAACTCACTTTTCTAGACTTGGAGGTTTGAAAAAGATTACCCTAGTATTCCCGCTTATTGGAATCAAGTGGGAGATCCTACTTGTGCTAGGAGGAATGCTTCAACTATCGAGAATCCGTTGATGAGGATACTTCACAAGTTGATTGTGCCGGGCCATTTAATAGATTTGGGCGAGGACAAATGTCGAAACCGGACTTATGGATTATGAAGTTCTTGGAAGAAACTAAGGATGGTAATGCCATTTGGCGATAGCGAATATTTGTCTAGAGAGCCAGGAATCAAGAGCAACGATAACATTTGTGGAGGACATTTTGTGACAAGATTGGCGAAGAATCTTGGGTATTATGTTGATGAGGAATTGGCTAAGTGTGGAGGCAAAGTATAGTGAAAGCGATGGATCATGAAAGGTTTTGGTAATGCTTTGAATAGAAGATTGGGAACCGTAGGGTTATGGATTGAACCAAGACCACAACAACAACCACCACAACGAGAAAGGAATATACCAATGGAGAACGTGCAAATGGGTACGTCCGATGGTTTTGATTCGGGATGGGGAGAGTGGAACCAACATCTAGATGAGATTCAATGTAGGGATGTGTGGAGAGATTCGATGATGTTAAGGAACAACTACATCAATGATTATTCGATGCCTATCTTTCAACACATGGCTCGAGAAGCCAATTACGAGTTGCCACCCTACAATCCACCAAATGTTCCACCATATCCTTTTCCTTACACTTCTTATCACGGACCTATCCGTATCCATATCACGGGCACGCACCGCTTCTGATCCAATACCCCCATATGATCGATTGCACGGTGGAGGAACAAGTTATGAAGTTGGAGGATCATCATCGGGAGTTGGAGGCAAGAAGAAAAGAGGAGAGTTCGTTCGAAATCATAGGCGAAAACTATGTAACCGAAAGTGATGATGATGATGAGTTTGATGATGAAGAAGGAGAAGAAATGAGTGAGGATGACGGTGATTATGGGTCATTCGTGAGTTATGGTTTCAAAACAATGGTCATGATGTGTTTAAACTATTTCTATCTTTTGATTGATTTTCTTTAGGATGTTTGGTATATTTTGGTTTTATCTAGTTTTTAGTAGTTTTGTTTGTTTTGTGCATTTCGTATTGCAGTTTTTGTTTGCGGGGAGGGATATGTTGGAAGCTTCTTGATGGTCAAATATTTCGAGTTGGATAACTCGCATGAGCTTGCTAATGACCCAATGTGCTTATTGCATATTTTATTTCGTGGTATCTTTTAACTATCTTTTCCCATTTTCTTTACTTTGAAGTTCATTTTCATTACATTGAGGACAATGCAAAACTTAAGTATGGGGAGGAAGAAAATAGGAAAATGATATGCATTTTATTTTTAGATAACTTTTGGATGCAAGTGATTAGAAGAAATTAAGCCTTGATGGTCTAATGGTTTCATGGCGTTATTGATAATTAAAATACATAATTTGGGATTTCAATGGTAAAATGAGGTTTTGAAAATTTTTAGATTTGAACCAAATTACGAAATAATTCATTTTGGATTCGATAGCATTTTCTAGCATGCATAATAGCCTTTTTCCCACATTTTTGTGAGGTTTCTTTTGTATGAAACATCTTTTGTTTTATATTTGCTATGAGTGTGCGGTGATTATGTCGATTCTAGAACTTGTACTAGTTATGCATTACGGTTAAAATCACTTTCGAGTGATCTAAATATTTTCAAGTGATAAGAGGTATTTTAGGAATAACCCAAATGGCCTTCCATTTTACATCTAATGATATATTAGTGACCACATCGGTTAGTTAACCACCCACATGGACCCATTTTGTTAGTGCTCATTTTAGCACTAGATACCCTAGTTACACCTTCCGAGCCATTCTTTTTCGTTTTTATAAATCGAGAAAAATACAAAATATTTTACACCTTTAAACCTTAGCCAACCCTTATCAAGTCTAATGGTTTGTTGCTAGTTGTTTGGAATGATTGGATTGTTTTTGATGATTATGAGTTAGTTACACTTTGCCATTCGTGTGTGCCATTTCGACAAAGACGAAGGATGCATACTTCTTATTTGTATTTTTGTGGTAATGCTTATACGAAGTGTGGGGAGTGTGAAATTAAAAAAAAAAAAAAAAAAAAAAAAAAAAAAAAAAATGTGATGACAGTTATAGCCAATGTGCTATATTATTATGAAGATGAAGGAAGATGAAGTATGTTTGAGTTATCGATTAGCCAATGTGCTAAGGCGTGATATATATATATTTGGTGATCGATATGAGAAGAGGAGTAATAATCGTTTTCGGGATTGTGGTTTGTATGATGACTAGCACCATGGAGGTTTGGACTTGATTTTATTTTATTTTAAACCAATTTCATAAACTATCCCATGCCTTATCCATACCTATTATGAACCCATAGCCTTATCGTTATAACCCGAATAAAAGACCTCTTTGATGAATTTATTTTCTTTGTTTTGATACTTGTACAAGCTTATGGTAAAAGTATTGATCATGACTAGGCATTGAGTGATATACCCACCAATATATGAGTGTTGAGTGAAATCTTAAAGCCACTTGTGAGGTATCCTAGTTATGTTATCTAAAGTGTTTGGTTCATTTTAGAAGATTTTCTCATATTATAAGCAAAATAATAATTATCTTTTATGGTAATTGTTACATTTTCGAAACATGGTGTTATGGACCATTGGAATCAATCTTTGCAAATGTTTGACCTACTCGAGGCGAGTAGAGCTTAAGTGTGGGGAATTTGATAACGTCTAAAATGAACATGTTTTTAGTAGCGTTATTATCGGGTTTGTGCATGATATTCGCTATATTTACTCATAACTATTGCAAAAGTGCAAAGATGCGTCTTGTGTACGTATATGTAGCGGTATTGCGAATATTGAAGAAATGAAGTTTTATGCACATTTGGAGCGTCTAAAGGAAGGAAGTTGAGATTGGAAGCTTGTGGACTCAATGATATGGAGCGTAGTGATTTGAAGCATCTACAACGAAGGAAAGATCAAGTTTGGCTTTGGAAATCATCAACGTAAGTAAAGAATGAAGCGTAAAGGAAAATTCAGAAAAAGTCAAAGGAGCAAATCCAACCGCTCGGTCCGCAACCCGCCAACCGGATCGGTGGGCTAATGGTCAAAGTGTGACCGATTCGGTCGACATAGAAACCGATCCGGTTTACGCTCTGATTACACAATCGCATTTATTGTTGTCTTAACTCCCCATAATCATTGAGTCCGACCATTTCTTGATATTAACTTGGAGAACGTTTTTAGGCGGTTAAGCAAGTGCTTTGGCTATTTAAAGGACCTAGTACTTGTATACTAATAAATTAATATCGATAATGCGTATCTGTTTTCTAAATGTATACGCTTAAAAATTTTAAACGTAAAAGATATACGGCGTATTCGCATCTGCTAATACAGCATACATATATTTTATAAAAAGTAGTTTAGATAACATTATATACGGTGCATTGATTCTGTCAATACGGTGTATATTTTTTTTGAATAAAAGGGACTAAATTTAAAATTTATCGGCATACGGCGTATCTAGGGTATTGGATACAGCGTATCCTCTGTCTGATACAACAGTAGTTTTTTTTAATTTATTATTTTTAGTTTCTATTGTTTGTGTATTTGGCCTACGATTGGGAAAGAGCAAGATATGGTTCACAATTCATCAACATGGAAGAAATTACTATGGAAGAATACTTGTTATTTGGACAAGAAAAGTAAAGGAATGAAAGAAACAAATTTCTGTTTCAACACTTGGTATATATCGAATGATGATGATGAGGAAGAGTGGTGTAATATGAAATCAATTCCAACAATTGTTATTGATGATGTTTTTTTTCGGAAATTAAACAAGTTGAAGAAGAATCATATGATTTTTATACAAATGAGATTCTGGCAATTTCTTTCAATAATACTCATTCATCAGAGATTGCCAACGAGGAAGAAGAAGATAAATCTGGAGCAATGAAATATGCCACAATTGCATGTGACTTTCCACCCGAGTTGAAATATGTATTATCATTTTATCAAAAACAACATGATGATATCCCATCGGATGAAGATAAAGAGTATTCTGATATTGAAAGGTTTGATGATATTGTGTATGATGACATACCGCAATTACCACAACGAAAAGAAGTATTCAAGTGTGGAACAGATAAGCCAGATTTTGACCCAACGAGGGATTTTGAAGAAATCTGGGATGACTTATTTAAGGCGGATATTCGGGACGAAGATGAAATTACAAGACCACTAGTTGAAGATAGAGACTCAAAAAATAAATTGGAGTTACTTACAACACAAAGTGATACAAATTTATTAAATATTATTGATCCCATTACTAATAATCTTGCTAGTTTTTCTAAACAGGTTGCAATACAAATGGATAATGAGGTGGAATCTATTACACTACCTAATGAAGTACATAAAGAACCTGTTATCAACCCATTTTTTGTTGAGCTCGAGAAAAAATTTAAAGATGAGCTCTTAAATATATCTATGATCGAAGAAGATGATGATTTCAATCCTATGAAGGATATAGAGGAACTCGAATTTTTACTTGCCAAAGATCCTTTCTTGTCTTTTTCGGAAGTCAAGGGACGCCTTACTACCAAAGAGACTTACCATGAAGAAAGAAGATTTATTTTTCCTCTATATATTACTCTTTCACATGGAATGCTCAAGTCATCCAAATTATCAACCAAACCGGGTAAGGTTAAGAAAGAAGTACATATATTGCCAAGGTATGATCTTTATTTATTTCTTCCATCTTTAGTAGCCAATTACACTCCTTTAATATATATTGCTATTATCACCCGCACTTGATCTTAACGGGGATATACACCCTTTTACACTATAAATAAGGGGGAGTCAGGCTCGTGACTCTAACAAAAACAAGTGCTTCGTGGGAGGCAACCCATGTTTATCTTTTTATGTTATTTCTTTTTTGTTTAGAGTCTGTTAGACATGTACATCGATACGGCGCATCTCCTAAAAGGGTGCGGCGTATCGACTGTACTGGTCATATCCATCCTTTTTTTCTGCACTTTAATTTAATTTTGAATTTAAAACATTCTGTCAGATGGTTTTTGATACGGCGCATCCTATTTTGCGATGCGACGTATCACATCTGCCTCGTATTTATTTTAGTTTTTATTCCAGGCTCGATACTGCGCATCTTAGTTAATAAGGTGCGGCGTATCGACTAACATGATGATTTACAATTTTATTTTTATTTTTTTATTTTAGCTAACCATCGAAGCACTAGCTGTGATTTTCATGCTTATTTACACAGGTTAAGTGGTGTGAATACAAGGAAGTAGTGGTATACATACATTATGTATTTTATGTGTGTTGTAGTCACGCTAGACGCTTCTACACACAAGAAAATAAAAAGTTGCTCACAAATGCATCATGGAGATCATACCGAGCAAATCTCAGGGGAGTTTCCCATTCTAATTATTTCTATTTCCCATTTTTAATTTTATTTTACACAACAAGGACGTTGTTTATCTTCAGTGGGGGGATAGAGAATTAGAACGTAACTTGTCCTTATTTTCAAAAAAATATGCTAATATGTGCTTAATATATCAAATTTTCAAAATTTCTAGCATGCTTTTGTGAAATCAAAGTTGCATAACCGCACACATAACCTTATTTCCAAATTGTGAGAATTAAGCCTTATCCGTTTCCAATATTTTACCCAAATTCCACAAAAAATATGAGGTGTTTGGTGACTTGTAGTAAACTTTAGATCTTGGCTTGGATACTATTCGAGACCACCATAATGAGTATTATTGATATAATTGGAGTAACTGGTCTAACTTGGTAAATTTCTAGGATTACACTCAAAAAGCCTTTATATGTCATGTTTTATTAACTAGCTAGACTGGTTAGTTAACCCCCGTATAAACCCTTTTGTTACTCTTATTTTTAGAGTAAGATACCCCTAGAAAAACCCTTAGAGCCATTCCTTTAAGTTTTTAAACTATTTTGTTAACCTATACACCTTAGCCTACCCTGTAGATTAAGTATGTGGTTAGTTACTTTGGTTTATTTCCTATATCTTTGTGTATGTTTCTAGTCTATGGTTAGGTTGGGAATTGTATATCGCAATCAGGTGTATTTCTGTCTAAGTATTGGTCGGGAGTTACACCATGCAATGGGAAGTGAAAGTAGATATAGTATTTTGTTTCATGTGTTTACTACTTCCACTATTATTGTTATATCTGAAGTATTGAAATGCATGGAGAAAAAATATCCAGATTTATTGTTATGGTGAAGTGGTAAAATTTTACGCCACTAGTTACGTTTATTTGATGTTAAAAAGAAAAAAAAAAGGTGAAGAAAGTGAGATAATCGGTTTGTAAAAGCTTAAACCAAAGTTAAATTATGTAATAATCGAGTATTCGTTGGTATGTATTATAAACCAACGATGTAAGTTATGTATTAGTTAACATCTCACCGCTATTTGTTGTACTATATTTATGGATTGCAAGGAAGTTGGTTGTCATGGGAACGCCAACTAAGGTTTGTTATTTGATTGAGTCATCATTAAGTCTAAGTCGTGTCTACTAAAAGCTTGAGTCTTCATATTAAAGCGTGAGTTAGTCGATAATTTATGTCTTTTTCAATGGCGGATTTTTGAACAAAAGCTATATACAACTTTATCACATATAACCCAATTTACCGCTTTATGTTTGTTACTCCTTAGCTTTAGTGAGGGAGATGTGTATCCTTGCCAAGCTTATGATAGAATATTCGTTACGACTGAGCAATTGAGCGAATTACTTAAATGTTACCACAATAGATTAGTTGAGTGATTTGAGTGATTTCATTTTTCTACTTAGTGAGGTTTTGGTTGTGTAATTGAGACTAATGAATGAATGCTTAATTATAAAAAGATCTTAAATAATACTTGGGATATATTTTCATAAGTTTAATCTAAAAATTTACTTGAGGACAAGTAAAGTTCAAGTGGGGGGATATTTGATGATATGAAATAAGAACATTTTATTAGCATCATTTATTCTATGTATATTGCTTGTTTTGTATTATTTTATATGAGAATTGATACTTAATCGCTTACTTTGGTAAATCTCAGTTGTAAACAAGCATTTGGTGAAAGTTAGCTATTTTGGACGTAAATTGGAGTAAAATAGATCAAGTTGGTAAAGTCTGTTGATCTGAAGGAAGATACGCCGTATCATTCTAGACATATACGTCGTACATCAAGACTTAGACGAATTTGAAGACCATTGCATGACTTTGAAGAATACGCCGCATAGAATTATTCCATGCGGCATATATGAAACCTTGGTCAACACAATGATCTGAGTTATCTGCTCAAGATACGCCGCATAAATACTTTGACATGCGTCGTATCAAGCTGGAGACTTCACCAAGAAATTTCAAGATTACAAGACACATACGCCGCATCAAGACTGAAGATCCGTCATATCATATGGGGGTTTATGAATATTTCAGAATATAATAATCTTAGACCCCACATGATGCTACCTAGATACGGCGTATCAAGTACTCTAGATACGTCGTATCGTTTATGTTTCCAGAATGTATAAATACAAGATCGACTGCCACATTCGACACACACATAATACCATAGAAAGAGACGACCTGACCACACAAGACACAACCAGAAGAAGAATTTAGAGGCATAAGTAGGTCATGTTAGTGCTTTAACTCGTAAGTAGATTTCGCTTTATTTGTATTAGTACTCGTTAATCCATCAGGATTGTGTGCCTTGTCTCCAACATTTGACTCACATTTAATCTGCTTTCCCATCGATGATAAGTTTATTGATGTTTATTTGAATTTTCATGCGTTTGTTTTGATTACTTACATAGTTTATTGTGCCCTGTCGACCTTAGGCTCGCACAATTACTTCATTAATATCATTGCATAATTAATGTAAGCCCCAACAGGATAAATAATATGTAAACTTAGTAATCATTAAGGTAGTCTTAATGCAGGTTTAATTAATCGTGACATGATTAGTTTGTTGAAAGACTTAAAGAAAGAATCTAGAGATCTAGGTGTACCTAGGCTTAGGAATGATATACGCATACACGTGAAAAACCAACGAGAAAGACCATAATTAGTACTCATCATATACAATTAAGAAATTAAGCGAATAAAATCTACTTTACTATTTTTATCTGTGTACGTTTGTGTCAATCGTTTTATTTACAGTTTTACTTAATCTATATATGTACTTGTCTCACAGGCTGAAAACCCCCTTTGCATTAGATTAGGTTTAATTAGACTAACTTTAGGATTAAAATACTGATACATTTCTAAGTCTTAACGTTCCACTCTTAGTCATCGACACTCTACTTACCAACTAGGCTACACTGATCGGGTATACTGCTCGTTAGTGTTTGTTATAGGTTAATTCGGCTAAATATAAATATTAAAACTTGAATTCACAAATAAACCTATACTAAACGACACATCAAGACACATACCCAGCTTCTGTTGTTGACAGTGTAGTACAATCTTGTTTCTTTGAAAACCAGCTTACTAGCTTCTCACCCAAATATTGTGCTCCCCTGATGTGCTTTTTGATGTAACTTGACACCCTGCGTACCGAAAGTCCTATGTTAATCATGTTCATTAGGTACCGAAAGATCTGTTTAACCTCTTGGAGGTGAAGTTCGATAGGCCTTGCCTGAAATCGTGCTAATAAGCAAACAACAAAGTGTATATCGGGTCTACTAACAGTAAGGTACATGAGAGAACCAATCATGCTCTGATATTTCTTCTGATCGATGGGTTTCCCAAATAAATTGGCTCCAATTTTTGGTGTTGTGACCATTGGTGTACCAACGTAATCACAATTGTCCATACCATGTTTTTTCAAAATCTCAATTGTATATTTAAATTGATTAATGAAGATAACACGAGGGGATTGGTGTATTTGTAAGCTAAGAAAAAATTTTAGTTCCTCCATCATAGACATCTCAAATTTGCTTTTCATGATATTTTTAAAATGTTTTGAAAGATTCGAATTAATGGACCCAAAAATGATATCGTCCACATAAATCTGAATAATCAAAATGTCATCTTTGTATGTTCGAGTAAAAAATGTATGATCAAAAGTTCCTTTGGTGAAATTGTTTTTTGATAATGAAAGTAGATTTGCTTTAGACCATAGATGGCCTTCTTTATTTTGTAGACACAGTCTGGATGTTCCATGTCGACGAAGCCTTCTAGCTGACTCACGGACACTTCTTCTTTAAGATTTCCATTCAAGAAGGCAGTCTTGATGTCCATCTGATATACCATGATGTTTTTGTGAGCTGGATAGGCTACAAAAATCTTGACTGATTCAAGTCTTGTTATCGCGCGAATGATTCTTCGAAATATATCCTTTCTGTATGTATCCTTTAGCCACAAGACGAGCTTTTTTGTGAATTACTGTCATTTCTTCATCCTTTTTGTTGTTCCAGATCTAGTTGAGATCAATGGCATTTTTGTCAATTGGTCTTAAAACTATTTCCCAACAGTCATGTAGATGATATTGAAGAAGTTCGTCCTGCATCGCTTCTATCCATGCATTTTCTATCATCGCCTCCCGAATGTTCTTTGGTTCTTTAGTGCTTATGGAGCAAATGTAAATGCACAATTCGGGGTCTGTGGCGAGTTGGCTTCTCGTCTAAACTGGCCTTGAAGGTTCACCCATAACTTGTTCAATTGGATGGTCTTTTGTCCACTTGAGTGTAGAAGGATACCGTGGGTTTAACGTATGCCTGTTAGATAGTTCTTGTAACCTTGAAGATGATTCATTAGATTCTGTGGCAAACAGGTTTAAAAACACTTCTTCTTCTAACGCTGCATCATTTTGGTTTTAGTTGGTTCTTCTTGAAATGATGTACTTGGGTTCTGCTCATCAACTCTTGGTAGAACGATTTCAATAGCTGGAGTTGTTGGAGTAGATGTAGATATTTTTTTGGAGTTGGTGCGTCATCTTTGATTGTTGTAGATGCGTCTTGTGTTGGTGTTGGTTGTTGATGGTTTTGAGCGGTTGCAGCGGAATGACGTTTTGATGAATTTGTCAAGTCCTGAACTAACATGTCCAGAAGTCTGCGGGTTTGGTGCGGGTCCTAATCTGAGTTGATTAGAAGCCATTGGGTTAAGCGCGGGTTCTAAAGCGAGTCTCTCAGAATCCATCTATGAAATCTCATCGAACTTCACATTCATCATCTCGATTATTCGTTTTGTTCTTCTATTATATACCCTGAAATCCCTCTAGTTATCTGAGTATCCAATGAAGATTCTAATATCACATTTAGCTTTCAGCTTCCATAGATTTTCTATGTCGTTCGTCAGATAACACAAAGATCCAAACACGTGAAGGTAACATATATAAGGTTTTTTATTGTTCACTAGCTCATATGGGTTTCATTGAATATTGGGTGGATTAGGGAACATTTTTTGGTAAAACAAGCAGTGGCTACAACATCAGTCCATAAAAATAATGGTGCACTAGAATAAATTAGCATTGTGCGAGTAGCTTCCACACGAGTGTGATTTATTCTTTTAACTACCCCATTATGTTGTGGAGTTCTAACCACTAATGTTTGATGTGTGATTCCTACATCTTCATAACAAGTTCTCAACTCCTAATTCGTAAATTATGTGTCATTGTCAGTTCTTACAACTCTGACCGTAGCTTATAGAAGGACTTGAATACGCTTCAGAAAGGTGATGATGATGCCTGGTGCTTTGTCTTTTGACCTCAGAAATTTCACCCATGTATATCTTGAATAGCCATCGATGATAACAATATAATTCTTTCCGTTAATGCTTTCAACTCTCATTTGGCCACATAAGTTCATATGCAACATATGCAACTTTTCTTCTATACTAGGTACGGTTTTGGGTTTATATGATGCCTTTTTGCTTTTGCCTTGCTCGCAAGATAGACATAAGTGATCCTTGGTGTATTTGAACTTAGGAATTCCGGTGATGATGTTGTCCTTGGCGAGTTTGCTGATGGTGTCGAAATTGAGATGGGATAATCTTCTATGCCACAACCAGGACTTAGGCGATGGATACCAATTGTAAGACCTTGGCTTGATCAACTATACACACGATATGAAACTTTGGTGAAAAGAGAGTGGCGTGATATAAAGAGGATTTAGAGACAAGAAAAGAGAACTATTATTAAAACCAAACACCTATTACACTCTCAAGTACACTCTACAAATGAGGTGAGTAGTGCCTTTTATACATGAGATCATACGCCTCATGGGCTTTCTTATGGGCTAGAAATGGGCCTTTCTATCTTGGACTTGGTTTACATTATCTTATAAGGCCTACTAACTTAGCACATTAAACTAATTACTTGTCAAGTCCTCTAACCCATTAAGTACACTATGACATATCCTATTACATATTACAAAGTTCAAATAATAATGAACGACCATCACTTTCATTAATGCTAACAATTAAAATAGTCGATTGACTACAATATTTTACCAGAATTACATAAGAAAGGATTTAGGGGCTAAAAAAGTGACTCTATGACCCACAAATTCTAGCACAAAATTGTAGAAAATTGGCTATACAAAATTGTAGCTAATACATTCTCTAACTATAAAATTGGTGACCATTAACTTTGGGTCAACTTTGTGTTTGTCGTTATCTACTACATTATGAAGTATTTGATACCTTTCTAAAATAAAAGTTTTAAAATATTAAGACAAGATACTTACTTATTATGACAAATTTTAATAAGTATAGCTGTAATAGCATTGGTTACAACACTTTAAAGCACTTTTTGTAGACATGTTTTAAAAAAATGATTAAAAAATACAATGTAATTTAATTTAAGAAAAAATGACTATAACCATAACTATCTAACAAATGTTATTTTTAAAACACCTCTAATATGAAAAATTCTTGTTATTATTCATCTTTTACAAACTAATAAAACACACAAAGCTTCATACAACTTATATGCAAACAAGTTGATGTTACATATGATTTTAAAAATCGGATCGGACCAACGGGTTTGATAATGCCCAAATTGTACATGTTTTCAGTAGCATTATTCGTGCTTTTATATATTTTATTTGGTTATATTCATATGCTTTTAGTACTTAATCGTATCAAAGAACGTTTGTCTAGTGTATGTAACCAAGTGCAGGGAAATGAAAGGAAAAGTAAAATAATGTTAGATAAATGAAGATTCGTATGCATACAAGAAGATTTCCGTTTCATGAAGGCATGTTAAGCACGTATGACCCAATGGTTCAGCATTCCAAGTGTCGAAGCAAAGAAAGAGATCAACTTTGGATGAACAATCAAGAGCTACGAACTAGAATCAATCAAAGCAAGCAAGTCATCTGTTGGGAAGACCAGTCGATCGGTTTCCACCCGCAACCGATTCGGCTGGAAAGTCCTGTCTGCCATTTCATCATCACTAAGACTCCTCACTTGTATCCAAACGATTCTAGGTCCTTCTTGGTGTATTCTAATCCCTTCCAAGCTCCTTGAAGCCAAGCTTAGCATTTATAACCCTAGGCCTTGAGATTAGTGATAAAGATTTAAAAGGTACACTTTTGAGGGGTCATTTAAGCCCTTAATTGATCACTTTTGTATCCGTTATTACTTAATTTTGTTCCTTTTCACTTTTTAGGTCTCTTGAAGGCAAATTGATGGAATGACACTTATTCGGACGAATAGGCACGAATATACGAAGAAAATGGCCAAAGTCAAGAATCGAGACACTCAAGCTACTGGAATTGAAGGGGACGGCGTCACGGCTTAATTGGGACGTCGTCGCGACACATCTTGAGACGACTCGAGAGCAAATTGCTATTTTACAAGTGGCGACATCGGGTTTAAAGAGTAGGCGTCGCAACTCGACGGCCTAGATTTGGATCCCGACGGCATCGAGGTTGAAGCCGACGTCGTCACGAGCATAAGGTGACGCCGTCACAAAGTTGACGTGGCCAAGACGAAACCCTAATGACGGCGACCAGACGGCGTCACAATTAAAGAGTGACACCGTCGCATATTGTAACTCTATATATAGAATTCGAATTTTTAGTATTTTAGAGAGGTAGTTTTGTGGAGTAAAACCTAAACCGAACCTAGGTTGTCTTGGGCAGTATCTTAGGGTTCTATACCCTATTTTACAACAAGATAAGTGATTTAATTCATTAATTGAATTATGTCTTCAATTGTTTGTGTGTATGCTTGCACGTTTTCCATGTCCGGCTAATTTATTTGTGTGTTTGCTTAGATCTATAAAACCTACGTATTCAATATTGATTGGTTGTCTCTTATCTTAATTGTGATTGACCTAGTATTGCGATAGGTCATCCGTTGTGTTTTTAATGCTTGATTAATCTTTGTTGAACCTTAGCTTATATTTACTAGTGGAATTGTAGACTAAATATCCAAAGATAACCTTAGTGTTAAGTTTATGAATCCTAGAGATTTCGTAGTCATTAACCTTAGGTAGCTTCAAAGAGTTAGGGATAAACGCATACCCTACGACCTTAGAAAACACAACGCGTTAAGAATAAGGACGTGGCAATTCAACCATCAATAGGAGATAACTAGGGAGTAATAACATCTAAGTAAACACATTTTTAATCATCATAAGAGCACACAACAATATACATAGACTACACTCACCTTAGTTTAGATAATTAGATAAGTAGAGTAATCGGTAGAAATACCAACCACCCAAATCCAATATCCCGAGATTCGTAATTTCAATTTTCTAAAAAACATAAAAAAGATAAAAAAAAATCTTCCTCAACCCCAACCTTAGCGTAGTAATTTCTCACTAGCATTCCTATTCCCCTAGAGAACGATATCAATTCCCGAGGCTTACTCTAATACTACACTACAACGATTAGGTTCACTTGCCTAGGGTGTTGAAAAACTTGCTCGACGAAAAGGAAGTTTCTTTGACCCCGAACGCGCGTTGTACGCGTATCAATTAGTATACATAGAGCCTTTTGTGATCATTTGAGAAAACACACTACAATACAACTCTCTACTCATCAAACCATTCTCAAATAGCTCTCAAATTCGTCATTAAAAGTCCAAGAAAGTTTGGAGGTCCAAGAAGTCAACATTTTGAAGTCAAACCCCCGAGAAGTCAACACCAATACTTTGGGCAACATTACTCAATAATTGTAATCTTATTCCAATCATTGTAAGACTTTTAATCATGTTTTCTAATGTTCAAAGTTCTGAGTTTATGTTCATGTTTGCTATGAATGGCTAGTTCCTTTATGCACTTGCTTAAACAATGTTAATTATCTAATGATTAGTTCATGATTGTGTTAACATGTTTTAATTCAATTTCAAGTTAATTCTAAGATCAAATCGTGCTTAAGTTTCATAGTGACATTTGTTAATCAAGATTGACTAGTTGTTAGTAATTGTAAGGGTCGAAAGGATTTATTGTTATTCAACTAGTTATGATCATTTGTCTATGAATGATTGTTTTTACCCATTATTCTTGGTCAAACAAAGAAACTAAAGTGTGGTTGCAATTAGAATACTTTTTGGTTATCAAATTGGATTGATTGGAAACACCTCAAAGGTCGGAAGATTAGTTGTTTACAATCAATTGTGACCCTTTGTCTATAATCGGTTACCTTTTGTATTGATCATTTCTTAAGCAAATTTGATAAGGCAAACATAAGTTTTTGTGTTTAAGTTTATGAATATAAACTTATGAAACTTGAATTGATTGGTTAAACTTAATGTTTGTTTTTATAAACTAAAATCTTGACGAAGGTTTAACTTGTAAGAACAATAGATTAGTATACCAACTAATTATCATAACCAACATGTTAAGAAGAGGTTAACACAACCATACTTTTTAAGGATAAGAAACTAGTTTAAGCAAGTGTAGCTTTAATTATCTGAATTTCATTATCTCAATTTTCGTTATTATTTAACTTTAGAATTTCTATAGTAGATTTTATACTTGTTTCTTGATTCACTCACAAATCCCTGCGAACGATCCCGACTTATCATCATAATCTTGATATAACGGACGAGTTCACTTGCTCGTATGTGTTATTGGTAGAATTGGTAAATCACCTTTTATAAATTTAAAACTTGTACACACGTAGCACATCAGGGTTCAACCGGGACGGGATTCGCCACCGGTTCGGCTAGCCAATAAAATCCGTTCAGAAACGATATTATTAAATCAATAGAGTTTCAAAATGCATACTAAATTACAATGTTCAAAAAATATTATTAAATTGTAAGAGTACCTCGATAACAAACATATACACCTACTAGAATTTTTTTTAATAAAAGTTACCGTAAAAGCTAAAAAATTTGTTTTATAAAAATCATACTATTTTTTCAAAGCAAATGATGCAAAGATACAAAATGTTAAGTGCTAATTATATAATTTTATCTTTATTAAATATATTTATATAATAATAATTATACTATATATAGTTACCCCACATGATATTTGAATATTAAGGTATTCTTTATATTTATAAGTATTCTTTTACTTGTATCAATTGTGAGACAAATATAACAATAATTGTTAATAATTCAAATAAGTGTCAAAAAAAACTTACGAGGTGTATTTTTGATAATTAAATTTTCCTAACATGATGTAAGTGATTTTTAAAATTTGCCATGCTGTTATTATTTAAAAATAACTTGCGACTACGGGCCATTGTCTGCTACTTTAACCTCATACATTCACACTATACCAGCTACCGCCTCAATATTACAACAACATCACGTGGATAAGCTGCAATTTTTATATGAGCTAAAATTTTATTTCTTAAAAATATTCAAAACTAAAATTGTCATCATCAGTAAAGCTATTGTATCATAAAATATAGAACTGAAAAACATTCTCACTGGAATTTTTATTGCATGGTACCTGCCGCTGCAAAGCGCGCATATCCTACTAGTTATTTGTGATACAGGCCCACTAATTAAATAATTATGGATTTAACCCAATTATGTTTAATTTAAACCTCTATTATATCTTATATATAGTTTTGATTAATTAATAATACGTAAGCAATCTTAATCATCTAACATGGTTTCAAAGCCACTATCCTAACCCTAATCTTTGTCATTGTCCCTCCCAAACAAAAACCCTAACCGAACCCTTTTCACCCTAAACTGATTCTCGTGTTTCGTCTACACCATGACGGGTCCAACACATACACCAATCTTGTCCATCTTTGATAAACTTCTAACTGTTAACAAAATAACCTTTCTTGTCCTTGTTAAATAAGATGGTGATAAGCTTAATTCGTCTTCCTGGACTTATTTTTTCAAGAACACTTGTGAAGGTTTTGAGGTTCTTAATCATCTCAAAGGTGAATTCAATGGTGGGGTTCCTCCTCCAACTCCTGAATGGTCGAAGGTTGACTTAGTTGTGAAATCATGGGTTTGTTTTACTCTATCTGATGCTCTCAAAGAACGCCTTGGATCCAAAAAGTGCTAAAGAAGCTTGTAAACTTATCGAGAAATGTTTTTGATAACAAATGAACGAAGAATATTGCTTTAAAGAGTGATAACATCAAATAGTCCTGACTTTTTAGTGTCAATTTCTCCCGATTATGCTCATATTTTATGTCATTTATATGGATTTATGCTTGTATTCCTTTATATTTCACTTCCAAGTAAAATATGGGCATTGGAGCATAGAGACGCGGATTTGGAGATTTTTCTAACGGTTTTATGTTAGTATGCTATTTATGAAGAAGCTACGGCGTAACTCATCTTCTCAATTACGCCGTAGCTAGTATTTTGTCACAAAAGACCAACTCAACTGCAGTTACGGCATAACTCTCAACTAAGGTTACGCCGTAATCATCTAGATCATGAAGTACTTCGCGCCTCCATCAGCTACGCCGTAACATCCTTACAAGCATTACGACGTAACAACATTTTGTAAAGGGGACGTATTAGTTACGGCGTAACTCTCATCACCGCTACGGTATAACTGCAATTACGGCTTAACAATTCTTTATGTTACGCTGTAGTCACTTTAACGAGGCTTCTGTTTTGAAGATAATTAGTTACAGCGTAACTCGCAACTTAAGTTACGACGTAACTATGATCGGGCCTATAAATACAAGCCCTAAAATCTGCATTTTACATCATTCACTCACAACTCAAAGGCAGAGAACGTGAAGAGGGTTCCAAAGGCACATCACACGGAGCATACAAAGCCATCTCCAAGAAAGGAATCACACCATATCGATAAGCTTTAGCGATCATTTCTATCGTTTACTTTAATTCATGTCTTTCATTTTGTTAAGGGTGAAAGCTAAAGATACGCAACATAGTTTTTCAAAACAGACGATGTACGCAATGAATTTTGAAAATTACCATTGTACGCAAAATACTTTCAAATTTGGAACGATGTACGTAATATGACTGGGAAGTAGTAGGTTACCAGGTCACAAAGTTTGAAAATTAGCAGAAATGGTCCACGTGGCTTGCGTTGACTTTCATCGGTCATCCTTAACTTTTTCGGTTAAAAAGTTACATTAATGGTCCTTATGGTTATTGACTTTCAGATTTTGTCCATTTTTATACTTTTTCACTCGTTCTCTTACGGTTTTCATCCGTTTTTGTTCGTTTTTCTTACGTTTTTATCGGTTTTCATCCGTTTTGTTCCGTTTTTCTTACCTTTTTAGATTTTTGTCCGTTTTTATCCATTTTTTAACGTTTTATCTATTTTTATTCGTTTTTGCCCGTTTTCATCCATTTTGTCCATTTTATTTTACATTTTGGTCCGTTTTTCTTACATTTTGTCTGTAAAAAAAAGGACAAAAACGAATGAAAACGGGCAAAAAACGAATAAAAATAGACAAAACGTAAGAAAAATGGATAAAACGGACAAAATCTAAAAAAGGGTGAGAAAACGGACAAAACGGATGAAAATCGATAAAACGTAAGAAAACGGACAAAACGTAAGAAAACGGACAAAACAGATAAAACGTAAGAAGGCGGGTGAAAAGTATAAAAGCGGACTAAATCAAATTCAATAACCATAAGGACCATTATCGTAGCTTTTTAATCGAAAAAATTATGGATGACCGTGAAAGTCAACGCAGCCATGTGGACCATTTCGCCAATTTTAAACTTTGTTTGTAAGTGGTAACGTACTAGTTCCCGGTCATATTACGTACATCGTTCCGTATTTGAAAGTATTTTGCGTACAATGGTAATTTTCAAAGTTCCTTGCATACATCGTCTGTTTTGAAAAACTATGTTGCGTATCTTTAGCTTTCACCCTTTTGTTAAACATTGAATTTATTTTATCTTTTATTTGATCGGCTAAGCACCTTTGGTGCTAGCCTAGTTATGATTCAATGATTGTATTGTTTGTGTTTTCCTGCTTCCATAAATTATTTATAGTGTATACATGCATAGTTCGAAGGTAGTTACCCTAGCTTCGGTAGGTTTGAAGTGCGGTCGTATCTAGTTGCTTAGGAGAAATGACCAACTGACCCTAAGTAAGTAGGTAGAGAAGGGGCTTGTAAGAATTGACCAACTGACTACCTTTTTCTCTTGTGTGAATTGACCAAACGATCATCGTTCGGATGGATTAACTTAAGAAGTTAGGGATGAGTGTCTAAGATGCTAGCGCCCGGGCACTCATTATTTCGAATCTTGCATGTAGGGTACTTAATGACATGGCTTAGGTTGCTTAAGACCCTCGAATCCTCAAAGGGTAGGCCTTTGACTTCGGGTAGGAACCCTTGTTGATAGGTTAGGACGAATTGACCAAATGTTGTCCTAGCTACTTAAACCCCCACTTGAATCAATTGGAAGTAATTTAGAAAACATATATATTACATGATAGGATGATT
This sequence comes from Chrysanthemum lavandulifolium, assembly GCA_022545495.1. Lineage (NCBI taxonomy): Eukaryota > Viridiplantae > Streptophyta > Magnoliopsida > Asterales > Asteraceae > Chrysanthemum > Chrysanthemum lavandulifolium. The sequence goes on along the minus strand of CM040245.1, from coordinate 189,456,732 downwards.
AATTAGGTTAGCACACTTTCTCACCATTGTTCATAACTTTAATTTACTTTTCGTTATTTATTTATTGTCTTTAGTTTAATTAATCATTTCAACCTTAAAACCAGTTAAAACAAGTGATACTTAGACTTAATAAGATCCTCATCTACATAGCTCTTGGGAACGGCCTCGGCTTTACCACCTTCTATACTACGCACGATCGGGTTCACTGCTTGTTAGTGCATTTGGTAGACCTTAGGTAGACGAGACTTATAAATATTATATCCTGGTCGGAATACATGCGTCATAATTTTGGCGCCGCTGCCAGGGAGCTATATTATGGTTTTTAATAAGTCTGGTTTTATTTAATTTTCTTTTTCTTTTGTCATGTCAGGATTCAAAACTCGAAGCTCTAAGCCATTCCTGGCCACTCCGTTCGACAATCTGGAAAGACAATTCCGGACAAGAAAAGACTACTCTCCAATTCCAATCCATAATATCTTCTCGTTTTATGAGTCTGATCTGTCTGATTCTGAGCCCGAAGCAATTGAGGAGGTTATTATTGACGGGCAAACAATGGAACAACATATGGAAAAAACAAACATGAACTATCAAAGGACTTTCACACAAAACTTTGAAATCGGGGAATTCTCTATTCCAGACCAGTTCATCCGGGAATTGCATGAGTTACAGTTTTCAGGAGACATGAATGAAGATGTGCAAGAACATGTTGAGGAAGTGCTTTATTTGTCTTCTCTTTTCCGGAATATTTCAAGGTACTCCGTTATGGTGAAAATATTCCCTATGACTCTCACTGGAACAGCTAAAAAGTGGTTTAATAAACTCCTTGCCGAATGTAAGGGAACATGGGGTCGACTCAGAAAAGAGTTTGTGCAACAATTCTACCCACCATAAAAAATCGCTAAGCTTCTCGGTGATATCTATAGGTTCGTTTAAGGAATGGAAGAAACACTATATCAGGCATGGCAGAGATACAATGAGCTTCTCTATCGTTGTCCTACACATGACCTTAATAAGCATCAAATTGTCTACGTTTTTATAGAGGTATTAATGTAGAGACCCGTCAGATTCTTGATTCACAAAGACCTATTCCGGGAATGACTTCTGACCAAGCTTTGGAATCTATTCGACGGACAACTGATCACTGCCACAAATGGCATATGGAAATAGGTTATGGACCTAAGGACAATTTATAGCACAAGGTCATGAAAATTATGACCAAAAAGGGAGATGATTATGGGACAAATTTGAGAAAAGGAAACTAGAGAAGGCAAAAGAAGATGAAGCTTTTAGGATGAAAGAAGTGAAAAGTTTAGTTGGAACCAAGGTAAAAAATTGACTTGGAAGAAATGATTCTTAGACACATTGAGGAATCCAAAAAAATAGATGAGAGGGAAGAGAAGATAATGAGGGAATTTGTTGACAGCACAATATTCTCCCTTAAGATTCACGATGATCGGATCAGAAGATTAGGGAAGAAAATGGACTTGTGCTCAAAGGCCATTACTGATTATCTGGATAAACGTGATGAAAAAATTGTCAACTCAGTGACAATTGAGGCAGTTTCTGAGGACCCAACTACCTTCTCTGAGAAGGTCAAAAGGAGGATCAACAAAGAAAAACTCTTGCTTCAATATCTAGGGGCTCTTCCGGTAAATTTACCATTATTTAATTCCATTAAATCTAATGAAATTCAAATTTTGCAGGAATTAAGCGATGAGAAGAGTATACTTGATGAGACAGTTTTGGTTCAACTAAATGCTCGGTTTTTGGCAATTTTAAGGAATGAATTGCCAAATAAAGAAAAAGACCCGGGGTGTTTTACTCTCCCTTGCTTAATTGGCAATCTCAACATCTGCAATGCTTTGGCTGATCTGGGAGCCAGTATTAGCATCATAATCCATTCGATGTTTTTACGTATGGGAGTTGGGATCCTAAAGGCAGTCAAAATGGACATCGAGATGGCGGATAAGTCCATGCAGTCACCTATGGGGATTGTAGAGAATGTCTTAGTGAAAATTGTTTATACAAATAAGCCGTAAAAACGTTTATTTATATTTTACGATATTCTAATGTTTTGTCAATAACAAACGTAAAATCATTTTAACGAAACAAATAAAGTACATAAATAGTTTGATTCAATAGTTTCCTAACACACTTATGTTTTCACATAAAACACTAAAACAAGTATAAGTGATTTTATGTCTTAGAGATACATATGTACAACAAATAGTGTTTACATACTGGGCTAATATATACTTAACCAAGTATATACTAAAATGGGTAAAAACAAGTTTATACTAAAATGGGTAAAAACAAGTATATACTAAATGGGTAAAAACTAACAAATGGTATTGACCCATAACCCATGGTTTTGTCCAAACCACTTAGCCAAGTTCAATGTATTCTAGAGATACATTGTATCTAAAAAGAAACCCATGGATCAACCCATAACCCATAACCCATAACCAAAAATACCCATGGGCAAAGAGGAGCATCCCACGAATCCCTAGCTTTATGCTAGCCGGATCCCTTGTGGGAGGGATCCGCAGGATCCAGGGAATAGTAGAAAATTTCCTCTATAAATAGAGAGCCATTTCTTCCTTTCTACTCACCACTTCACACATACTTTCTCCAAGTATTATATCTCTCTAACCTCAGATCCAAGAGATCTATGTAGTTTGTCTTTTGTTTTTATGTGATTCTCTAGGTTCCTCTTAAAGGCGAGATCACCACTTCTTGAAGTCGAGCAAGCTCAAGTCCATGAGTTGCCATGCTTCGTCATCATCAAGACAACTGAGGTTCTCTTGTTGATATTTCTTTCTTCCTCCGTAGATGTTGGGTTGAAGGCATTAGTGAAGGATGCTGAAAGTGTCAAGACGAAAGCATTAGTGAAAGGTGCTTATCGTCCGTGTCCAAAGCATTAGTGAAGAATGCTAAAGGTGTCAAGACGAAGGCATTAGTGAAGGGTGCCAAGCGTTGTGTCAAAGGCATTAGTGAAGGATGCCTAAGAATCAAATCAAGTGGCATTTGGGAAGAATGCCTAGGTTGTATAATCGATGAGGTGCATCGTTATACATATAAGTATTGTTTATTTCAAGGATGGTGATATCCTTGATGGTGTTGTAACAAGGTGGATCTCCTTGAGATTAGGTGTTGTGTTGTGAAGGGTAGTAGTTCCTCCATAGTAATGGAACTAGGTGCTTAGCCTAGTACCTAATAAAGGGTAGGCGACGTTGTGATAGGATTAGTTCTCCTTGGTGTGAAAGAACTCGGTGGTTAGCCTAGCACCGTATAAAGGGTAGGCGACGTTGTGTTAGGTGTGGTTCGCCTTGGTGTGAAAGAAATCGGTATTTAGCTTTGTACCGGAAAAAGGTGTAAGCGACGTTGTAAAGGCTTCTTCGCCATAAGGAGTTGGTGTAGTGTTTACGAACTCTCGAGTAGGTGACTCGGGGAGTGGAGTAGGGCAAGGAAGGTGTCCTTGTAGCCGAACCACTATAAATACTTGTGTCGTGGTGATGTGCTTCTTACTCTTTATCTTTCATTGCACGTTTATATATCTATCTATCAACGTCCAACATAAACAACCAAATAGATTGACATAAGTCGATCTAAATATTTAAATGGAAGTTTTTGGTAAAACTATTCAACCCCCCTTCTAGTTTTCCACAATTGGCATCAGAGCTTTGTTACCAAAGTTCTTAAAGTATGTTGTACTTTAAAAACTTGATACGATCCGTATATGTTTGAAAACTACAAAGAAGGATTTTTTTTAAGTCATATTTTCTTTTAAATCATTTTGTTGGACATTGATAGATCATTCTAACAACTTTTGTTTCAAGAAATCTTCATGCTAGAATCTCTCCAAAACCTTCATATCTATTCAAAGAATAATGAAGTCAACATCCAAGGAAGGATCTAAAAGTAATCACAACTTACGTACACCAAGTACAAAGGATTACTTTAAAAGCTCATGAAGTATTTTTGGTATTATACCAAACCAAGAAGCATAGAGGTATGTTTTACTTTTCATTAGATAGGTTACATGAGTTTATTTTTCATAGTTCTCTTTGTTTAATAATTGCTAGCATCTTTAAAAGTCTCTTTCGTCACCTTTCCGTCTTACTCATCATCGGGAATAGTATTCCTTTTGATTCGTCAAACTAACGCCGTCGTCACATATGAACCCTCGATATATGATTCATCAAAACTCGTCATCCAAAACAATCTTCATCGATACCTCCAAACTATTTTTTAGTAAGCTAGTTTATAAGCTTACTACAAAATAATGCCAAACAACCCTTTTCTCGTCACGTGAGCGGATCCCCTAGTTGTACTAGTCGGATCCCAATTACAAGGGATCCGGGGAACCGTGGAATGTAACTCACTATACGCTTTCAAAATCATCATTGATCTTTTTCCCTCTACTCACATAACACAAAAACAACTGAACCACTGATTTCATCCTCATTGAATTCCATACCCTCAAGTATTCCTTCCTAGAACACCATTGTAAGTAATTACATTAACTTGTTCTAATTTTCATCATCCTCATCCTAGGGTTTATGGTTTCACAAATCTCTAGTCAATTATTTTAATTAGGGTTTTTAAAATTAATCTTGAAAAGGGGTTTTAACATAACTAAGATCACATTGTGTTCACAAAATTGTTAATACAAATCAAAACCATAAACCCACCTCAACTAATTTTACCTAATTGAAAATTTTGTTTTTTTAGGACCAACCATGCCTAAAGCCACTCAACAAGATCATCATGATACCGTCCATTACCTTACTCATTATTATCGAAATGAGGATTTCTCAAAAACCAACCGCAAGGTCTTCAAAAAACTTGAAAAACGACTTATCCATGGAGGTCGTGTAATCAAGGAATGTTTCCTTGAGGATACCGACATTCGTCAAGTTTTCTCGGCAATCAATTTTGATTGTCTTCTTGACATTGATGAACAAATTTGTCCGGTCTTCATCTTTGAGTTTTATAAAAGCATTAGAATCATTCGAAACGCCGATGATAGCATTTCAATCGCTTTCATCATCAATAAACGAAACCTCATTCTTTCTCTCAACAACTTTGCTCAAATTCTTCGCATTCCTTGTGAAGGAATTTGTATGTACTCTCAAGATTGGGCAATTAATACTCAAAACCTTGCACTTGATTCTAAACCAATGTACCATACTCCTCTTGATGAAACCAAAACCATCCGAGACACCATTTTCAAAATAAGAACCGACCAATCCCGTCTCGACCGAAACAAGAAGGTCATTCACCGTAATCCTTTCTAAATGGAACTTTTGGAAATGCATCCCATATTAAAAAATTGGGAAGAAATCCTTAGGGAAAACGTCATAAGCCTAGTTGGAAACAAAGATCATCCAAACGCATGTCTTGTGCAAATGATCTATTGTCTTATCCACCAAAAGCCATTTAATCTCGCCTATTACATGGTAAGGAGAATGGCTGGGGTATTCAAAGCTTCCAACATGGTACTTCCATATGGTATGCTCCTAACATGGCTTTGTAAGTATGTTAGTGCATTGCAACCATCCCCTATCAACAATGATCATTTCTTTGCCGATCATGTAATGGTACCTCTTACCAAAATACCCTCTAAATGCTTCAAGGTCAATGGAAAGAAACCTAAAGCTCTCTCGTACTCCTCGGAAGGAGAAGAAGAAAATGAAGAAGAAGAAGATGTCGACCCTATAGCCAACATTAAATTGGAACCCTTTGATTACTACAAACAACTTCCAACCATTCCAAACGAGACCATGAATTCAAACAATTGAGGGCATGATTCAAAACCTTGCTTACAACCTCACTAAGCCGTCAGAAAGGAAAAGAAAGGATTGACGAAAGAGACAATAGGAATATGCTTATTTTTTAACTTAATTTATGTGTGGATGATTATGTTTTAGCACTTTGGTTTGTGGTAATTTGGATATTGTTACTTTTATCATTTTTTTATAAGTGGTGCTTTGTGATGACCTGCTTGTACTTATTGTTTAGTTTAACAATTTATTAGTGTGCAAAATCTGCACATCATTCTGTGAAGATTCTGATCTGCAGATGCCGGATCCCTATGATTAGCCTAGATGGATCCCTCCCTTGAGTAAACCGTGGTGTGGAAACGTAGAGGGGGGGTGAATACGTTACCGTTTAAAAACTTTAGATCTTTAGTATCAAATCGCTTATTAAGCTTGTTATAATATGAAAGTACCAATTATTGTTTGTGACTAATATAAAGCATGGTAAACCAAGTTGTCACACAATCATGAACATCAAACCACATCACAAACAATAGTATAGTGCAAGTATAAAAGTAAAGAGATAAAGAAAGGAAAGTGCAAACCGAACACGAGGATTTATAGTGGTTCGGTCACGGATCTCCTTTCCGCTCTACTCCACTCCCAGTACCCAACTCGAGAGTTACTTCACTAAATCAACAAGCTCCCTTCTCGGGAGAAAACCTTACAATCGTAAACACACTTTTTCCGGTACAAAGCTAAATACCGAGTTCTAGTTCGAGGTAGAACCAACCTAACGTCGCTTATACAATATTTCCGACACTAAGCTAGATGTCGAGTTCTTTTACAAGGGTACAACCACTCCCAATATGTTTTATGGCCCAACATAATAAACCTTGTGTTTTATGGCACAAACACATAAACCATCTAATCTAGTTTGGTGAAAGTGTTGTTATGATGCAATGATGTTTACACTAATGATCCATGACACAAATGTCTAATGGATATGAATAACTACTTCTAAATGAACTTCCATTGATAGGAAGCCTTCATGATGAAGATCACAAGTTCCCTAAACTTCTTGTGATAGATCTTCAACTTGTGGTGAGTGGGGATGGCTAGATCTCCAAGATTTCCTTGGTTGATCAAAGAGTATGCTTACAACAAAGATGAATGTTAGAAGCATTATGATCATGATCATTAGGGTGTTTAATGTGTGTTACTACATTGTTAATGATTGATCTAAATGTATGCAAGAAGGTGGAGAAGATGTGCTTTGCGGTGGTTAAGAAATGGGAAAACAATGGGCTTATTTATAGCCAAAGTGGACGTGGAGCGTCCACGGACCACGGACCCTTAAAAGGGTTCCGTCCTTTATACAATTTGGTGCCGTGGGTACCGACATAAAATCTAAAAATCTTTCTTCAAATCTTTCCAAGATATTACAAATCTTACTAAGATCACATTTGATATATTGAGTGTCAATCTAACCAAAATATTCAAGTGATCTTCCAAGGATTTCAAAGATGATGCATGACATGATGTAACATGTATTTCCACTTTTAGATTAAAAGGTTTATCAAAGTAAACTTGTAAAATGTATTATGTAACTAGTTAATAAAATGTCTAGTTACCTTTTGAAATACTTGTGAATGCAAAATGTAAAATGAGGTTCGAAATAGAATGGTTAACCTATTAAAATACTTAGTGACTCTAAATGTATTTTAAACATTCTAAATGATTTGTTAATGGGTTTGATCATAATGCCACATAACAAACATGTACGAACACGTGTTGTAACATATGAGGACTTGAGTCATCGAGAGGTGTTGAATGTATGTTGAGACAAAGTGTGATTACAAGTAACTTGTACATTTTCGTTATGTATTACAAGTTACATGTTTGTCATCAATCAAAACAAACGAGGCTGTATAGATTAAATATCGTAATATTTGCACTAACAATCTCCCCTTTTGATGATGACAAATATATGTAAACGTAATAGAAAGTAAAATGTAAAGGTTACTTGTATCCTTACTACCTTCACATTACCTTCTCCGTTTACACTCTTCTCCCCTTTTGTCGAAACAAAAGGCGTGTCCTGAGTTTAACTTCATTTCTCCCAAAAGGCGAGCTTGCATCATCCCTAGTGAAGTTAAATCGTCTACTTCAATCCGTTCCTTGTTAGGTAGCGGATCCATGGATCAAATTAAGAGGCTTAACCTACATCAAGGTTAGTTTTATGCAACAAAAATTATGCGAATATATGAAAAGAAAAAAATATATATATATAGCAACGTTATCCTATTTTCTCCACTTTTATCGAAGCACAAATGCTTGTTGAAAAGTGAGAATGATGCTAAATCGTGCATGCTCCCCTGACGGTTTCTCCCCTTGTTTGAGGCGTCGGTATGATTAAAACTGACAAAACAAATATTAGTGCAAAACTATATTCGTCATAGGACGAGTAAGTGTTATACAACAAAGTGTGTATAAGATGCATTCAGTAAATTCTTGACGGAGGCTCCCCTTGCTCTAGGGTGTCAAGATGAACCTTCAAAATAAATATTAGTATAATAGAAGCTTTGTCTTTAGACAAATATGTCATATACAACCAAGTGTATAGACGATGCAATATGAGTGCTTAAAGGATATTTCTCCTTGTTCTAGGGTGTCAAAAAGCACCTAAAATAAGAAAAATAATTGATGCAAACTTCATCCTTAGATGAGTAAGTTATATAGAATCGAGTGTATATGATGATGAACCTACAATGAAAACATTAGTGCAATATATTTCATCTTTTCACAAATAAAAATAAGATGTATATATGTGATAAATGATATAATCAAAGATCTCATGAAGTGTAATCTCCTAATTACAATCATAAGAAAAGTGAGAATATAATATGATAAAAGCCTACAAAATAATTCCTAGAAAGAAGATGAAGTCTTCCATAAGGTGTGCCACTAGTGGTGCTAGTGTTGGTGTCGGTTTACTAGTAAGATTCATGTGGTGATGGTAGATGACTCGAGATTTACAAAAGTAATTTTTCGCTAATCCATGGTGGTGATGATTAGTGAAAGTGGTGATGGAAGGTGGTGGTGATTAGGTAGAAGCTATTAAGAGTTAAAACTCGTATGTATAGCAAATATAAAAATATGGACTCATGCAATCCTTTCGTCATGTCAAGTGACCAAAGCTAAGAGGAAAAAATGTGAATGGACATTGCATTTCAATGATGCATAAGGGTTATGATTTGAATGATTTATTGATGCTAACAATCTATTGTTTTGAGCAAGTTCTCATATGCTTCAACCCAAGAGTAATCAATAATGTGTTCTATCTAAGAATATTATAATGAAGATACCAAAAGATATAAAAGTGATGAAGATAAATTCGTTCATTGATTGACACGAATTATAAAAATGACCTATTCTAGGTGACAATGGGAAAGGTAGTATTAGCATGGTTTTGACCGACATGGATGATTATCACTTTGAAAAGAAGTGAAGACAATATGGAAAATACTAATAATGAGTACCTATATGAGGATGAGAATGACATCATATGAGTGAGAGTTGGATGGACCAACGTGTTGGAGATGGTCGTTTTGATTAATATATCGTTTGCTGACAAGGACATGCATGATAAGCGAGAAAAGGATAAGATCCAATGATGGTGTTCTAGATAGTGAAGTTGTAAGGTGCTAGTTTAAGGAAAATCCTATATGTGGAGATGAAGACGTTTTGTAAAAACACATGGTGCGTTTTTCACTTGATGAGGTATTGGTGCGAAAAAGGTTGAACTAGTTGTGGTTTCATGAACCGGTTTTAGCTAAGTGGTGTTTACCTATGTGTTGGTATTGTAGAGTCTAAGAGACATAAATTTTGACAAAAGACAATTATGTAAATGGATTTCTCTCCCCCTTAATTAGTGGACATCCAACATAATGTGCAATGTATCAAATAAGGAATGACAACAAAGTGTTTAGGAGGTTATTCGGGTTAACGAAAGAGGTGAGCTTAGTAATGTTTTTCTGGATGATGGTTAGCATACAATGAGCTTCATCCTTAAAGTCACGTACCTCTTCTCGATTAATACGAGATGATCGTATAATGAGGAATGTGGTTTCCTAATAGGAAGTGAAGAGGATCAGAGTATTGTTATAACTAAATAATGATGGAGGTGATTTTTGGAAAGCGGAAGCAAAAAATGAGATTTGGAAAGAGGTCGGTTGAAAGACAAAAATGCAAAGCCAACCCTTTAGAACTTAATTCTATATGCTTTTAAACTATATGCAAGTGTAGGGGTCCCATAAAGCATAGTACTAATCTACGTAGCAATAAAAGGGATTATGCAAAATGAGCATATAAAAGTTAGAACCAAGTGAGATAACAAATAATTTGTCATCAACCTACAAAACAAATTTGTTAGTGACAAAAGATGTTAACATGATAGAAATCAAATGATAACATATTGTATAAGCAAAAACAACACATTGCACTTAGTAGACAAGAAATCACCACACAAGATAGCATCAAAACAATCATAATATGCAAGAATACGACTTTATTCAAGACATTTCATTATGAGATTGTTTTGTCGTTAGACTTAGACTCTTAAGCATACTTGGATATACAATAATCTATGTGATTAATTTGTAAGATAAAAAGGCTTCTAAAAGTTAGTCATACCAAAAGCCCTTTGACAGATTACATGTGCATACATAGCAAACAAATAGTGTGATAAGAAGCAAAAGAAACAAGATGAAAGATTCATGCAAGCCATGTTTAAGACATAACAATTTGGAGCATGTATCATTTGGATCGTACTACACATAGATGTAATGAATGCCAACTAATAGCTTTCAAACACAAATATATCAAAATTATCACGTATCAAAATGGCATATTATGAGTTCATAAGTAACATGTTAATCATGCTAAAATAATTCAAAGTAAGTATCATGCAAATAAAGTTTAGGTTTAAACGTTTAGTAGCATGAAACAACAATACAAGCATTATAAAAATAAAACCGTACTAAGGTTTACACATTCGACTAGTTATCAAACACTAAGATAATGTCAAATCAACTTATCGATTAAACAAGAACATGTAATCAACACATGTAAGTGCAATGCAAGTGGTTTTAAAAGACAAGTCATATATACTACTTGTTTGATTAGTATTCCTAAGGTGAGGCAAACTATCAATGTTTTAACACTTACTTTAGGCAAGTATAGGAAAAGAATTTTCAAGTTGGAGAATGAATATGAGACTATTACTAGCGGTGCTCAATTAAGGCTAAACACGACCATTTTACGGTGATTCCACAAACCCAACTTCTCCAGGAAGCAATTCAACCGTTAGGTCAAATTGAGTTTCTAGTGCAATAGATTCTCCAGTAATCATTCTCATATTAGAAAGATGGGAACTCCTACTTTTGCCTATTAAAGTGTATAAAAGATGATAGTTTACCAATACTTGGCTTAATGTGACACAACTAATATGCAATATAACTAAGGAGATGAAGATGTTATGTTATACACATGAATTTTAACAATTGTGTGTTTGATAAACAATGTGTTTTAATCTTGTGTTTAGAATCGAAAGTTGTTCAAATTACACAGCTAATTGTATGATCTAATGGATGACATCTTGTACTTTAAATGTGAATTGATCATCTAAGACTAGAGAATGGAATATGTTAAACTAAGAACGTTCTCAAGAAAGCTCTTTGGAACATTATTTAACAAGAATCTAAGTGAGGTTACCAACTTCAATAGATCTTGTGTATGCTCTAAATTGTGTAGTTTTAACCTTGGATGTGCACTCGGTTTGAGCAAGGTTAGGTTATGATGTACGCTTGAAAGGAAATAGATACAAATAGTATCTTTCAACAAATGAGATTATCCCATGGGATAAAGTTATCATGCTTATGAAAACAAGTATGACAAGATGAATTGGATATGCTAGTTCACAGAACTTTGTAGATGTTTGTTTCAAGATCATTTAGCCAATGAGGTGTAATGAAATCTCTTGTAACACAACTATTTATGTCGCAAGAATGATGCATAGGATATACAATATCCTTTTAACAAGATGAAATCTTAACGCATGAATCTTAGTCATAATGTTCTTCAAAACATCATGTTTTCCTAAATGAAGATATGAAGCCAAAGTGTTTGAATCGAGATAGTCCCATCTAAATAAACTTGGTCTCAAGATTATATTCACTAGATGATGACAAGAGGAATTCACTCGAGTTTCTTATGTATACTCCTCAAAAGTCATTGTTGCTTGGGGTGTATGATGTTGGCTTTGAGATTGCATTTAACATATGTTGTTAAAATGTTGATTTGAGGTTTAACGAAATTTATGCGAAGTTTAACGACAAGTATTACTAATACTTTGATAATTTGTGAAGGTAGTACTACTTATACCTAGTGGAAATTGACAACAATTACCAAGAGCACCATGCTTATTTGATAGTTGAGGTTCTAGCCATAATGAATTATCTAAGTCCTTATATGTTGGAAAGGATGTTTGAGTTTGTTCAAACGTGCATTTGATTCAGTACAAGTGTTGGACACAAGGGCTTTTTGAGCAATACACTCAACGAATTCAAATGATGGTAAGGATGGTGGATTGGTTGATCTAGGTGGTAGGTCTTCTAGTGTCTAAATAAGGATGTGGTGATGTAGGGGTTTGTTGTGCTATGGAGTACTTAGGTTGAATATTTGTCCATAGATGTTGAACACAAAAATACGGATACTAATTCTTATGGTTCATTGGTTGCTACAACTAGTGGGTGAAGTGCTTGAAGTTTTGGTTATGTTTATGAAGCTTAGGGGTGAGGTATAGGTTCACCTTGAAAAGGCACGTTTGATTTAAAGTATACTCTTGGAAGTTCATGAGCAATACGGTTAATGGTGCCAAAAGATGGAATAGGGATAGTAGGTGTCGAGAGAGGATAAGTGGCACCGTGGGTTGTTTGTTTTGGATAAGTGTTTCAACATGTGTTGTTAAAATACTTGGGTGTTGATTTTTCGGATATGACTTTTAATGACTATAATCGTAAGTCGCATATACTTGAATATTTCGGATGAAATACTTAAGTTGTCAATCCTAATTTGTTGAGATTATAAAGCTTAGATTGAACTCAAGGATAACAAGACTTGATAGTATGTATTTAACATATGTCTGAGTTATGACTCGATGTAAATACTTATCGTCTTGAAGGATGACACATTATTTTCATGTTAACCAGGTGAGGCAATACATGTAGATACAAAACAATATCTATAGTCATATGTTAGACTTGTGTATGATATCTTTGCAAATAATGAGTCCAGGTTTATTAGTCTTGGTAAGTCATCTAAGTCATCCGCAAACGGGTGAGGAGATGTTGGTGGTGTTGCACAAAGTTTGATAGGTACAAGCTTTGGAGACTTTGGTAGTGAAGGTGTTTTGGATGATGGTGGGTGATTTTGGTGGTGGAGTTAGAGTACTCAAGTTTAGAAAGTTCACATCTTGAATGGGTGATGAGATGTTGAGAGGTAATGAGTCTGAGGATGAAGAGTTCAAGATAATGAAGCAACAAGATCGAATGCTAATCCTAGTGGTTTTCTTAAGTGGCTTATTTGAGGTTGAGGATTTAGTCATTTTGATTTGCTTTAAGAAATGCTAAGCTTGAGGAAAAGTAACAGTGAAGGTGTGAAAATGATCATCTTGAATGTGTTGATTTATGGAACTAAGGATTCATGGATTTGATGTTAATCCATACAAAGATGGTAGTTTCTAATGAGATGGAAGTGTCTAAAATCATGTCAAACATCCTAAGTTAATCCATTGAGGATGTGTTGAGTGAGGTATGAAAGATATGCATTAACAACTATCCTAGAAACGAAGTTTGGTAAATTAGATTATGGATTTAGTAAAATTCAATAACTTACCTGTAGGATTCACGGCACCATTTCTTTACACGGCGGAACCCTTAAATTGGTGCCTTTGGTCCTTTGCACGGTATGGCGGTACCAAAATACATAACGAGACGGTACCAACATTTTGGTGCCGTCGATCCGTGGACACCGTAAAAGTTCACAGACCCATTTTTAGGTGTCGGGAGTTTTCGAAACACGAAATTTTGCTTAAAACATGTGACATTAATTACTTCTAGTTAGGAAAAGTCGATAACACATATACAAATATAGTGGAGCATAGACTTTGACCAAGACTAACGATTTTCACATAAAAGTGAAAATGGGTAAAATTGATAACACACTTGTGCTATCCACCGCATAAACCGGTTAGCATACAACATTGTTTTAAGTCATATTATCATCCTACAAAGTAAAACAAATAAATTACATCATACAACATTGTTTTTGTCCTTGTACCAAACACTCTCTTAACACCTTCATTTTCAAAGTACTTGACTAATTTACTTAGTACTAATTGCTAAGTGAGTTATGACATTTCATAAGTTATGCGAGATGTTAGTAACCTATGCAAACGAAGTGATCTAATTCTACAAGCGATGGTAAAATAATTTTCCAACTTAGTGCACAAAATCTAGCAAATAACCTATTGTGCATAAACAAGAAATCGTCAAACAAGCGAATAAATAACATGGCAAGATTGACACTTATATTATGCAAACAAACAAGTGTAAACAACAATTTGAAAAATAAGCAAGCAACATATATGCAAACAACATAAACAAGTGGTCATTTAGCATAGCATAACAAGAAAGACACTTTTCGTCATTTTGCGTTTAAATATGACGATGTATACCAAGCTTGATTAGTTTCCTTTAAACATATTACCAAATTATTTAGTTTCAAAGGAAGTTGTATCAAAGTTCTAAGAATACCAACTTAAATTGCTTGATTCAAAAATTTGAGTTTTTATGTTAAGCGAAACTCAATATTTTAGACATCTGTAGTATTTGGTCTATTTCACTTATTTAAAATTAGACTCAGGCCATGAGAGTATTTTTAAATGAAAGTAGACTCAATTCCTTTTAAAATGATAGGTGGTTCGACTAAATGCGGACTTACGGTTAATTAGTTATGATTTTTGAAGTTGCCCAGCTGCATCGCATATCTGATGACGGATTCCACGGAACCAAATAAAGGGATCCGCCTTTATAAGATTTGGTGTCGTGGTCCTCGAGATGATTCACCAAAACTAGTATTTGACATAGAGAAAATGTGTGTGACTTACTAGATTTCATAGTAAACATATAATACACATATTTAACAACATATCTACTTATGTAACTTATTTTAAACATTTACGGAGGTGATTTATCAATTAAATTTATAGTTATCCCAAACACTCCTTTAAAATCATATTTCTTCGTAAATTTTCTATAAGCACATAATACAATACTTACTAGTTCTTTCAACAAACATTTATTTTATTTTTCAAGAAAACCTTCAAGCTTGTATACAAAGTTACATTTAACAACAAAATTTATAAGTATAACAAGCAAAGCATTTTTCATATTATTTTTCGCTTCAATGGTAATTTGATACATGGATCGTACTCTATTTTAAAAACCATTTGTTTTGAAAATACGAGCTACGTGTCTCTGGTACCAATTGTGGAAACGTAGAGGGGGGGTGAATACGTTACCGTTTAAAAACTTTAGATCTTTAGTATCAAATCGCTTATTAAGCTTGTTATAATATGAAAGTACCAATTATTGTTTGTGACTAATATAAAGCATGGTAAACCAAGTTGTCACACAATCATGAACATCAAACCACATCACAAACAATAGTATAGTGCAAGTATAAAAGTAAAGAGATAAAGAAAGGAAAGTGCAAACCGAACACGAGGATTTATAGTGGTTCGTCACGGATCTCCTTCCGCCTACTCCACTCCCGAGTACCCAACTCGAGAGTTACTTCACTAAATCAACAAGCTCCCTTCTCGGAGAAAACCTTACAATCGCCGCTACACTTTTTCCGTGCAAAGCTAAATACCGAGTTCTAGTTCGAGGTAGAACCAACCTAACGTCGCCTATACAATATTTCCGACACTAAGCTAGATGTCGAGTTCTTTTACAAGGTACAACCACTCCCAATATGTTTTATGGCCCAACATAATAAACCTTGTGTTTTATGGCACAAACACATAAACCATCTAATCTAGTTTGGTGAAAGTGTTGTTATGATGCAATGATGTTTACACTAATGATCCATGACACAAATGTCTAATGGATATGAATAACTACTTCTAAATGAACTTCCATTGATAGGAAGCCTTCATGATGAAGATCACAAGTTCCTAAACTTCTTGTGATAGATCTTCAACTTGTGGTGAGTGGGATGGCTAGATCTCCAAGATTTCCTTGGTTGATCAAAGAGTATGCTTACAACAAAGATGAATGTTAGAAGCATTATGATCATGATCATTAGGGTGTTTAATGTGTTACTACATTGTTAATGATTGATCTAAATGTATGCAAGAAGGTGGAGAAGATGTGCTGCGGTAGTTAAGAAATGGGAAAACAATGGGCTTCTATTTATAGCCAAAAGTGGACGGGGAGGCGATCCACGGACCACGGACCCCTTAAAAGGGTTCCGTCCTTTATACAATTTGGTGCCGTGGTACCGACATAAAATCTAAAAAATCTTTCTTCAAATCTTTCCAAGATATTACCAAATCTTACTAAGATCACATTTGATATATTGAGTGTCAATCTAACCAAAATATTCAAGTGATCTTCCAAGGATTTCAAAGATGATGCATGACATGATGTAACATGTATTTCCACTTTTAGATTAAAAGGTTTATCAAAGTAAACTTGTAAAATGTATTATGTAACTAGTTAATAAAATGTCTAGTTACCTTTTGAAATACTTGTGAATGCAAAATGTAAAATGAGGTTCGAAATAGAATGGTTAACCTATTAAAATACTTAGTGACTCTAAATGTATTTTAAACATTCTAAATGATTTGTTAATGGGTTTGATCATAATGCCACATAACAAACATGTACGAACCTGTGTTGTAACATATGAGGACTTGAGTCATCGAGAGGTGTTGAATGTATGTTGAGACAAAGTGTGATTACAAGTAACTTGTACATTTTACGTTATGTATTACAAGTTACATGTTTGTCATCAATCAAAACAAACGAGACTGTATAGATTAAATATCGTAATATTTGCACTAACACGTGGGATCCGTGACATCAGATCAGCAATACAGCATCCCTTACATCAAGATTGCTTTCTAGATAACATCACATTAGCTAAACATATGATATTAGAACCCAACTAAGTCCACTTCAAGGATGAGAAAAGCTTAGACTCACTTATGGCTTACTTGAGATCTTAGTCAAAATGCCTCTTGATTTATCAACACATCAAAACTCACCATATTTCCGCTTCAATACTCACAAACTGTTTCTCATCTTTCAAAACACTTAAGTGGACATATTGAACAATTTTAGGAAATTGTTTCTAGTCATCTTTATCTCAAAGTGGGTCAAAAATTAGTTTTGCAATTCTTGTGATTTTTAAAGATTTTACAAATTTCACCTAAAGCTAAAATCTAATCTCTAGGATCATTTATTATGACTTGAAACCACCAAAACTCTTAGTGTTATCCTTGAACATCCATTGGTAGTCATCTAGTCCCATCTTCCTTCCATAAAAGCAATCATTTGCTATAACACTCATTACTCTTGATCATTCAAGTGTACCTCATCTTAGGAACTTAGGAGGACCAAACACTCAAAATAATATAGGATCTAGCTTTAGAACTTGATTTCTAACTTTGTCATAATCACGAGAGCCGGATCCTAGGATTAGCCTAGACGGATCCCTCAAGTGAGGAACCGGGATCCGAGTGACGGATTATGTCAAACTTGCTAAAACAATCATTTCAACTTATCTTTCTAACTCAAACAGTCCATCTCATCTATAATGAGTTCCTAGATCGGTGAAACTCGAACTTCAACCTTGTGCATGTTAATCATCACATCTCTAAGAATCTTAGTGGCTTAAGTCTTAAATGCACTTGCCAAGTTCTTCCCTTTATAAGCCATCTGCTAAGAACACTTTAGTCATCAAACACAAACACAATTATCAGCAATTACAACCATCTTCCTTAGTCATTTCATCATGAGAAAGGCTCCTAGTGCTAACTCATCCACTCAAGAACCACCCAAGAAACTTGCTAGGATCATACACGAAGTTTCCTCAACCAAATCATCTCCGGTTAAGTCCACTAATGCTAGGATTTCCCCTACACCAAAGAAACCAATCAAACTAATCCCCAAGAAGATTATTCCCACTAGGATTTCATCACCAAACTCTACTAAACCAAACATACCCTCCACAACTCAACCAACATCATTAGTGCCTAGAGCCACCTCACAATCATCTCCACATTCTCACAATGTGGAAGACTTACCTCCTTGGCCGTCTCACCTTCCACTACTACCAACAAATTCACTTGAAAAGGTTGGGCAACAAAATCAAAGTGTTGAATTAACACTTGCTCCAATATCAAACTCTCTCATTCCCCCCAATAGTCCATTTTGGATTATGAGAAGACATCTAAGTCAACCACCCGACCACATGGAAGTTAATGCTTCTTTACCTCCACCCTCAAACATTGTAGAGCCATCACTTAATGAGCCTCCACCAATTCCTCCTTCATTTGAAGATCCTCAACCCACTTCACTTGAACCTCCACTTCAAGAAATTCAAAACCATATCAAGGATTGCTATCATTGTAAACATGTTGAAAGGTTGATACATGAACTACGTGAAGAGCAATGTTTCATGTTTTATCACCTCCTCGAACGTTTCGAAGAGGTCAACAAGCCTAAACTACAATGAGCATCATAGTCACAAGCTCAAACTTAGAACGTTTAGGAAAGTTATCTCATCCTTGATCATCATTAAGCTTTTTAGTTGAATCTTGAGTTTGGGTAACTCATTAGCATTAGTAGCACTTGTATGGCTAGTTCATTCTCTTAGTTTTAGAGATTTGTTTGATCATCTCTTGTTTTTATTGAATGAATATCTATGTGCCATAATTGTTTTGTGCTTTGTGCTTGCTATATCATATACTACCTCACATCTTCATTAGCATTGATTGGAACATTCTCATTGCTGAAGAAACTGTCAACAGACAGCCGGATCCCTCCTAAATACCTAGACGGATCCCTACAAGAAGGGAACTGTGGGATCCGTGGTACAGAAGCACAAATTTATACTAACTTGAGTTTTATTTGCAGGAAATTATGCACTATACTCTTGTTTGCTAACCTTTATTTTGTAGATTTTCAAAATACACATGAAAACTTTGACACCATAAAGCTAGGGGGAGCTTTGTGTCAAACGATATTGCAAAATCACTTGTAACTTAATCCGATTTTGGATTATACTTCATGACACCCCATTGCAACTTTGCAATCTTCATGGGGAACACGTTTTTTTCACTTAGGCGAACCATTTGCAAACATATTTGCAAACACATTAGTTTATTTTACGTCATGTCCTTGACGCCTCTCAAAGGATGGACTCGTCAAGGGTGAGTTAAGACGAGTACCATTCCGTCACTTGCTCTCTTTACATTCTCTTTTACATATTTTTTTCTCTTACAAAATTGTGTTAGTTTCTTTTAACACTTTTGTTTCGACAAAAAGGGAGAAGAAAGTAAAACTACTAATTCAAATTTGCTACAATTTTAGTTTTCTTAAAATAATTTTATGTTTTGTCATCAACAAAAGGGAGATTGTTAATACAAATAAGCCGTAAACGTTTATTTATATTTTACGATCTTCAATGTTTTGTCGATAACAAACGTAAAATCATTTTACTAAAACGAATAAAATACGTAAATAGTTTGATTCAATAGTTTCCTAACACACTTACGTTTTCACATAAAACACTAAAACAAGTATAAGTGATTTTATGTCTTAGAGATACATATGTACAACAAATAGTGTTTACATATTGGGCTAATATATACTTAACCAAGTATATACTAAAATAGGTAAAAACAAGTTTATACTAAAATGGGTAAAAACAAGTAATGTATCTCTAGAGTACATTGAACTTGGCTAAGTGGTTTGGACAAAACCATGGGTTATGGGTCAACCCATAACCCATGACCCATGACCCATAACCAAAAATACCCATCGGCAAAGAGGAGCGTCCCACAGATCCCTAGCTTTGTGCTAGCCGGATCCCTTGTGGGAGGGATCCGGGGAACAGTAGAAAATTTCCTCTATAAATAGAGAGCCATTTATTCCTTTCTACTCACCACTTCACACATACTTTCTCCAAGTATTATATCTCTCTAACCTCATATCCAAGAGATCTATAAAGTTTGTCTTTTGTTTTTGTGTGATTCTCTAGGTTCGTCTTAAAGGAGAGATCACCACTTCTTGAAGTTGAGCAAGCTCAAGTCCATGAGTTTCCATGCTTCGTCATCATCAAGACAACTGAGGTTCTCTTGTTGATAGTTCTTTCTTCCTCCGTATATGTTGGGTTGAAGGCATTAGTGAAGGATGCCGAAAGTGTCAAGACGAAAGCATTAGTGAAAGGTGTTTATCGTCCGTGTCCAAAGCATTAGTGAAGAATGCTAAAGGTGTCAAGACGAAGGCATTAGTGAAGGGTGCCAAGCGTTGTGTCAAAGGCATTAGTGAAGGATGCCTAAGAATCAAATCAAGTGGCATTTGGGAAGAAGGCCTAGGCCGTATAATCGATGAGGTGCATCGTTATACATATAAGTATTTGTTTATTTCAAGGATGGTGATATCCTTGATGGTGTTGTAACAAGGTGGATCTCCTTGAGATTAGGTGTTGTGTTGTGAAGGGTAGTAGTTCCTCCATAGTAATGGAACTAGGTGTAGCCTAGTACCTAATAAAGGGTAGGCGGCGTTGTGATAGGATTAGTTCTCCTTGGTGTGAAAGAACTCGGTGGTTAGCCTAGCACCAGTATAAAGGGTAGGCGATGTTGTGTTAGGTTTGGTTCGCCTTGGTGTGAAAGAACTCGGTATTTAGCTTTGTACCGGAAAAAGGTGTAGCGACGTTGTGAAGGCTTCTCCGCCATAAGGAGTTGGTGTAGTATTCTGAACTATCGAGTAGGTGACTCGGGAGTGGAGTAGGACAAGGAAGGTGTCCTTGTAGCCGAACCACTATAAATACTTGTGTCATGGTGATGTGCTTCTTACTCTTTATATTTCATTACACGTTTATATATCTATCTATCAACGTCCAACATAAACAACCAAATAGATTGACATAAGTCGATCTAAATATTTAAAAGGAAGTTTTAAATTGGTAAAACTATTCAACCCCCCCTTCTAGTTTTCCACAAAAATTAACAAGTTTCTTTTCCCAGTGGACTTTGTTATCTTGGACATTGTTGAAGACAATCGGATACCTATTATTCTAGGGAGTTTCAAGGCAAATGAACTTTTGTCTATCCCAAAGAAGGTTTGTGTGGTCGATCATAACGGTGATTTTGGTGATGTCTTGGAATAATTTTTGAATGAAGCTCCTAAAACTCCATCAAAACGTAACAATTTTTCTTCAGGAAAAGATTTTGGCGTGTTCGTTGACTATCACGAGAGAGGAGGAGAGTTTGGGAATTAGTCCCGATGACTTTTCTAGCGACATTGATATGGTCCCCAGCACAACAATCATGAAGAAACTGTTTTACCATCGGACCAACCAATGTTCTTTGAGATGGGAACTCGGATTCATCATTGAAATCCTTATAACCTTCAAATTTCGTGCAAAATAGGGTTCATCGATTTCCATCCTTTCATTGACATGAATTCTCCGGTGAATATCATGTCAAAAGATTGTTACAACCAAATTATGATGAAAGAGTTGGAATATAAAGGGAATAATTTCCTTGGGATCGTAACTAATGTTCATGTTTTCGTCGGGATGCATACCTTTTTGGCCGACTTCGTAGTGTTAGATGACATTAGTGAATTTGTAGAGTATGGACTCCCCGGTGTAATTTTAGGAAAGCCTTTCAAGAGTATATCTGGATTAGACGGGAATGCTGAAAAAGGGATTGTTTGGTTAAAAATTGGCAATGACAAAACTATTTTTAAAATGCCAAGAACCGTTTCAAATTTCAAAAAATGGACCAAGAGGCAGTTAAGCCACGCCCGGCCACTTCTGGATATAAGCGAGGAGGATAAATTCAACGGGTTTAAACACCCGCACCAGAAGATAAGAAACTTTTACATGAGGTGCCTAAAGCTTGGGGATGAATATAAGAAGGACGAAACACTCATAGAGTGGATTCAACGTGGAGAATGCTTCATCCATGAAATCACCAATAATCACTTTTAATCCCCATGGCTATGAGTCTAACTTAAAGACTCGGTAATAAAGAAAAGTGCTCTTTCGGAAGACAACCCTAATTATCCTTTCATTTCTGTTTCTTTTCATCTTTATTGTTGGGTTTTGTGCTTTTAACATTTTTGCAAGAATTGGAGATGAATTCATGGCAATTAAAATAGGGACCTGATTCTGTACTGTTATCAAGTTACAGTAACTCTCTCTTTGGTTACGCCGTAACCGTTCTTCAGTAGCTGATTCACTCCAGGTTTTCCACCATTAAGGTTTAATCTCCATCCATTATTATGCCGTAACAGTCTTTTGTAGACAAATTCCAGGTTTAACCAAAATTACGGTGTAACTCATTCTCGAGGTTACGCCGTAATTCATCCCTGACTTTAAAATTTTTTCAATATTAGCATGATAACCTTGTATTAGTTCTAAATGAACTTTGTGGGTATGTTCATTGTAAGCCCTCACGAGACTACACTCCTCCACTTGGGACACCAAGTGGTTTAAAAGGCTTGTTGCATATGCTAAATGCAACCGTGATTCCTACGAAAGTGAGTTAGGTTTGTTTTGTTTTTGTTTCTCTTTTTATAGTTATGCTTTTTGGTTAGTTGGGATTTCAGGGATCAAAGTTTGCTCAGGATGCTTAATGAAGGCACGATTTTCTTCGTGGGCCTTCTTTCTTTTTAGGAGCGAACTTCAGGGAAGTTTTCACTCTAATTCTACTTTCTCTTCACCTTTATTTAATGTTTAGTACAAAAGGGACTTTGTACATCTCAAGTGGGGGGACGAGAGTAGAATTATTACTTGAACTTAACTACCTTCATTTTTCTAGTTTATTTTGAAAAATTGTGTCATTTTTAAAAATTTGACATGTTTTTCTTAACCTAACTAGATTAGACCTCAGCCGAGCACATTATAACCTTTGATATTCCATGGTGAGATTAGCCTTATCCGTTTCCACTTATTTACCCAAATCCACCAAATTATGAGTGTGCCGGTAGCTTGTAAACTTTGGAACTTGGTCTTTGCATCATTTCGAGACCATAAATGAGGTATGTTGAGTTAGCTTGATATATATGGAATAATCATTTTGAGAAGGCAATATTTTTAGGATTATCACCCAAATAGCTTATTTTTGTGTGTCTATCGATTAGTCACCTCGACTCTTCGACCCATATGTTAAACCTTTTTGTTGCACTCTCCTTTAGTGCAAGATACCCCTAGATACACCCTTCAGAGCCTTTCCTCTCATTTTATACCCTTTATGTTTGTTTACTTACACCCATTCACCTTAGCCTACCGTGTAGTCTTAATTTGTGATCGGGAAGTCACTATTTGCCCAAGTTCAAGGTTCAAGTAGAGAGGTTCAGAAATCACGCTTTCGTCAAAGACTTACATCTGAAGATCATCGAAGACCCCCCATATTCTCATTATATGTTCATCTCAAGTGGGGGGATGCTTATGTTTTTTTATTTAGTTATGAAAAAATTATGATTTGAATATATATATATATATTTAAATATTTATTATTTATGTTATTTAGTACAATGTTATAAGCACTATGTTAGGAGCTCATCGGATATTAAGCATCGAGGAGGCCACCTCGGTCACATTTTAAGAATTGAGTTGGTGATAATATTACACCAACAGTTTGAAGAACAGGTAATGTGCCCATCATGACGTCCGTTAATTGCACATCTACTTGATATATCATGATCCGGTTTCTTCATCTTAAAGCTTGAACTTTGGATGGACGGTGGGCGATGACAACTTGGTTATAGGTTAAGACTATTTGTTTTGTTATTTTTATTTTATACCATTTATTTCCCATGTCTTATCCTACCTTTTAGTCTTGAAGCGTGTCTAGGTGATGAAGTGAGCAATCTTTGGTGTCTTGGCCATGGATTTGGTCATGTATCATTGATTTTGTCCACTTTGTCGTGACATGTTAGTAATGATATTTCACCCTTAACCTCATTTTGTGTCCACCCATATTGCCTTAAAGATTGTTTAGTCCTTAACTCTAGTGGTGGATATTTGTGTAACCGTCAAGCTTATGATAGAATACATGCTATGACTGTGCTTTGAGTGATCACCCCAAAATTGACACTTAGACTAGAAGAGAGAATATGAGTGTTTGTTCCTATTTCGTGAGGTGTTTGGCTTTCATTTATTCTAGCATAAGGAATTTTTAAACTCATATCTTCCAAGTATTGGGGGATATCTTTTTAGAAAATTTTCTAATAAGGTATACTTGAGGGCAAGTAGAGTTCAAGTGGAGGGATATTTGATAACATCAAATAGTCCTGACTTTTTAGTGTCAATTTCCTCCGATTATGCTCATTTTATATGTCATTTATATAGATTTATGCCTGTATTCCTTCATATTTCACTTCTAGGTAAAACATGAGCATTGGAGCATAGAGACGCGGATTTAGAGATTTTCCTAACGGTTTCATGTTAGTATGCTATTTATGAAGAAGATATGTCGTAACTCATGTTCTCAATTACACCGTAGCTAGTATTTTGTCACAAAAGACCAACTCAACTGTAGTTACGACGTAACTCTCAACCAACTACGCCGTAATCATCTAGGTCATGAAGTATTTCGCGCCTCCACCAACTACGCCGTAACATCCTTACAAGCATTACGACGTAACGACCTTCTATTAAGAGGATGTATTAGTTACGGCGTATCTCTCATCAGTGCTATGACAGAATTGCAATTACGGCGTAACTATTCTTTATGTTAAGCCGTAGTCACTTTAACGAGGCTTCTGTTTGAAGATAATAAAGTTACGGCGTAACTCGCAACTTAAGTTACGCCGTAGCTATGATCGCCCTATAAATACAAGCCCTAAAATATGCATTTCACTTCATTCCTCAACTCAAAGGCGAGAAAGTGAAGAGGGTTCCAAAGGAATATCACACGAGAATACGGAGCCATCTCCAAAGGAGGAATCACACCATATCGATAAGCTTTAGCGATCATTTCTATCTTTTACTTTAATTCGTGTCTTTTATTATGTTAAACATTGAATATATTTTATCTTTTAATATGATCAGCTAAGCACCTTTGGTGCTAACCCAGTTATGATTCCTTGATTGTATTGTTTGTGTTTTCATGCTTCCATAAATTGTTTCTAGTGTATGCATGCATAGTTCGATGATAGTTACCCTAGCTTTGGTAGTTTTGAAGTGCGGTCGTATCTAGTTGCTTAGGAGAATTGACCAACTGACCCTAAGTAAGTAGGTAGAGAAAGGGCTGGTAAGAATTGGCCAACTGACTACCTTTTCCTCTTGTGTGAATTGACCAAAATATCACCGTTCGGAAGGATGAACTTTAGAAGTTAGGGATGAGTATCTAAGATGCTAGCGCCCGAGCACTCATTATTTCGAATCTTGCAAGTAGGGTACTTAATGACTTGGCTTAGGTTGCTTAAGACCCTCGACTCTCCAAAGGGTAGTCCTTTGACGTCGGGTAGGAACCTTTGTTGATAGGTTAGGATGAATTGACCAAATGTTGTCCTAGCGACTTAAACCCACACTTGAATCAATTGGAAGTAATTTAGAAAACATAGACATTACATGATGGGATGATTAATTAGGTTAGAAAACTTTCTCACCATTGTTCACAACTTTAATTTACTTTTTGTTATTTATGTAACACCCCAATTTCATGATATCGTGAATTCAAATTGGGTGTTACTTGATGGCACAATGATCATAATAATAGAAAAGATCTCTAAAGGAGTCGTTTAAAAGGATTTATCATTCAAATTATTCGATATATATCGAGTTTACAAAATAGGTCCCAGTTGGTTCCATTGTTTACAAAATGCATCAATATAAAGTCTTTTGATGTCTTTCTTGAATGATAAAATAATTATAGCCTTCTTGATCTAGTCCTTGCCCTTCCGCACCAACTTCCGACATTATGGACATGAACATGCTTAAAACTGTCAACACAAAGGTTGAGTGAAATTCATAGAGTTTGTTTGATCGTTGAACACATTATGTTGGTAGTGTGAGTTAATTAGACTCACACCAATGATTTGAAAACAAACAGTTATTATTACACTAAGCATCATGCAACCAAGGCGTTAACGTGTTCCAATAATAATTGGTGAAATTTTTGGTACCAGCCCTAATAGGTAAAATTATCGTTTTTACCTAATGTTAATCAAATATAGTGCGTTTGTTTTCCTTTAACGTGGCCAACACAAACGGGATTCGTCAATCCCAATAGATCTATTTACAAAGGTCATGTAGTGAACGTTCGAGGAGCTAGGACACTTTAAATCGTAAATCCAGCAACTCGTCGATACGTTTTACTCAAATGAAACCCCTCACATGAAGCTCCCTAGTATTGTAGCACTTAGTAGATAAAACATATGTTTTGTAAACACAAGTTACAAGTTTATCATGTCTTTAGTAAATATTTAGTTTTTACAAGTTCTCGTCGATTACTAGTGATTATAACTTATTAACATGGTCAAAAATAAAGTTTAGTTAAAATCGCGAAAAAGGGTAAAATGGTCATTTTTCGTTACTTGTGAAAACACTATTCAAGGTTGAATGAAGTTTGCTAATTTAATATGTAGAACCAACCTAACGTCGCCTATACAATATTTCCGACACTAAGCTAGATGTCGAGTTCTTTACAAGGGTACAACCACTCCCAATATGTTTTATGGCCCAACATAATAAACCTTGTGTTTTATGGCACAAACACATAAACCATCTAATCTAGTTTGGTGAAAGTGTTGTTATGATGCAATGATGTTTACACTAATGATCCATGACACAAATGTCTAATGGATATGAATAACTACTTCTAAATGAACTTCCATTGATAGGAAGCCTTCATGATGAAGATCAAGTTCCTAAACTTCTTGTGATAGATCTTCAACTTGTGGTGAGTGGGATGGCTAGATCTCCAAGATTTCCTTGGTTGATCAAAGAGTATGCTTACAACAAAGATGAATGTTAGAAGCATTATGATCATGATCATTGGGGTGTTTAATGTGTGTTACTACATTGTTAATGATTGATCTAAATGTATGCAAGAAGGTGGAGAAGATGTGCTTAAGAGTTAAGAAATGGGAAAACAATGGGCTTCTATTTATAGCCAAAGTGGACAGAGCGCTGATTTTCCACGGACCACGGACCCTTAAAAGGGTTCCGCCCTTTATACAATTTGGTGCCGTGGTACCGACATAAAATCTAAAAATCTTTCTTCAAATCTTTCCAAGATATTACCAAATCTTACTAAGATCACATTTGATATATTGAGTGTCAATCAACCAAAATATTCAAGTGATCTTCCAAGGATTTCAAAGATGATGCATGACATGATGTAACATGTATTTCCACTTTTAGATTAAAAGGTTTATCAAAGTAAACTTGTAAATGTATTATGTAACTAGTTAATAAAATGTCTAGTTACCTTTTGAAATACTTGTGAATGCAAATGTAAATGAGGTTCGAAATAGAATGGTTAACCTATTAAAATACTTAGTGACTCTAAATGTATTTTAAACATTCTAAATGATTTGTTAATGGGTTTGATCATAATGCCACATAACAAACATGTACTAACCCTGTTGTAACATATGAGGACTTGAGTCATCGAGAGGTGTTGAATGTATGTTGAGACAAAGTGTGATTACAAGTAACTTGTACATTTTACGTTATGTATTACAAGTTACATGTTTGTCATCAATCAAAACAAACGAGATCTGATAGATTAAATATCGTAATATTTGCACTAACACGTGGGATCCGTGACATCGGATCAAGAATACAAAGATCCTTACATCAAGATTCCTTTCTAGATAACATCACATTAGCTAAACATATGATATTAGAACCCAACTAAGTCCACTTCAAGGATGAGAAAAGCTTAGACTCACTTATGGCTTACTTGAGATCTTAGTCAAAATGCCTCTTGATTTATCAACACATCAAAACTCACCATATTTCCGCTTCAATACTCACAAACTGTTTCTCATCTTTCAAAACACTTAAGTGGACATATTGAACAATTTTAGGAAATTATTTCTAGTCATCTTTATCTCAAAGTGGGTCAAAAATTAGTTTTTCAATTCTTGTGATTTTTAAGGATTTTACAAATTTCACCTCAAGCTAAAATCTAATCTCTAGGATCATTTATTATGACTTGAAACCACCAAAACTCTTAGTGTTATCCTTGAACATCCATTGGTAGTCATCTAGTCCCATCTTCCTTCCATAAAAAGCAATCATTTGCTATAACACTCATTACTCTTGATCATTCAAGTGTACCTCATCTTAGGAACTTAGGAGGACTGAAACACTCAAAATAATATAGGATCTAGCTTTAGAACTTGATTTCTAACCCGTCATAATCTACGAGAGCCGGATCCTAGGATTAGCCTAGACGGATCCTCAAGTGAGGGAACCGTGGGATCCGAGTGACAGATTATGTCAAACCTTGCTAAAACAATCATTTCAACTTATCTTTCTAACTCAAACAGTCCATCTCATCTATAATGAGTTCCTAGATCAGTGAAACTCTGAACTTCAACCTTGTGCATGTTAATCATCACATCTCTAAGAATCTTAGTGGCTTAAGTCTTAAATGCACTTGCCAAGTTCTTCCCTTTATAAGCCATACTGCTAAGAACACTTTAGTCATCAAACACAAACACAATTATCAGCAATTACAACCATCTTCCTTAGTCATTTCATCATGAGAAAGGCTCCTAGTGCTAACTCATCCACTCAAGAACCACCCAAGAAACTTGCTAGGATCATACACAAGTTTCCTCAACCAAATCATCTCCTGTTAAGTCCACTAATGCTAGGATTTCCCTACACCAAAGAAACCAATCAAACTAATCCCCAAGAAGATTATTCCACTAGGATTTCATCACCAAACTCTACTAAACCAAACATACCCTCCACAACTCAACCAACATCATTAGTGCCTAGAGCCACCTCACAATCATCTCCACATTCTCACAATGTGGAAGACTTACCTCCTCGCCGCCTCACCTTCCACTACTACCAACAAATTCACTTGAAAAGGTTGGGCAACAAAATCAAAGTGTTGAATTAACACTTGCTCTAATATCAAACTCTCATTCCCCCAATAGTCCATTTTGGATTATGAGAAGACATCTAAGTCAACCACCCGACCACATGGAAGTTAATGCTTCTTTACCTCCACCTCAAACATTGTAGAGCCATCACTTAATGAGCCTCCACCAATTCCTCCTTCATTTGAAGATCCTCAACCCACTTCACTTGAACCTCCACTTCAAGAAATTCAAAACCATATCAAGGATTGCTATCATTGTAAACATGTTGAAAGGTTGATACATGAACTACGTGAAGAGCAATGTTTCATGTTTTATCACCTCTCGAACGTTTGAAGAGGTCAACAAGCCTAAACTACAATGAGCATCATAGTCACAAGCTCAAACTTAGAACGCTTAGGAAAGTTATCTCATCCTTGATCATCATTAAGCTTTTAGTTGAATCTTGAGTTTGGGTAACTCATTAGCATTAGTAGCACTTGTATGGCTAGTTCATTCTCTTAGTTTTAGAGATTTGTTTGATCATCTCTTGTTTTATTGAATGAATATCTATGTGCCATAATTGTTTTGTGCTTTGTGCTTGCTATATCATATACTACCTCACATCTTCATTAGCATTGATTGGAACATTCTCATTGTCAAGAAACCGTCACAGCATGTAGGATCCTCCTAAATACCTAGACGGATCCCTACAAGAAGGAACGTGGGATCCGTGGTACGTAGCACAAATTTATACTAACTTGAGTTTTATTTGCAGGAAATTATGCACTATACTCTTGTTTGCTAACCTTTATTTTGTAGATTTTCAAAATACACATGAAAACTTTGACACCATAAAGCTAGGGGAGCTTTGTGTCAAACGATATTGCAAAATCACTTGTAACTTAATCCGATTTTGGATTATACTTATGACACCCCATTGCAACTTTGCAATCTTCAAGGGGAGCACGTTTTCAATACTTAGACGAACCATTTGCAAACATATTTGCAAACACATTAGTTTATTTTACGTCATGTCCTTGACGCTCTCTCAAAGGGATGGACTCGTCAAGGGTGAGTTAAGACGAGTACCATTCCCGCCACTTGCTCTCTTTACATTCTCTTTTACATATTTTTTTCTCTTACAAAATTGTGTTAGTTTCTTTTAACACTTTTGTTTCGACAAAAGGGAGAAGAAAGTAAAAACTACTAATTAAATTTGCTACTTAATTTTAGTTTTCTTAAAATAATTTTATGTTTTGTCATCAACAAAAGGGGAGATTGTTAATACAAATAAGCCGTAGAAAACGCTTATTTATATTTTACGATCTTCTAATGTTTTGTCGATAACAAACGAAAATCATTTTAACTAAACGAATAAAATACGTAAATAGTTTGATTCAATAGTTTCCTAACACACTTACGTTTTCACATAAAACACTAAAACAAGTATAAGTGATTTTATGTCTTAGAGATACATATGTACAACAAATAGTGTTTACATATTGGGCTAATATATACTTAACCAAGTATATACTAAAATAGGTAAAACAAGTTTATACTAAAATGGGTAAAAACAAGTAATGTATCTCTAGAGTACATTGAACTTGGCTAAGTGGTTTGGACAAAACCATGGGTTATGGGTCAACCCATAACCCATGACCCATGACCCATAACCAAAATACCCATCGGCAAGAAGAGAGGCGTCCCACGGATCCCTAGCTTTGTGCTAGCGGATCCTTGTGGGAGGGATCCGAGGATCCGGGAACAAGAGAAAATTTTCTCTATAAATGAGAGCTATTTATTCCTTTCTACTCACCACTTCACACATACTTTCTCCAAGTATTATATCTCTAACCTCATATCCAAGAGATCTATAAAGTTTGTCTTTTGTTTTGTGTGATTCTCTAGGTTAGGTCTTAAAGAGAGATCACCACTTTGAAGTCGAGCAAGCTCAAGTCCATGAGTTTCCATGTTCGTCATCATCAAGACAATCGAGGTTCTCTTGTTGATAGTTCTTTCTTCCTCCGTATATGTTGGGTTGAAGGCATTAGTGAAGGATGCCGAAAGTGTCAAGACGAAAGCATTAGTGAAAGGTGTTTATCGTCCGTGTCCAAAGCATTAGTGAAGAATGCTAAAGGTGTCAAGACGAAGGCATTAGTGAAGGGTGCCAAGCGTTGTGTCAAAGGCATTAGTGAAGGATGCCTAAGAATCAAATCAAGTGGCATTTGGGAAGAAGGCCTAGGCCGTATAATCGATGAGGTGCATCGTTATACATATAAGTATTTGTTTATTTCCAAGGATGGTGATATCCTTGATGGTGTTGTAACAAGGAGTGGATCTCCTTGAGATTAGGTGTTGTGTTGTGAAGGGTAGTAGTTCCTCCATAGTAATGGAACTAGGTGCTTAGCCTAGTACCTAATAAAGGGTAGGCGACGTTGTGATAGGATTAGTTCTCCTTGGTGTGAAAGAACTCGTGGTTAGCCTAGCACCGTATAAAGGGTAGGCGATGTTGTGTTAGGTTTGGTTAGCTTGGTGTGAAAGAACTCGGTATTTAGCTTTGTACCGGAAAAAGGTGTAGCGACGCCAAGGCTCTCCGCCATAAGGAGTTGGTGTAGTATTTACTGAACCATCGAGTAGGTGACTCGGGAGTGGAGTAGGACAAGGAAGGTGTCCTTGTAGCGAACCACTATAAATACTTGTGTCATGGTGATGTGCTTCTTACTTTATATTTCATTACACGTTTATATATCTATCTATCAACGTCCAACATAAACAACCAAATAGATTGACATAAGTCGATCTAAATATTTAAAAGGAAGTTTTAAATTGGTAAAACTATTCAACCCCTTCTAGTTTTCCACAAAATTAACAAGTTTCTTTTCCGGTGGACTTTGTTATCTTGGACATTCTTAAGACAATCGGATACCTATTATTCTAGGGAGTTTCAAGGCAAATGAACTTTTGTCTATCCCAAAGAAGGTTTGTGTGGTCGATCATAACGGTGATTTTGGTGATGTATTGGAATAATTTTTGAATGAAGCTCCTAAAACTCCATCAAAACGTAACAATTTTTCTTCAGGAAAAGATTTTGACGTGTTCGTTGACTATGCAGAAGAGGAGGAGAGTTTGGGAATTAGTCCCGATGACTTTTCTAGCGACATTGATATGGTCCCCTGGCACAACAATCATGAAGAAACTGTTTTACCATCGGACCAACCAATGTTCTTTGAGATGGGAACTCGGATTCATCATTGAAATCCTTATAACCTTCAAATTTCGTGCAAAATAGGGTTCATCGATTTCCATCCTTTCATTTACATGAATTCTCCAGTGAATATCATGTCAAAAGATTGTTACAACCAAATTATGATGAAAGAGTTGGAATATAAAGGGAATAATTTCCTTGGGATCGAACTAATGTTCATGTTTTCGCGGGATGCATACCTTTTGGCCGACTTCAGAGTGTTAGATGACATTAGTGAATTTGTAGAGTATGGACTCCCGGTGTAATTTTAGGAAAGCCTTTCAAGAGTATATCCGGATTAGACGGAATCTTTGAAAAAGGATTGTTTGGTTAAAATTGGCAATGACAAAACTATTTTTAAAATGCCAAGAACCGCTTCAAATTTCAAAAATGGACCAAGAGGCGTTAAGTTTACCGCCACTTCGGATATAAGCGAGGAGGATAAATTCAACGGGTTTAAACACCCGCACTGTAAGATAAGAAACTTTACATGAGGTGCCTAAAGCTTGGGGATGAATATAAGAAGGACGAAACACTCATAGAGTGGATTCAACGTGAGAATGCTTCATCCATGAAATCACCAATAATCACTTTTAATCCCCATGGCTATGAGTCTAACTTAAAGACTTGTGAATAAAGAAAAGTGCTCTTTCTAAGACAACCCTAATTATCCTTTCATTGCTTTCTTTTCATCTTTATTGTTGGGTTTGTGCTTTTAACATTTTTGCAAGAATTGGAGATGAATTCATGGCAATTAAAATAGGACCGATTCATCTTGTTATCAAGTTACAACAGAACTCTCTTTGTTACGCCAGAACTGCTCTTCAAGAGTTGATTCACTCCGGGTTTTCCACCATTAAGGTTTAATTCCATCCATTATTATGCCGTAATGTCTTTTGTAGACAAATTCGTGTTTAACCAAAATTACGTGTAACTCATTCTCGAGGTTACGTAATTCATCCCGCAACTTTAAATTTTTCAATATTAGCATGATAACCTTGTATTAGTTCTAAATGAACTTTGTGGGTATGTTCATTGTAAGCCCTCACGAGACTACACTCCTCCACTGGGACACCAAGTGGTTTAAAACTTGTTGCATATGCTAAATGCAACCGTGATTCCTCAGTGAGTTAGGTTTGTTTTGTTTTGTTTCTCTTTTATAGTTATGCTTTTTGGTTAGTTGGGATTTCAGGATCAAAGTTTGCTCAGATGCTTAATGAAGGCACGATTTTCTTCGTGGGCCTTCTTTTCTTTTAGAGCGAACTTCGTGAAGTTTTCACTCTAATTCTACTTTCTCTTCACCTTTATTTAATGTTTAGTACAAAAGGGACTTTGTACATCTCAAGTGGGGGACGAGTAGAATTATTACTGAACTTAACTACCTTCATTTTTCTAGTTTATTTTAAAAATTGTGTCATTTTTAAAATTTGACATGTTTTTCTTAACCTAACTAGATTAGACCTCGTGAGCACATTATAACCTTTGATATTCCATGGTGAGATTAGCCTTATCCGCTTCCACTTATTTACCCAAATCCACCAAATTATGAGTGTCTTGTAGCTTGTAAACTTTGGAACTTGGTCTTTGCATCATTTCGAGACCATAAATGAGGTATGTTGAGTTAGCTTGATATATATGGAATAATCATTTTGAGAAGGCAATATTTTTAGGATTATCACCCAAATAGCTTATTTTTTGTGTCATCGATTAGTCACCTCGACTCTTGACCCATATGTTAAACCTTTTGTTGCACTCTCCTTTAGTGCAAGATACCCTAGATACACCCTTCGAGCCTTTCCTCTCATTTTATACCCTTTATGTTTGTTTACTTACACCCATTCACCTTAGCCTACCGTGTAGTCTTAATTTGTGATCGGAAGTCACTATTTGCCCAAGTTCAAGGTTCAAGTAGAGGTTCGAATCACGCTTTCGTCAAAGACTTACATCGAAGATCATCGAAGACCCCATATTCTCATTATATGTTCATCTCAGTGGGGATGCTTATGTTTTTATTTAGTTATGAAAAAAATTATGATTTGAATATATATATATATTTAAATATTTATTATTTATGTTATTTAGTACAATGTTATAAGCACTATGTTAGAGCTCATCGGATATTAAGCATCGAGGAGGCCACCTCGGTCACATTTAAGAATTGAGTTGGTGATAATATTACACCAACAGTTTGAAGAATGTAATGTGCCCATCATGACGTCCGTTAATTGCACATCTACTTGATATATCATGATCCGTTTCTTCATCTTAAAGCTTGAACTTTGGATGGACGGTGGCGATGACAACTTGGTTATAGGTTAAGACTATTTGTTTTGTTATTTTTATTTTATACCATTTATTTCCCATGTCTTATCCTACCTTTTAGTCTTGAAGCGTGTCTAGGTGATGAAGTGAGCAATCTTTGGTGTCTTGGCCATGGATTTGGTCATGTATCATTGATTTTGTCCACTTTGTCGTGACATGTTAGTAATGATATTTCACCCTTAACCTCATTTGTGTCCACCCATATTGCCTTAAAGATTGTTTAGTCCTTAACTCTAGTGGTGGATATTTGTGTAACCGCAAGCTTATGATAGAATACATGCTATGATCGTGCTTTGAGTGATCACCCCAAAATTGACACTTAGACTAGAAGAGAATATGAGTGTTTGTTCCTATTTCGTGAGGTGTTTGGCTTTCATTTATTCTAGCATAAGGAATTTTTAAACTCATATCTTCCAAGTATCGGGGATATCTTTTAGAAAATTTTCTAATAAGGTATACTTGAGGGCAAGTAGAGTTCAGTGGAGGGATATTTGATAACATCAAATAGTCCCGACTTTTAGTGTCAATTTCCTCCGATTATGCTCATTTTATATGTCATTTATATAGATTTATGCTCGTATTCCTTCATATTTCACTTCTAGGTAAAACATGAGCATTGGAGCATAGAGACGCGGATTTAGAGATTTTCCTAACGGTTTCATGTTAGTATGCTATTTATGAAGAAGATATGTCGTAACTCATGTTCTCAATTACACCGTAGCTAGTATTTTGTCACAAAAGACCAACTCAACTGTAGTTACGACGTAACTCTCAACTAAGGTTACGCCGTAATCATCTAGGTCATGAAGTATTTCGCGCCTCCACCAACTATGCCGTAACATCCTTACAAGCATTACGACGTAACGACCTTCTATTAAGAGGATGTATTAGTTACGGCGTATCTCTCATCAGTGCTATGACAGAATTGCAATTACGGCGTAACTATTCTTTATGTTAAGCCGTAGTCACTTTAACGAGGCTTCTGTTTGAAGATAATAAAGTTACGGCGTAACTCGCAACTTAAGTTACGCCGTAGCTATGATCGGCCCTATAAATACAAGCCCTAAAATATGCATTTCACTTCATTCACTCACAACTCAAAGGCAGAGAAAGTGAAGAGGGTTCCAAAGGAATATCACACAGAGAATACGGAGCCATCTCCAAAGGAGGAATCACACCATATCGATAAGCTTTAGCGATCATTTCTATCTTTTACTTTAATTCGTGTCTTTTATTATGTTAAACATTGAATATATTTTATCTTTTAATATGATCAGCTAAGCACCTTTGGTGCTAACCCAGTTATGATTCCTTGATTGTATTGTTTGTGTTTTCATGCTTCCATAAATTGTTTCTAGTGTATGCATGCATAGTTCGATGATAGTTACCCTAGCTTTGGTAGTTTTGAAGTGCGGTCGTATCTAGTTGCTTAGGAGAATTGACCAACTGACCCTAAGTAAGTAGGTAGAGAAAGGGCTGCTAAGAATTGGCCAACTGACTACCTTTTCCTCTTGTGTGAATTGACCAAAATATCACCGTTCGGAAGAATGAACTTTAGAAGTTAGGGATGAGTGTCTAAGATGCTAGCGCCCGAGCACTCATTATTTCGAATCTTGCAAGTAGGGTACTTAATGACTTGGCTTAGGTTGCTTAAGACCCTCGACTCTCCAAAGGGTAGGCCTTCGACTTCGGGTAGGAACCTTTGTTGATAGGTTAGGATGAATTGACCAAATGTTGTCCTAGCGACTTAAACCCACACTTGAATCAATTGGAAGTAATTTAGAAAACATAGACATTACATGATGCGATGATTAATTAGGTTAGAAAACTTTCTCACCATTGTTCACAACTTTAATTTACTTTTCGTTATTTATGTAACACCCCCAATTTCATGATATGCAGCGGAATTCAAATTGGGTGTTACTTGATGGCACAACAGTCATAATAATAGAAAAGATCTCTAAAGGAGTCGTTTAAAAAGGATTTATCATTCAAATTATTCAGATATATCTGAGTTTACAAAATAGGTCCCAGTTGGTTCCATTGTTTACAAAATGCATCAATATAAAGTCTTTTGATGTCTTTCTTGAATGATAAAATAATTATAGCCTTCTTGATCTAGTCCTTGCCCTTCCGTACCAACTTCCGACATTATGGACATGAACATGCTTAAAACTGTCAACACAAAGGTTGAGTGAAATTCATAGAGTTTGTTTGATCGTTGAACACATTATGTTGGTAGTGTGAGTTAATTAGAATCACACCAATGATTTGAAAACAAACAGTTATTATTACACTAAGCATCATGCAACCAAGGCGTTAACGTGTTCCAATAATAATTGGTGAAATTTTTGGTACCACCCTAATAGGTAAAATTATCGCTTTTACCTAATGTTAATCAAATATAGTGCGTTTGTTTTCCTTTAACGCGTTAACACAAACGGGATTCACAATCCCAATAGATCTATTTACAAAGGTCATGTAGTGAACGTTCGAGGAGCTAGGACACTTTAAATCGTAAATCCAAAGAACTCGTCGATACGTTTTACTCAAATGAAACCCCTCACATGAAGCTCCCTAGTATTGTAGCACTTAGTAGATAAAACATATGTTTTGTAAACACAAGTTACAAGTTTATCATGTCTTTAGTAAATATTTAGTTTTTACAAGTTCTCGTCGATTACTAGTGATTATAACTTATTAACATGGTCAAAAATAAAGTTTAGTTAAAATCGGCGGAAAATGGTAAAATGGTCATTTTTCGTTACTTGTGAAAACACTATTCCGAAGGTTGAATGAAGTTTGCTAATTTAATATGTAACTAGCTATGATAATAACATGGTTTCTATATTCTTAACTTGTGAAAATTCAACTTTTGCCGGTAAAAACTGTTTTACTAATTTTAGGCAGAAAATGTTATTGTTTGGTCTTTTTAGGCCGAGTTTCCTCACGGTAGACATAAAACATCATTCCGGAACACTTTCGTATTTTAACTTTTGATGATTTGAACCAGAAGTGCCACTTATTTTTAAGCAGATTAGGCAGTAAGCACTTTTCGGAGTTTCAAGGTTTGTAACTTCTCTTTACCATAACTTTTGACTCGTTTGTCCGTTTTGGGTGATTCAAGTTGCTATGTTTTCTTTTTTATCTTGTCTACAATAATATGTAAGTTACAAAGTCCATATGTAGTTGGTTTTAATGGCTTCAAATTTGTAGAATATGACTAGTTTACTAGTTTGTTACTTTTACGACAATATGTGAATTAAAACATGTGATTGAGTATATGTACATCATGAATCAACATAGTAACCATATATATAGCATGTATTTGACATGATTAGGAATAATAAACATGAGATAATGGAGTGATGGTGGTGATTAGTTGCTTACAACATTTGGCTTTCAATCAAGAAAGGAGTAACTAGTAAGGATTAGGACTTTGATTGAGCACTTAGGACTTTGATAGAGTAAGCTTTCCACACCTTGGCACCCTTCTACACTACTTGTATTCTTGAAGGATTGGTGATAAAGTTTCTTGGTAACCTGAGTGGATTCAAACTCAAGAAAAATTACCAAGTCTTTTGCAAAGGAGTAAAAGGAAGTACGTGTGCCCTTTTTCTTGGAAGTAATACTTGGAGTAGAGAAACAAACTTATGAATGGTGTAAATGGTGTAGGTATGGAAGAAATATAGAGGGGAGGGGGGGTATTTATATGGTTTTGAGGAGGTTAGAAACTCTTGACTTTTCAAAGCTTCTTAAGGAAGATTTACACATGTAAACATCTAAGAGCAAAAGGCTTGAGATTAAGAAATATGAAGAGTGACTCCCCCCCTAAGAGGCGGTCACAATAGGGTATGGTGGCTAGGATGATGAGTCTTGGTCTTATCTTGGTTGTAGAGTGTGTTTTGGTTCTGTTAAATGCCAACCGTAAGTTGTTAAGCCATAAAACATAAAACCGGGTATCGTAAAAATACAAAACTTGCAGGAATGATGAAACTCATCATTATACTCCATATAAAAATATAAAATGAGTGATAAGTCTCATTGGGTACTAAAACGCTGTTTAAAGCTGGAAACGCGGGTCTAAAACGCGTAATTCACGTAAAACGCAGAACTGGAAAATGTAAAATTCTAAAACTTGTGGAATTGTTTTAAAATGGTATAATTTCATATTTCTAATGTTTACAGTGTTTTATGGACATATCGGGATGCCCGGACGTTTAAAGCCTAAAGTAGTTCTCAGACACGGTTTTTGAAATCGGTTCTGTATGGATTCAGCGTACATCGTCAGGATGACTTGTCGAGTTTCATTTATCTTGTTATGATAGTAAAATTAAAAAAAAAATACGGGATGAATAGTGAAAGTGAATAGTAAAAGTGAATAGTAAATTTTCAAAAATGAAAAGGTAACCTGAAAATGCGGGTGGTTACAGTCTTCCCCTGTTAGAGAAATCACGTCCTCGTGATTTAATTGTTACTTGATGGTGATGTTCCTATGAAAAGGTGAGGGTACTTTCGACGCATTTGGTCTTCTCGTTCCCATGTATATTCTGGAGCACGTCGGGAGTTCCAGCGAACTTTGACAATTGGTATTCGACTCTGTTTTAGTTGTTTGACCTCTCGGTCCATGATCTCCATAGGTTGTTCAATGAAGTGCAGATCGTTGTTGAGTTTGAGTTCATCGAGTAGAATAACAAGCGATTCATTAGATAAACAGTTTTTTAGGTTAGATACATGAAAAGTGTGATGTACATTACTGAGTTCTAATGGAAGCTCAAATTTGTACGCCATTGGACAAACCCTAGCTAGGATTTTGAATGGACCTATGTATCTTGGGTTTAGTTTTCCAGGTTTACCGAATCGTATGACACCTTTCCAACTTGGAATTCCAAAGGTTTACGTCGGATATCGGCATAAATTTTCTGTCTATCTCTTGCTTTTTGTAACTGATTCTTGACTTGTGTGATTTTCTCTGTTGTTTCACGAATAAGTTCTGGACCAGTGAGTTGAACATCCCCCACTTCGGCTCAGCAGACAGGCGATCGACACTTTCAACCGTAAAGTGCTTCAAATAGAGTTGCCTTGATACTTGCGTGATAACTGTTGTTATAGGAGAATTTGACCAATGGTAAATGATTATCCCATCCTTTTCCAAAGTCGATTATACAAGCTCAAAGCATGTCTTCCAGTGTTTGAATGGTTCGTTCACTCTAACCATCGGTTTGAGGATGATACGTTGTACTCATGTCTAGGTTTGTTCCGAAGGCGTCTTGGAGTGATTGCCAGAAGTTTGAGATAAATCTACCATCTCGGTCAGATATGATAGAGATTGGTGCACCGTGTTTTGAGACTATTTCTTTGATGTAAAGTCGAGTCAACTGATCTATCTTGTAAGTCTCTTTGATTGGTATAAAGTGTGCGGATTTTGTGAGACGATCAAATATGACCCAGATGGAGTCATAACCGTTGGATGTCTTTGGGAGTTTAGTGATAAAATCCATTGTGATTCGTTCCCATTTCCATATTGGAATCTCTGGTTGTTGTAAGAGACCGGATGGTTTTTGGTGTTCAGCCTTCACTTTGGAACAAGTAAGTCATTTACTGACGTAGGTGGCAATGTCGGCTTTCATGTTTGGCCACCAGTAGAGTAGTTTTAGATCATGATACATCTTATTAGATCCTAGATGTACGGAATATTTGGATTTGTGGGATTCATACATGATTAAGTCTCGTAGGCCACCATAAAGTGGTAACCAACTTCGTCCTTGGAAGCATAAAGTTCCGTCGGAACGGGTTTCAAATTTCTTCTGTATCATGTCGTCCAATTTCTCCTTCTCAATGTCTTGTTGTTTCACCGCTTCGGCTTGAGCGTTGAGTATTTGAGCAGGGAAATTTGAATTGATGGTTAGGACTAAAGCTCGAACTCATTGAGGTTTAACCCTTTCCTTCCGGCTTAGGGCATCTACTACTACGTTGGCTTTTCCTGGATGATAGCGAATGTCGCAATCATAATCACTCAGCAGTTCCAAACATCGGCGTTGCCTCATGTTTAATTCCTTTTGATCGAGAATGTGTTGGAGACTCTTATGGTCGGTAAACATAGTACATATAGTACCGTATAGATAATGTCTCCAAATTTTTAGTGCAAAGACTACTGCTCCTAACTCCAGTCATGAGTATTGTAGTTTTCTTCATATTTCTTGAGTTGTCGTGAAGCATAAGCCATGACCTTTTCTCGTTGCATGAGTACGACTCCTAAACCTTGGTATGAAGCATCGCGATGAACCACAAAATCTTGATCCCATCCGCATTTGCTAGAATAGGGGCACTACAAAGTTTTGTTTTAGGATTTGGAAAGCTTCTTCTTCATCTTCTTTCCTAATGTACTTTTGTTTTTCGAGTTAGCTTAGTCAAAGGTTTGGCTATTGAGGAAAACCCTCAATAAACCTTCGATAATAATCGCCAAACCTAGAAATTGACGAATTTACAGAGGTGTCGTAGGTGTTGGCCAATCCTTGATAGCCTCAATTTTAGCGGGATCAACATGCAAACATGTGCTATTGATGACATACCCAAGGAATTGTACCGAACAAAACCAAAATTCGCATTTTGAAAATTTCGCATATAATTTCTCTTCCTTGAGTAATTCTAAAACTGTTCTCAGGTGTTCTTTGTGTTCTTTTTCATTTTTAGAGTAGATGAGGATATCATCGATGAATACAATCACGAATTTGTCAAGGTATGGCTTATACACTCGATTCATGAGATCCATGAATACTGTCGGTGCGTTAGTCAACCCAAATGGCAATACTTGGAATTCGTGATGACCATATCGTGTTCTAAAGGCTGTTTTCGGAAAATCTTCCTCAAGAACCTTAACTTGATGGTAACCCGATCGAAGGTTTATTTTTAAGTAATAGGTCGAACCTTGTAGTTGGTCGAATAGATCGTCGATTTGGGTAGTGGATATCGATTCTTTATCTTTAATTTGTTTAATTCACGGTAGTCGATACACATCCTTAACGATCCATCTTTCTTTTTCACGAACAAGACAGGAGCTTCCCAAGGTGAGGAACTAGGTCGGACAAACCCCTTGTCCAAAAGTTCTTGTAGTTGATTGGCCAGTTCTTGCATCTCGGATGGTGCTAGTTCGTAGGGGCTGGCGGCGCCTGGCGCCGCTCCTAGCACTAAATCAATTTGAAACTCTACTTGGCGTGATGGTGGAGTCCGGGTAAGTCTTGAGGAAAACTTGGAAATTTACGAGCGATAGGGCGTCTTCAAGATGTTTTCTTGGACTCCTTCTCGTGCGTGGGCTAGAAACGCGTAACATCCTTTCTCAATGTACTTCATGGTTTTCATACATGAGATGATGTTTAAGCGAGTCCCACTTCGATCACCATGGATGACCAAAGTTTCATTGTTACAAGGAATGTGAACAACTCTTTCTCGCTACAAATAATTCACTTATTTGTGTTGAGATAACCATACCATACTGATTATAACATCGAAACTTTTGAGTTCATTGGGCATGAGGTTAATACTGAATGTTTGATTTAGAAATTTGTATTTTATGTATTAGTAGGGAAATTTGTAAGTTTATACAAGGTGATAGCAAAATGGTTTACTATTGGTAATGAAATAGAATGTGTAAAGAACATAAAATTAACACAACATTATGATACAAAAATAGTGGATAGTTATAAGTCGAATAAATCCCACAACTTGGCTAAAGAGTTGTTCAATGGCTTTTGAGTTGAAGTTTTGTCTTATAGACGTCATGTTTCTATCATATAAAAGATATTTCATAAGTAGATGGTTGGTAAAATATGCACGATTTTCGACTGGAATGATAGAATAATAACGTTGGAGGTTTAAACCATAACACATGATAGCATAAAACAAGAGTTTTATTCATATAACGTTGATTGATTTACAAAATTGAAAGTTATTACAAGCTTCTTCAAAATTTACTAACTCATACTTTCAGTTTAGTAATTACAACGCTTTACTACTGCTAACTATTTCATGGATTACATAGAGTTTTCTAACTGAGTCTAATCAGTTTAGTAGTACAAAAGACAACTAGTATTATCAAACTAGTCTAATGTTGGTTTAAAAGATCCTAGTAACTCTGGTTGATTGGCAACTTTTTGGTTTAGTGTGTCATGAAGGAATGCGTCAATTAGATCTAAGATGCTATAGTGCCCATCCTGACATTCTTGTTGAATCAATGGTGGTCGTGGTGCCATCCACAATGATTGATCCAACTCATCACATGTAGGGATGGAAAAGGGAAATGATGGTGGTGGTGATGGAAAAGTAGTAGTTTCTTGAGACGATGTTAATGCTTCAATAAAATAGAAATTATCGTCGATGATGAAGAGTAGTTCGGAGATGTCGGGTATAGGTCGGTAGGATTAGTGGTACATGCGCATTGGTAGATGAAAAAGTGTCCTCAATATCCGAGTCGGCGGGATAATAATGGGGTATCACGGAAGAAGACATGATATCTACAATAAGTATTATGATGTTAAAACAGTTCTAATGCTTACGGGAAATGCTCAAATATGTCAACTGTATATATCAATACACTAATATGTTCATGTTATTATAAAATGTCTAAAAAGGCCATAATCGTCTGGAGGATGGAAGGCACGGATAACGAGAGGCTATAAAATGTTTTTGTTTGTAAAAGTAGTTATAGTTTAGGTCTCAATTTAGACCCGTTTCTCTATAACCATGGCTCTTATACCAATCTGTAACACCCCCAGTTTCATTTATACAATGGAATTCAAACTGGGTGTTACTCAATGGCACAACAATCATAATAATATAAAACGATCTCTAAAGGAGTCGTTTAAAAAGGATTTATCATTCAAATTATTCAAATAATCAGAGTTTACAAAATAGGTCCTAGTTGGTTCCATTGTTTACAAAATGCATCAATATAAAGTCTTTTGATGTCTTTCTTGAATGATAAAATAATTATAGCCTTCTTGATCTAGTCCTTGCCCTTATGTGCCAGCTTCCGACATTATGGACCTGAAATACATGCTTAAAACTGTCAACACAAAGGTTGAGTGAAATTCACAGAGTTTGTTTGATGGTTGAATACATTATGTTGGTAGTGTGAGTTAATTAGACTCACACCAGTGGTTTGAAAATAAACAGTTATTATTACACTAAGCATCATGCAACCAAGGCTTTAACGTGTTCCAATAATAATTAGTGAAATTGTTGGTACCAGCCCTAATAGGTAAAATTGCAGTTTTTACCTAATGTTACTCAAATATAGTGCGTTTGTTTGCCTTTAACGGGGCCAACACAAACGGGATTCGTCAATCCCAATAGATCAATTCACAATATTCGTGCTCACTCTCTCTAGTGATTAATGGTTCATGATTTAGGGACTTATGTTTGGCAAATGCGGTAACTTAGTGCTTAAAACAATCAGATAAGCATACAGTTTCAAAGCAATGCGGTCGGTTTAAAATATAGCATGTATTCCCCCCAAGGGTGTGTAAAACAATTAAGAAATAAAAAGTGGGGCTATGAACTCACCATGAGTTTGATGATGTTAAGTGCTTTTGCGAA
Source organism: Chrysanthemum lavandulifolium (assembly GCA_022545495.1). Lineage (NCBI taxonomy): Eukaryota > Viridiplantae > Streptophyta > Magnoliopsida > Asterales > Asteraceae > Chrysanthemum > Chrysanthemum lavandulifolium. Next base: position 189,412,393 of record CM040245.1, on the reverse strand, counting down.
TATGATGGATAACCAGGGAAACCTCTACGTGCAACCTAAAAATGGAATGTTGCGACTTAGGTTTGGAATAATGTTTAGCAAAACATAAACCAGCCTATATACGTCTCTATATTGATCATGATATAGTCATTCATAGTTTGTTGCTTATAGTAACAGTTTAGTATGTGAAAACGTATTTAGTTTATAGATATCGTACTACCGTTCGGGCCATCATAATTCAGAGGTCATGCAGTGAACATTCGAGGAGCTAGGACACTTTAAATCGTAAATCCAGCAACTCGTCGATACGTTTTACTCAAATGAAACCCCTCACATGAAGCTCCCTAGTATTGTAGCACTTAGTAGATAAAACATATGTTTTGTAAACACAAGTTACAAGTTTATCATGTCTTTAGTAAATATCTAGTTTTTACAAGTTCTCGTCGATTACTAGTGATCATAACTTATTAACATGGTTAAAAATAAAGTTTGGTTAAAATCGGCGGAAAAGGGTAAAATGGTCATCTTTTGTTACTTGCGAAAACATTATTCTGAAGGTTGAATGAAGTTTTTTAATTTAATATGTAACTAGCTATGATAATAACATGGTTTCTATATTCTTAACTTGTGAAAATCCAACTTTTGCCGGTAAAATTGTTTTACAAATTTTAGGCAGAAAATGTTATCGTTTGGTCTTTTTAGGCCGAGTTTCCTCGCGGTAGACGTAAAACATCGTTCCGGATAAATTTCGTGTTTTAACTTTTTGATGGTTCGGACCAGAAGTGCCACTTATGTTTAAGCAGATTAGGCAGTAAGCACTTTTCGGCGTTTCTAGGTTTGCTAACTTCTCTTTACCATAACTTTTGACTCGTTTGTCCGTTTCGGGTGATTCAAGTTGCTATGTTTTCCTTTTTATCTTGTATAAAATAATATATATGTTACCAAGTCCATATGTAGTTGGTTTTAATGGCTTCAAATATGTAGAATATGACTAGTTTACTAGTTTGTTACTTTTACGACAATATGTGAATTAAAACATGTGATTGAGTATATGTACATCATGAATTAACATAGTAACCATATATATAGAATGTATTTGACAAGATTAAGTCATAAAACGTAAAATCGGCTATTGTAAAAATACGAAACTTGCAGGAATGATGAAACTCATCATTATACTTCATATAAAAATATGAAATGAGTGATAAGTCTCATTGGGTGCTAAAACGTTGTTTAAAGCTGGAAACGCGGGTTAAAAACGCGTAATTCGCGTAAAATGCAGAACTAGAAAGCGTAAAATTCCAAAACTTGTGGAATTGTCGTAAAATGGTAGAATTTCATATTTCTAATGTTTACAGTTTTTTATGGACATTTCGGGATGCCCGAATGACGTTTAAACCCTAAAGTAGTTCTCAGACACGGTTTTGTGAAATCGGTTATGTATGGATTCAACGTACGTCGTTGGGACGACTTGTCGAGTTTCATTTATCTTGTTATGATAGTAAAATAAAAAAAATACGGGATGAATAGTAAAAGTGAATAGTAAATTTTTAAAAATGAAAAGGTAACCTGAAAATGCGGTTGGTTACAATTTATTTCTTATCTTTAGTTTAATTAATCATTTCAACCTTAAAACTACTTAAAACCAGTTAAAACAAGTGACACTTAGACTTAATAGGATCCTTATCTACATAGCTCTTGGGAACGACCTCGGCTTTACCACCTTCTATGCTACTCACGATCGGGTTCACTGCTCGTTAGTACATTAGGTAGACCTTAGGTAGACGAGACTTATAAATATTAAATCCTGGTCGGAATACCTGCATCAAAGAGTAAACTATGAATGCTACAACTTGGAGACCTAACCGTCGATGCCTACTTCCGAAAGATTGAATTCATTACCACTGTTTTGACTAGTCTTGGATCTCTCATGAGCAATGATGATGTTGTCATATAAGATTAGTGAAATCAATCAAGATTTTAGTATGAATCTTGATGAGAAGAATATTTATATGATTAAATATTTGCAAAAAAAATAATAAAAAAAATAAAAATAAAAAATAATAATTATAGCTTTCAATTATTCATCAACCAAGAGTATCTATCCCAAGATACCGAAGAGGAATTTCGTTTTGTAGGAAGATGACATGGGGTTGAAATCTCGAAGGTTCGGTCCGAGTGTCGACTTATGTGAGTGTGGTAAACGAGTTAAGGTCAAAGGTGCTTATCAAGAATCGAATGTCCACCACACAAGCAAAAGTACACATGAAAACTAAGGGTAGAGTTCTTTTTAAGTGAAGGGGAATGGTGAGGACAAAATTTGAGTAGTTTCGTAGAAATTACGGATTTTTATTATTTTTATATTTTTTGTTATTTAAGGAAGTGCAAGAGTGTGTTTTTGACGTTTTAAAACTTTACTAGGTTTGTTTTCCTCCAAGCCTTCTATACTTATAATATAGGGCTTAGGGTTTTGTAATTGATATATTTTAATCATTATTATTAATAAACTACTTGTTTTAAAAGAGTTTATCTTTTGTTAGAGTTTTATTTCTTGAGGTTTTATCTTCGTTTATACACCTTTAGATTACTGTTAACAAAATTCACATTCAAGCTCTGCGTAAAATTCGCTTTCGCGTCCTGCATCATATAGTGTTAGGGTTATTCCTAGACAAGCATTCACTTTTAGAAAGCCCGATGCAAAGGTCAAATGACATTATTATATATACTAAATAGCGTACATATTTGTATGCAAAAGCAAGTGCATTATTAATTGCCAATTTTGGCAGAAATTGCCGAGGTTTAATGGTAGTAAGTCCAAACATTAAATGCAAAGTTTCACAACTTGTCCTGAGGTCTAAGCGTCGTTGCAAAGTAAGTCCAAACATTAAATGCAAAGTTTCACAACTTGGCAAAATAGTCTAAGGTTTAAGTGTCACGCAGTAAGTCCTTTGACAATCCACGTGCATCGCGCGGTTTCACACTCGTTTATAAACAATTTTTTGCCTAATGGTATAGCCATATTGCACCGCACCCATAGCTAGGGGTGTCATTCGGGTGACAGGCCGAACCCGAACCCGGTCAATTGGTCAATCGGTTCAAAAATATATTCGGGTCAATCGGTCAACCCGAATTGACCGAGTTCTAAACAAGGTCGGGTTCGGTATATTTTTTAGCCTTGACCGACCCGAACCCGACTAACTTGGGTTGAACAACACTTTTACAATGTAAAATACCGGGTTGACCACGAACCGAATTGACCCGACCGATTGACCCGACGAGTTGACCGAACCCGAATTGACCCGGGCCGAGTTGACCGAGTTTTAAACAAGGTCGGGTTCGGGTATGTTTTTTTATGGCTTGACCCGAGTTGACCCGACCCGAGTTGACTAGAACCCGACCGGGTCAACCCGAATAACACCCCTACCCATAGCGATTGGGTTGGCGAACACTTTTTTTTGATGTTGTACTATGAGACCTACTAACGTCTATAATAGTTATAGTTGAGAAGAGTGTTTTAGTTATAGTGATGACATTGTGTACTGATGTAACAACCCAATAACAATTATTGATTTGCCACTCATCTAGCTTTCTTAAAGGTTGTTTATTAAATTAAGTGGTTTAGTTTGAGTGTCTTAATTAGCCTCTTAATTTGAAAAGAGACATTTGTGAGTATCTTAATTAAAAGAAACTAGAGAGTACCCGCGCATTCATGTGAGTCTGCAAATAAAAATTTTCGGTGAATCATGTATTTTAGTTTATTATGTTTTTTTACAACAAATTTACGGGGATCAAGAATTTTGTTTAGTTCGTGCCTTCGAGCTCGAGTCCGTCGGCCGTTCTCGTTCGAGCTCGACCCGTTTGGCCGTGCCTTTCGGACTCGACCCGTTTGGGCCTGCGTTCAGACTCGGCCCATTGGTAGATTCCGCCCATTTTTCGAATATTGTATAATGTCTTTATTATTTGTAATATTTAATAATGTGTTTTAGTTAGTTTCATATCTTGATAGTGACATTTAAGGGTGTTTTAATAAGCGTATTAATTGTATTTATTTGTTAATTAATTGTCATTAAATATCTTGTGGCATTGATAATTTTGTATATTAAGTTTTAAGACATGTAACTCTTAAAATTAAAATTGATAGATTTATTCCTTTATTATATAAATGTTTGAGCCTACATTTATCTTATAAGAAATAATGTGTGTATTAGTAATTACGAGTAATTTTAATAAACTACTAGTTGCATCTGGTGATTAATCAGTGGCGAAAGTTGATATAGATATTTATTAACGCGCCAATAATTAATTAATTAACTTCATTAAATATCTCAAACCAGTTATGTGATAAAAATTATACAATCATGACGAGAATTAAATTATCTTTCTATAGATTATATATTTTAACCATTTTTTTCAAAATATTAAGTTTTAAGACATATATGATTCATAAAAACTCTTAAAATTAAAATTAATGAGAGATTTATTCCTTTATTATATAAGTAGTATAGATAAATGTTTTGAGCCTACATTTATCTTATAAGAAATAATGTGTGTATTAGTAATTACGAGTAATTTTCTAAAACTAATTTGACTACTAGTTGCATCTGGTGACCTATCATCAAGTAGTCGACAAGTTACTAAAAATAAAATTGGCCATCAACAAGAGAAAAATACAAGATATTAACCACAAATCAATTAACACGAATGAAGATGTCTAATTAAAAAATAAAAAAACACAACCCCCACGAATATGCGTTCGTTAAGAACACATGGTGGTTTTGTTTATTGAATCAAATAATTAGATAAAAACAACATGTGGTCGATGGTTCATTAAGACCCCGAGACCCAAATAAGAAAACCATACCCTAACAAAACGACCTTCGTCTTTTCCAATTTATTATTATTCCCTCAAATATAATAATACTAATAGCTGCAACAAATAAATAAACAACTGGTTCCACATTTCACAACAAACTCAAAATTTCCACAACCTATACATACAGTTATATATATATATACATAGAATTTGTTGTATATTCGTTGCTGTTAAGTTGAGCAAACCTAATTCATCATTTGGTCAACTTTGGACAAGTTTGACCATTGACCTTTTGTTCCTCAACACGAGCTAATTATTGTTGTTCATGTTTGATCATTTTTTATAAGAGGAGATTGTTTCTGTAAGTATAAGATTATAATAATAATAATATAGGGGAATTAATAAAATGGTTAAAAAGAAGAATATTTTCCATTATAGAAAGAATTCTTGGCCTCCTGAAGAATTTGTAAATCGGAATACTCTTCAATTAGTAAGTTTTCTTGTTAATTTTTATAGTTGTTTAGAATTGTTGTTTTAGTTAGTGATCATAATAAGCATGACTGTTTTAGTTATTGTATTTTAAGGCAAGTAGTTTTAAGATATTGTTGGTGATTGTTGTTTACGCAGCTTGATTTCGATAGTGGTGGCCCACCGGAACACGCATGGAGAAGAAAGTTAAACAGTCATGCTGGTATTCTCAAAGAATTCAGTGTTACTTTCATGGAAGCACTAAAAATGGTAACTTTATACACTATACAACCTTGATCAAATTAACTTACTACTATTATTGATGAAAAACTATAACTATCTCAAGATGGCCTAGTAGGGAAAATTCCAGTAAACGGCTATGGGAATACCAGTTTAGGCCACGTATACACGAGAGCCAAAAAGACTTGACTTTCCCTCGGTAGTCTCAACAAGGATCCTTCCCGTTTACCCATTTATTGATGAAAGTTATATTCAAAAAGCGGGTCTCAGCATGTTTTTTTCAAAACTGTGTTATCTCATTTCAAAACTGTGTGATCTCATTTCAAAAATGCAAATGCAATAATCAGATAATCTTAAAATGCAATTCCAAACAACCCCTTCCCCCTTAGTCTTGCAATGATGATTGAAATTTTATTGATTGTAGATTCGCCTTGGCATACGTTTATGGTCATATGTAAGAGAAGAGGCTTCTCATGGAAGGGTAACTTTTTATAACTCTTATAACTCTATAATCATTTTGTGTTCTTTATTGTTCTTAAAGTGATGAATATCGAGATTATGTTTGTTGTATAGAAAGCGCCTATTGATCCTTTTAATCGTGACGGCAAACCATCAGCAACCCACGGGATTCCACTTGGTGGGATGGGGTAAGTCTGAGTTGTCACTAAACAATGGCTTCAGTGTTTAATTTGTAGTTTTACATGAGGATGACATGTTTTACTATATTGTGTTTTGCAGAAGTGGCAGCATAACCCGAGGTTTTAGAGGAGAATTTAGGCAATTTCAAATCATCCCGGGTGCATGTGAGAATGCTCCTATGATGGCCAATCAGTTCTCCGTAAAGATCTCTCCTTTAACTTATCAGATATTTGGGTTATTCTACATTTCTTTGAAATTGATTTAGAAGTTTTTGATGTGTAACTTCAGATTTTTATAAAACGAGATAACGGGAACAAAAAATACGCATCAGTTTTATCACCAGGACAACATGATGGGACAGGGTAAGAACATAACACAAACATATACAAATAATAATGTGTATTTTGACAATGTAGTGTAATGATTATATGACTTTGTATATGCATATTTCTTCATTTCAGAAGAGATCAAGGTTTGTCATCATGGGGATGGAATTTAAATGGGCATAATTCCACATACCATGCGTTATTTCCACGAGCATGGACAGTTTATGATGGTGAACCTGACCCAGAGCTTAAAGTGTCTTGTCGCCAAATTTCGCCATTTTTACCTCATAATTACCGAGATAGTAGTCTTCCAACCACTGTTTTTGTGTACACGGTATTAAATTTACCTACGTTTGTACTTTTGCTGTAGTTTTATGGTCATATGAATAAATTTACAAGGTCTTTGTTTGATTGTGCTAGTTGGTGAATACCGGAAGGAAAGGGCACAAGTCAGCCTTCTTTTCACGTGGGCGGTATGTTTGGTTCTGCTTTCATGTTTTAGTAAATAGAGGGTTCAGAATGGAATCTTAAGGTATCTAAATGATGTACTTGTATGATGCAGAATTCGATTGGAGGAACGTCCCATTTTACAGGAGACCATGTTAATGAGCCTTTCATGTGAGTTTGATTAGCTTACACGTATTTAATTTTGTCTACAAATTTAGTTGCTTTTTTCACATTGTTTTCTTCCGTTAACAGGGGTGAAGATGGAGTCTCTGGTGTGCTTCTACATCACAAGTAAGTTCAGTTTTAAACTTTAAGAATTCCTGTTCTATAGTAGCATGTTATGGTAACATGATCTGTGAAGTGTTGTTTAAACAACTAACAGATTAACAATATAAGTGAAGTATAAAAACAGTTCATTTTGATTCTAATGGAAATTAATAATTGCAGGACAGCCAAAGAGAACCCTCCTGTTACTTTCGCTATAGCTGCCTGTGAAACCCAAAATGTAAACTTGACCGTTTTACCAAGTTTTGGTTTGTCTGATGAAAGCTGTGTTACCGCAAAAGATATGTGGGGTAAAATGGCAGAGGTATTACTATAATTTTCTGGCAAAAATTTTAGTTTTTCTTATTAATTCATGTCATTTTGGAATCATGTGTAACATGGATGATCATATATGATGTATGCATTTAGGATGGACATTTTGACCGAGAGAACTTTAACAATGGAGCAACTTTTCCATCATCAGCAGGGGAGGCTAATTGTGCTGCAGTCTCAGCTTCCACATGGGTAGAACCAAATGGGAAGTGCACTGTTGCATTTGCTCTAGCATGGTCATCACCAAAAGTCAAATTCATGAAGGGAAAATCATATCACAGGTTTCTTATCGAAATTAAAATCTATAAATATGTGAACATGGATTCGCATTTATAGTTTGATATTAACTTTCGAGTTCTTTTTCTATTCCAGGAGGTACACCAAATACTATGGTACTTCTGAGAGGGCAGCTAAAGACTTGGTTCATGATGCTTTAACAAGTATGCATTTCTAATCTCCTGTCTTAAGAACTATATTTATCAAATTATTTATCTTGTTTGTTTCATTCTAATGTCGAAAATCTAATTAGATTATAAGAAGTGGGAAGAAGATATCGAGAAATGGCAAAATCCGATCTTGAACGATGACAATCTACCAGAATGGTATCATCTTGTCTTGGTGCTTACAATCTTGGAACAATCTGGAAGTACATGGTTTTTGTAAATTATAGTGGTTGAAAGAACGTTAAGGGGTTACAGTGGGTCACTTTTTAACTTTGGGTTTATTCAGCCCATTTTTAAGTATGGTTCAAACGGGTCAGTTTGAGTCGATACTTAATTGCTTTTCTTTTATCCATTTTTAAGATCTTATCTAGATAAGTAATACGTAAATCATGATTACACAAACATAATGACTAGTAATCTGGATCCTTGAATAAAGGAAGTAGATTGTATGCCTTAAGAATGTAGACTTTGAGTGCTAATCATAAGTAAATGGTATGCAATGAATTTATTATTCACCTAATTCTTTGTTGGATTGGTGTTAATATGGTTTTGTCTTCAGGTACAAATTTACATTATTCAACGAACTCTACTTTTTGGTCGCTGGTGGCACAATTTGGATTGGTACTAATCTCTCCCAAACTGTGCATGGTTAACTATGGGACAAGGAATGCATTGTTATTTTAAAGTTAATCTAATTATCATTTATGACTTTGTTCAGACACTCCAGTACCAGCAGATGACTCTGGGAGTGATCGGCATCTACCAAGGATAAAAAACAAGAAAACTGATATCCCTGATGGTATCGAGAACAATGATTCCACACATGAAACTGGAAGTTCTCTTACAAATTCTAGTGAAGATGATACTGAGGTTCCTGAAAAGGATGACAAAAGGAGTTCCACGGATCTTTTCACAAAATCACATGACATTGAAGAAGATGTTGGTCATTTTCTCTATCTTGAGGGTGTGGAGTATATCATGTGGTGTACTTATGATGTTCATTTCTATGCGTCATTTGCACTTTTAGAACTTTTCCCGAAAATTGAACTCAGTATCCAAAGAGAATTTGCGAAGGCCGTGTTGACTGAAGATACAAGAAAAGTCAAGTTTCTTGCTGAAGGAAACTCGGGAATCCGTAAGGTCAAAGGTGCAGTTCCTCATGATCTTGGAACCCATGACCCATGGCATGAAATGAACGCATATAACATACACGATACAAGCAGATGGAAGGATCTAAACCCAAAATTTGTCCTTCAAGTATATCGAGACTTTGCTGCAACAGGAGATTTATCATTTGGAACTGACACCTGGCCCGCAGTTTGTGCAGCTATGGAATATATGGACCAATTTGACCGGGATCGAGACAGCTTAATTGAAAACGATGGTTTCCCAGATCAAACATATGATGCATGGACGGTTCATGGGATTAGTGCTTACTGTGGTTGTTTGTGGCTTGCTGCACTTCAAGCTACAGCAGCCATGGCAGTCCAGCTAGACGATAAAGTGTCCGCTCAAAAATACAAAAAGAAATTCTTGAAAGCTAAAACTGCATTTGAATCAAAACTATGGAACGGCACATACTTCAATTATGACAGTGGGTCAAGTAGTACTAGTAAATCAATCCAAGAACCCACCTCTTGACTTGAGTTGCATGGAAACACATGGGTTAGCTTGATTCAATCAAATCCTTCCATCACTGATCAATTATTGCTAGGAGGGTCTTGGAAGTGGTATACAGCGTCATCAGGATTACCGAATCTTTTTGACGATAATAAGATACAAAGTTCTCTTCAAAAGATTTATGATTTCAATGTTATGAAAGTGAGAGGAGGTCGTATGGGGGCTGTAAATGGTATGCATCCTAATGGGAAAGTGGATGAAACTTGTATGCAGTCGCGTGAAGTATGGACTGGAGTCACATATGGTGTTGCAGCCACCATGATTCATGCAGGGATGGAAGATGAGGCCTTCAAGACTGCTGAAGGGATATTTACTGCTGGCTGGTCAGAGGATGGGTTCGGGTAAGCCCTTTTTGGATTCTATCTGTGCGGTTTTGGTGTTCACAAAATGTCTGGGTCGGGTAACAGGTCAAAATAGGTGATCTTTTTTACAGGCTGAAACAGGTCAGTAGGTCTGGCCATAGCAGTTTTTGCCTATAAAATATTATTTTAGTCAATAGCTAGGTAAAAAGGATCAAACTGGGTCAGGGTGATGGGTCAAAAGGGGTCATTTTTGTACCACCCAAAAAGGGTTTTTTTAAGTCAGTAACTAGTGTTAAACAAGGCATAAATTAGTGTTAAACAAGGCATAAATTGTTCCCTTTTCCTTTTCAAGCATTCCTTTTCGGTGACTTTCGAGTTTTGACCATTACGTTCATTCCTTTTCAATAACTAGTGTTAAAAAAAGCATACATTTTCGGTGACTTTCGAGTTTTGACCCATTTCCTTCTCAAGCTATTATTGTTATTATTCCTGTGTCATAAAAAAATAATACAAGGCATAAATTGTGAGATCTGATTATTGGTGTTTATCTCTAATTGGATGTGATGAATCTTGTTGATGATGCAGATATGCGTTTCAAACTCCGGAAGGATGGACCATGGATGGGAGTTTCCGATCACTAGTGTACATGAGGCCACTTGCAATTTGGGGGATGCAGAGGGCACTAACGGCGCCCAAGGGGGTATTTGGGGCACCAGGTATGAACATAATGGACAGAATTAACACACCTCCTCTTAGTTCACGAACATCGTTTAATGATAGGCGTGTTAAAAGGATTGCTCATAAAGCCATGTGCTTTACCAACTCTTTTTTTCGTTGTGCATGCTAAAAGTCATTTAGTGTCTTCTATAGAGTTTTCTTGGTGAGCCTTATATTATTTAGCTATTTTCATTGAGTTATCTACTTTTATTGGGCTGTTATCCCTGTCAGTTGTATATTTTTTTCTTAGCTTTCCATAAGTAACAATGTCTATACTTTGGAAAGGTTACATTAATATTTTTAGTTACAAACAAATTATGATTTGGTATAGGTAAATAAGAATCTTTCAGTTAAGGTCGAATAAGCACACGAAATCAATAAACCATAATAATATTCAGCATAATCCAATTACAACTCTAATGCCCTATTTATCCCTAAAATAAAAGACACCCTAATACTAATCTTGTAGAACAAGATATAATCTTTACTTTAATTAAACACTATCTACTAATTAAATAGCGATTATACTTATCTAACTAATAAAATACTAATAATAACTATAATAAAATTATATTATAGTCGTCGTATCAGATTGTTAATGATAGTTTTACATACTTGACCACTAATTAAACATTTTGGTTTAGTAAGTTGTTCATTGACTACAAACTAAAAACTATGGCAGGTTGATAATTGTGTTATGCTTTATGCTTATTGTTTTGTCTGTTGGCATAAAGCAAGTTATCACAAGAGAGATGATTTATTAGTTTTGTAATTTTGTTCCATGGGGATTAACATTTTTCTTTTAATTCATCATGGAACATTGGAACTGTATAAAGGAGAGAAAAAAAATAAAAATAAAAAAGGAAACCTATATATAACTCATAAACTTATGTAATCTATAATAAGGTAATTACAATTTTACGATTCCAGATACTAATCTATATGATTATTGGTTCACGGATTCGTTGTGCCTAGTTAATGCAGAAACTGAGCGCAGAATAGTAGTGGTCATGGCAGGCCAAAAAATGAGTGAATAATCTGTGGTTGAATTCTCATACAGGCAAAATAGAAGATTAATGATCAAACTATGCCATCCACCTTGCACATATCAAACTTGCACCATCAGTTAAAAATTGATTGTGATCATGTCTCAAGAATCAAAAACAACATAATCAAGCTGCTGATAAGTGATAACTAGTATCCATAAAATTAGAAAACATTATTCGACTACAACATCATTCAATTGAACATGTCCGATGACCAAACACATAATAGACCAAATGGATTTCGGTACTGATTTCCTACTTTCTACATTTTGTGGTTAAACTCTTTTTTTCTCCTCCCACAATCGCTTTTTCAGTATCCCTCGCAAACTAGAAGCGTCCATCAATTCCTTTGGCACAAGCTTACCTATCAAGTTATGTAAAGTGGTTTCTAGCGATTCAGCTGCAATTGAATCAATTAGCAATGACAATGTTGAAAAATCAAGAGAGTAACTTCTTCCATCCATTTCATGCAAAAGCATCTCTACATCATGAGTGTGCTTGTTCTTTAGATATCCTTGAAGAAGTACATTGCAAGTAACGTTATCTGGCGGGCGGCCACTCTCTTCCATGTTAAGACACAACTCTTAGGTCATCACACTATATGTTTGAGCATCAAGTTTTATACCTTTAACGCTTAGGTCATCGAAAAGAGCCCTTGCAATATCAAACTTCCCACTTTTGCTTGCACCATCCATGAGGATAGTGTACACAATATCTGAATTTAGCTTGCTATTACCCATTAAATAAAATAAAGAGAAGACGTCTTCTACAAGATGGTTGTTGCAATGACCCTCTAAAATGATTCCATAAGTTAATTGATCTGGCATGTGACCTTTTCCGAGCATATCATTAAAAAGCTTGTGTATTTCCACAACACCCAACCATGAACAATCCTTGTATCATTGTGCTGCTGTAAGTGACTTCACCGGCTTTTAAACCCTTTTCATTCATTTTATGAAACAGAAACATGGCCTCATCTATCATCATACTCTTGAAATACCCATTTAACAAGTTGTTATAAGTAACAACATCACGGTCAAGACCTCTCGATGTCATTGAATCAAAAATTGCCCTCGCTTTGTTCATTTCACCCCGTAGACAGTAACAATCCACAACGGAATTGTATGTCACGAAGTTTGGCACAATACCTCTCTCAGTCATGATGTTGATAACAGCCTCTACTTCCTGGACCTTACCTCTTTGCAAAACGCATTGTAGAGAATTCGACACAGGTTTGATTTTTCCAAAACAAACATGTATAATCAACCATTCAAAGAATAAATAATAATGAAACAAAGAAGATATGGGTTGAACCCTATAACTGATATATTGATAATAAAAGGGTTAACTAATTTACAGGATTCCTAAATCTATTTATACATGATGAAACATGTGTGTGAAGAGTTATACCGTTTCAATAAAACCTAAACTATATAACCGTTCTAAACCTTAATAACCGGTTCTATAATGGGTTTGTTTGGGGCTTGGCCCAAACCAGAAAAGTACATGCCTTATTTGACCCATCTAATCTCTTTGGGAATCTTCTGTAATTCTTCTGACTTGTCTGGTGTGTCGACTTGCAGTCATCACAGGAAATTCATGCTTCTTCTTGAAAGACAAAGATTAATGGATTATGTTTTCCAACATATTCCTCCCTAATCTATTAATCTTTGTCTCTTCTTCAATCTTCTTGTTCACGATGCCTTGTTTCTTTTTCTTCAAATATGTGACTTCATGGCAAGTAAATCCCTTGTCCTTGATGCCTCTCTTTAAAATTTGATGTCTTCTATGTTTCTTAACTGGGTCCGTCGGGGCAGGTTCCTTTAGCCCTCTTCTACAAAGTTGTAGGAATTTATGCAGTCACTCGATCAAATTGGTGACGCTTTGGGCAGGTTTCTTCCTAGCCATCATCTACGAAATTTGTAGTCATCTCAAGAACATAATTTTTTTCGAGTTTTGGTACCCTGTTGGTGCTTTAATAGCACTTGAAAACATCCTTCTTCTCGGTTAAATCCACCGTCTCTAATCTTTCTTCTTCAATTGGCATCTCTTCTTCTTGCTGCTTTTTTTCTTTCATTGATATGTGACGCAGGTTTTGATTCTTGAATGATGGTGATACATGAATTGGTTGTGTTGCTTGATCCCCTTTGGCTCTGATGCCACTATAGAGAATTCGACACAGGTTTGATTTTTCCAGGATCATTATGATCAGACAACAAACATGTATAATCAACCATTCAAAGAATAAATAATAATGAAACAAAGAAGATATGGTTTGAACCCTATAACTGATATATTGATAATAAAAGGGTTAACTAATTTACAGGATTCCTAAATCTATTTATACATGATGAAACGGTGTGTGTGAAGAGTTATACCGTTTCAATAAAACCTAAACTATATAACCGTTCTAAACCTTAATAACCGGTTCTGTAATGGGTTTGTTTGGGGCTTGGCCCAAACCAGAAAAGTACATGCCTTATTTGACCCATCTAATCTCTTTGGGAATCTTCTGTAATTCTTCTGACTTGTCTGGTGTGTCGACTTGCAGTCATCACAGGAAATTCATGCTTCTTCTTGAAAGACAAAGATTAATGGATTATGTTTTCCAACACGCATCAACTAATATATTAAAGGTTTGCACATTTGGAGATATCTGATCATCCAACATTTCTTTTAGCATCTTAGAGGCTTCCTCCCATTGACCTAAGTTGGGTCTTTTTGACTGCAGCATAGTAGTTTTCCTTTTCAGAGCAGAACTCTCAGCTGTTGTATTGGACTCACCTACCAGGTTTATGAAGGAAGGCATCTATTCAAGTCTTTACTAAATACCATCAGATGGATTCTTAGGAAGCCATCTATTCTGCTAATACTGGTCCTCAACTTTCAAGGCTTGGCTAAACTGAGCTTTCACCTAGAAATTCGGCTTCTATTGAACTAATTAATAAAGAGTTGTAAGTGATGACATGTGAGATGCCTTTTTGGAAAACCATTTCTTTCTTTGAAAAGCTTGAAAGCCTCATTTGTTAAAGACTATCAATGACCATGTTATAGGTAAAAATATCATGTCTACAACCCCTTTAATCCATTAGCCTAAGCAAGGAAATAACAATAACGTTATTACCCATCTTGCAAAGCCCTTTTAACCTTTATCAATTTCTTAAAAAACCTCTCCGCCTCAAGAATCCTATCTTGTAGTACTATATATAAAGACATTTGGTACAATAACTCGCCTAAAACAAAACCCTAAAAGCACAAAACCGTCATTAGTGTGATACATGTGACAACACCACCTAATTGTGATACTTATACAATATGCATCAATTAGAACACCAATATCACACTTGAAAAAATCAAGTGAATGAGAATAATGTTTCATTTTAGTAACAGTTTGCTGAGTAAACTTAATAACAGAACGCATATATAAAAAGAAAACACAATATTTAAGACTTAAAAACTTAAAAATTGAGTAATGTTGTTAGACAAAATACCTCCTACTTATAATTTAAACCACTTGCTCTACACTTATATATACATAAAAATAACTAACACAAATGAACGCTACTATACGCTGTCACCTATGCGCAGGTAATAAATAAAGCATCATCCAAATTGGCAACTTTTTGAAACTTAGATTGATGATTATTATCATCGTTTTGAACAAGAATTGGAATGAATGGAAGCTAAAAGTGTCTTGTAAGGACCAAATCCTAAACCTAATTGCAAGTATGATTAAGGGGTTTTAAGATTACCTTTGAATTTGAAGAAAATATTAAAACCATATTTTGAGTGATTCGTCATCCCTTGGTCCAACAAAGAAACCAGAGTTTGATGTTAACACCTCTAACCTAACACACAATAGTTCGGTGTGTTTACAAAATATAAAGAGCATGCCTTCAACCTTAACACACACATTGTATGTTCTTGAATGGATACTAATTGTTTTATGTTTTTTTCTCTTTACGACACATGCGGTTTCACAGTTGATTGATTTAATCTGGTTGGTACGAGTTTGTAATATGTAATCTATAGAGGGGACATGAATTGTATTTTCTTCTCAAAAGGCTTGGTCCACTAAATGAACTTATTTGTAGAATCCTGTTACAACGTGATCATGAATTACCTCTTCAATTATCGAGAAACCTTTGTAGTTTGCGTGTGTAAAATGCTGATAAAAGCACACAACGAGTTATGTAGCATTTTAGTTATTATTGCATCATAAATGAGATGTTCATTACCATTATTGTATTCATCTCGCCCAGCTTGATATAGCCTTTCCCACTCACTCATGAGGTTGGAACATATTTCTGATCTACCACTAATATTTGGATTCTCAAGCCTTGTTTCAATTTCCAAAATAAGTATCAGCAAAATTGGCAGAACCAAAAATTTATTCTGATTTGTGCCTCAATTGGTTTATTGGAACGCAAAGATTCAACAAAACTTTCTTGATTTATAGAAGCTTTATTAAGACTAACATAGTACCCGCACAAAGCAGCTTTTGGAGGCGAACGTTGTTTAACGATTTTATGATTTTACGTCTTTGCCGAATATTGTTTAACGATTTTCTATAAAAGATGGTTTTTAAAAATTTTGTGTTTATGTTGTAAGACTACGAAGAATTAATATGACATATTATTATATATGCAAATTCAAAATGTTATTAATTTTAACTATAAAAATATTAAATTTATTGTATTAGTTATATTTTATATATTGTAACATACATCCAATTTAATGTGCAATTAATGAGTTTTAAAAAATTTAATTTCAAAAATTACTACTAATAGCAAGTGTGTAAGCTTAAATTTTTTAAGACTTCTAAAAATAAAAGTTTTAAATACTTTATAAAGAGTAAAGATAAAGATGATAATGGACAAGATATGACAGGGTAACCGACAGATCTCTCTTTTTCGTGTACCTTGTTTCATTCCATAACAAAATGGAACCTCGGGTGAGTGGTTTAACCACTTTGCGACACAATGAATGACTAATATAATTACAATTTCATCCTGCAATTGCTTACAACAATCGAAGGTTATGAAATCTCAACAAGCATCCTTCATTATTCAAAATCAAAACTTAGGAGAGACACGACAGCATTCGAAACATCAGGTAACCAAATAAGCAAAACATAATACAAGAGTGACTACCCGTGTTTTTATTTCTACATCTGTAAACAATTATAGAAACATGATTCACTAGCAACAAATTGCTTGTTTAGTATCTTCTATTAACTCAAGCCTTCCAGCCACAAATCTCAATGCAGGTCGCTCATCAGATGGAAAATGAACATAACATGCAAGAACATATAAGTGAAACAAATACGAAGAATAATCCTTTGTGAGGCTATGATTCCCATTCCTGGAACGGTCCCACAGGTACTTTTAGTCGAGCTTGACATTAGAATACAGAAGGGTATCCTTTGTGATTGGCATATACAAGAGGAACCATGTCTGTAAAGAAGCAAATAGTATAAGTAATGTCGTGCAGTCTCTAAACATTGTAGAGTATAGATAAAAAGATGCTGATGAGTTGCTTCGTGAATTCAGCTTAAGTTTTATCTCTTAACTGGTAAAAATAAAAACAATGGCTAAAAGGAAAGCGGGTCGCAAGTAACCCAAAGTGTTTGTAATGCATAAAATCTCCTATGTCATTTGATTCAAAAAATGAGATTATCACTGATACAATATAATTTCTGTGATCAAAAGTGGCATACTAATCATTCACAAAAATAAAGAAAAACTTAAAAAATCATAGCTTGAAACTTTTTGGGCAATTAAATGTTTCAGGTCAACCCAACATTTACCAAAAATTACATGTTTCACGTTATTCGCCCACCCCATACATTTTGCCACCTCTAGATGACTACTCTTGAAACTGAATTGAAGCTTTTATGTTTAATTATATGGGTACTTGCTTTAGTTTTTTGGTCATGGCGTATTTTACTGCTTGAGACGGATTGAATATAAACTATATGAACATGAAAGCATGGAGAGAGAGTCTAAGAAGTTTACCCCCATGAGAGTGGAAATTAAAAGAATGATGCCAGTGATCCATGCAAGGGTTCGCCTCACGAGAAGCACTTCTGCAATCAAAATCGCTGCATCATGGGAACCTTCCATCTCCTCCAATAAGCGAGAAGACGGTCGCGTTGTGAACTTTACAGGTAGCAATGTATCGGACTCTTTAGCAGGTGATCCATTAAAAGTGACAACTCCAACAATTTGACCTGCACAATGACACAGGAGCGACCTTTTACAAACCTTGTACTGATACATACATTACAACACAAGTAATTTGTTGTACATAGAAAAAGCCTAACAGACCGTGGACTTTAACAGCTTTCTCAAATTTACTTAAATAAAAGTTTACTTCACAAGGAAATGAATGTATTAGATTGGAAATGTAAGTTGCAGCAAAAAGGGCAATTTGCATAGCTCAAGATGTTTTGGTGCAAAAGAAAGCTCAGTGCAACAAATATGTATCATATCAGTAAGACAATAATTATAGTGGTTCAGAAAAAAATGACCTTTGTATTTTGCTTGCAAGGAGTCATATATCTTGGATACTGACGTCAATAACAGTTCAGCACCTTTCTGAACTATATCATTTGTTCCATAGTGCTCTTGAAAAGCCTAAAATACGCCAATATTACAATTATACATGACATAAAATCAAAATAATCCTAATTATAAACATAATCTGGAAAAAGAAAGCATAATCAGCAAGAAAACATGCTCCTTATACTCCAAACTAGTTATGGGTACCATGAAAAATTAATAGAAACTAAAAAATGGTGAACCCCAGAAACAAAAACGAATAAAACTATTTAAAACCTTGAAACCATCAAACTGTCCTTTAATCAATTCTGCTGGAGTACTTCCAGATAAATCTCCGTGCAGTTGTACTGCCCTCTGGACATTGTGGATAAGATAAATGATGCTTCTGATAAACTCTCTGTCTGCTTTCTGCGAGAATAAAAAGAACTCATGTCTGGTGATGATGATCGAGAAGAGCTTCACAGATACTAAAAATAGATCAAGACTATTTAGAATTGATGGCATATAAAGAATGTAAAAGCAACCTTTGACATATGAAGCTCTAACTGAACATCGTTAGCCAAGGGAACAGTCAACTCTCCAGTCAACGGCTCGGATGCAGTAACATATGATCCGTCCAACCAAGAGGCCTGAATCCATAATCGACGGAAAAGAAAATAATGTAAAAGGACACACATGAAGATATTACACAGTCGTAGTACATCAGAATATAAGTTAGAACTCACGAAGTTGGTCAAATCTTGGTCGGTGAATTCCATAGCCGCAGACAGGGGGTCATTTAAAGAGACAAGGGATAATTCATCCTCATCTGAAAGTACGCATATCGAAAGATATCATCTTTATATAAAAGAGTGTTTTGTAAAGCAATAAGGCATAAGATGTAATACCAGACAGTTGAATTTCAGCATCTTCAATAATAACTTCATTCTTAATAGCGCTACTGAATACATCACTATCTGAACCAAGCTCAGGCAGCTTGTCTGTTGCAAACATCATAACAATTTTAGAAAGATAAATCTCATATGTGATGAGCTTATAATATTATCTACACAAAGTTAGGCACCTCCAAATCCGTTGATCTCTAGCATGAAAACAGCATGGGGCCTATTGAAGGGGTTAGCTGTAAGCACTTCATTCAACTGCAAGATCAATAAGAAACGATGTTATATTAAAGACAGGAGGAATTTAAGAGCAGAAACAAGAATCTGCATAAGTTAGGAGTATAATTACCTTTTCTGAGCTTTCAGAGGACAATGTCGAAGGAGGAGAAAATCCAAGCAAAACTGAAATAGCAGCACCAACTTCTGGGAGTGACATCGATTTGTACTGCAAATGCAAAGATAAATCTAGCGGTCATGATGTACCCTTAATCTTTTGTTTCAATGCAGATTATAAATATCGGGTATATCTATATATCTTTCGTCTCTTTATATTTAAAAACTGAAAATTCTAGCCCAGTGAAAAGGACACCAGACTAAGAAATTAGAGTTGCAAACTCAAGACAACAAAAGAGTCGCTAAATATGCCACTGGACACGCATAAGGAACCCATTGAGAACTGCTGAGTACATTATTACAATAAGCAAACAAGGCGTCTAAGGGTAATTGTTTACTTTTTAAAATCTAATTGAAGCTCAAAGGTAAATTTACAGGATTGTTGTAAGACTTGGTACATGAAGTAGAAAGTTGGGTAAACCAAATTCTATATCAACTTGTCATGCTATTTACTGTTATTGAAGGGGGGTTAGTTAGCTTTGTGGCAAACATCTTCACTCGTCAACCAATGAACCCGGATTCGAGTCCAAATGCTTATTATGAGAATGAAATCAGAAAGGATGTCATATTTTTGTCCATAAGAGCTGAAATTGCATTGGAGCAATTATGTTCACATAAGCCATACATCACCACGAGACTTCCAATTCTAACTACACAAAATAAATTTTCTATTTTATTTAACACTAGTTGGATACCCGCGCCTAGCTGCGGTGATAAATATAGTAAATGAATTGCTAACCTAACTCTCCTCGCAATTCCCTACCCGCCTAGTGAATTTGTTTCACAACACTCCGAATGTATATGTTTTAGTTGTATGTGTTTGTTTGGACTTCCCGTGGCATTATTATTCTTGCATATACAAAGACTCTCACAATCTCTTACCCGTCAAACACTCCCCGAAGGCCCAAAATTATATGATTTTGACGAATCAAGTTTGTATTGATTGAAATAAAGGTTAAAATAAAATAAACCTACTAAAAATGTAAAAACTAAAAACTCATAAAAATGGATGTTGAATTAAAGAGCACAAAAGTTTAGAAATATGGTGAAATTAGATCGTAAAAAAACAAATAGATAAAAAAGATATTCAATTTGAAAATAAAGATGATTTTTTAGTTGAGAAGTGACACGTGTTACTCCATGATTGGATCTCCTTATCTTAATTTTTGGTGGAGCACACAACTTAAATGCTTTATATAATAGTATAAAAGTATAGAAGTATAGATAAAAGTTTTTGATTTAGGCTATGTTTGGCACATGAGATTATGGAGAGATTATGCTTATTTTTTCAAAAAATAAGCTACTTAAAAAATAATCTTTGTTTGGCAGACATAACTTATAAGAGATTATAAAAAAATAATCTTCCATAATCTCTGAAAATAGAAGGTTACTTCATGTAGTTTATAAAAATAATCTCTTTTTATAATATTTTTCAGCACCGGCACCAACACCAGCATGCACCAGCACAATCTATTTTTGCCAAACATACCCTTAAGCACAGCGTATCATATGCTTTACTAAGTAAAAACTTTAGACATGAAAACTATTAGAAATCCTTCGACAAGAACTTTGATCAACTTAACTCTAATTCGGGATTGGTGCACAATTTATTTGGTTTCTAAACGCAAAGTTTAAATGTTCCGTTGTATATTTAAGATATTAAATGATAATTACTTAATTTAGTTTACAATAAACTCTCCAACTTTCGCAAATGTCATAAAACATTTTTGAGCCATGACGTTTGATACACAAATTTTGTCAGTAAGTTAAAATGTCATTTGCTAATGATAAAACAAAACCTACTAATTTCAAGAGCATGACATGATTCTCTCACCACCATTTTACTGTTTATTATCAGGATAATAGCAACTTCGGTTAACAAGAAACCAGCATGTTCTTTTAGTCTTGAAGAGCAGACAAAAATACAATCACAGCAACTATGGCCATATCTGTATACAAGCATTTAGCGGGGTTGATAACCATATGTACTATTTCTTGGGGTAAAACTACACACTCCTGAATTACTAATCAACGATCCCAAATGCATGGGTATGTAATTTATGGCAAAAATAATTACTTACTTGTTTCAATTTTGTATTATGTTGAACTCTAAAGAAGACGCAAACTTCTAACTTTGGACTTCCAATTTTTTTTTTTTTTTTGACCTGACTAGGTTTTAGGGGTTGGGAACCAGGCTTTGGCAAAGTGGTCACATATTTTTAGATTTGCTCTTCGAATCTTTATGACTTTATCAGGCTAAGGGTGGTTATGAGTGAGTACGGAGGCCGGTGGCTCAACAGGAATGCGTCATATGGAATGAAGAGGGAAAAGGGTTATGAGTCTCTTCAACTTTGGGGGTGAATAAAAAACAATACCAAAGTCTTTGTTTTCGGTAATTAGGAAGAAGAAATGGCATTATGATAAAGTAATGAAAGAAGGTGATTAGAAGGAGTATGTGAATTTGTGTTATTAAAGAGAATACAGCACCATGGAGGATAATTGAGAAACATAAAAGCAGCAAAATCATATCTAACAACGCAACAGTAACATTGACAGAAGTAAAAAATACTCTTGCAAAGAAAAGAATGAAATTTTTGGTACTAAGCGGATTTTTTACACCGATATTTTTTATGCAATGGGATAATATTGGATGCAAATACATCTTAAAAAAGAGCTAAAGGCTGTGCTATCGTAAAGATTCGGGGATTTAGTCTCAAATGAGAAAGAGATATGTTTGTATGTAAAACTTAATAAGAAGGCTAATGGTGTGGTCAGATGTATGTTGATATAACGAGATATAAAATCAGCAATCATATACAGTAATATCTAATCTAATCAACCAAATTTTTTATAAAAATAATAATACCTGAGATGATGGAGAGTGAAAATAGTTATTGATGGAACTATCGAGAAAATAAACTGAGCCACTTCCATCAGCCTGCATAAAAACCAAACCAGTTAAAAAAATTTAATAGAATTAGTGATTTATGTAAATTAGAAACCAACCGTGGATTGTAAGCAGAAGATCGATGAAACAATAAGAAAGATTAGATGATAATTTGCCATTCTGAATGATGAATTGTGTTTGTGATCCACGATTTGGAATAAGATCGTGACCTGATTGATTGATGCTTTTTTATATTTTATTTTATTATTATTTATTGATGATCATTCTGTTTGAGTATATGAGGTTGGGATGTTATGTTGATCAAACGCTGTCGTTTATTCTACTGGGCCTTTTGGGCTTTTCATTACTTTTTTTATTTCTTACTGTATCATTCATGGATGCTGTATATCTTTCATATGGGCCTCTATCTATGCTACTACTGTATTATTTTACAAATTTAGTTTGTGCAGAAAAACCAAACTCAGCTGAAAAGCTGATGGTTTAATATTTGTATTTTGGAAAAGTCAAAATTTATGATTTAGTTTAGTTTTAGCATTAAAACAAAACCAGATGAACCAACAAAATAATATATTATTTTACCACAATTGTTTTTGAAAATGTCTGGACACATAACCAGTTGTTTTTTAAAAGTTTTGTGGCGGTTTTTATTGTGATACTTTATAATACATAAACAATTTTTTTCAAGAATTTTTTTTTCAGTCATTGTTTCTTTTATTGTCATTATTTGCGCGTTTCGTTATATTTGAAATTTTAAAATGTTATATTATGATATTATGCATTACAAATTTGACTTCTTAAAAACTAAACTTCGATAAATCGTATATAATCCTAAATAGCAAACCAATAAAACATGGATAAAACCGAATGGTTTATGAAAGCTAAACCGAATATTTTCAATTTGATTTCAATTATAACCAAACGAAACCATACATACTTTTAACTGATAGCAGTATTACATTATGCAACATCATCTTATTAATATTACTATACTAAAACCCAAAAGGTCAAAGAGTCAAACGTGTTTATGTCTACAGTGTCTGCGCATCAGCGCATCTACAGTGCTACCCCGTTATCCTTCCTAATCTTTTTTTCTATTGGTCAAAAATAAATTAGGTGGGTACCATTTTGATAGTGGCCCAAGAGTCTTTTTCTTATTGGATATTGGCCCAGGTTAGCAAATAACGGCTCCGTAATATTCCCATTTTCCGTAATACGAAGGGTTAGTCCACGTTTTACCCACTTCACGCTAAGCTTCCTCCTCACCTCCTAGAAAATTCCAAAGATACACACACCAGATAATCTGAAAACACACACCAAATCTTCAACACCCGAATGCTTCTTCTCCCAAACCTCATAAACAACATATCTACACAGAATTCTCTCTCGATAATCAAGTTTTTCTAAATGCCTGGCTCAACAACAACAAATTCAATGTAAGTCTTCATTCTAATTTGATATACACAATTGTACAATACAATTACATACATGTATATCTATAGAAGTGTACAATTCTTGGTATGTTGTTTTGTTTCCTACTTTTCTCTTGACGTAGACATTGGCAAGGCGGTGGATGTGAAACATGTTATCAAGGTAGGAAAGGGTCCATATGGTAGTGCAAACATTGATCGTGATCCAAGTATAGCAAAGAACATCGCATCATCAAAGCTTCCGTAGTCTTTTTGCACCGGTATAACCAACTTCTAAAATTTTTAAGTGACTTTTAATCTTCAATCTTAATTTCTGTATTTTCATTTGTATACACTAGAATTTAGGGTTTTCTTCTTTAACTGTGAATTATGATGTCGGTTATTTACTTATGTTAGTTTATCTGATGAGTTATAAGGTGTTAATTATGATGTTTTGTATTTATGCATACCAATTTTTTTATGCCTCGGTTAAAAAAAAAAGCTTACTTTTTTTTTTTTTTTTTTTTATGTTTGTTAGATACTTTAGATATTTAAAGAGGGTCAGGTGGGAGGCGATTTTGGGCCGTTTAACACTGAATATGAAATGGCACACCTTTGAATTCTAACCACAGCTT